>OY978024.1:13802131-14344631 GCA_963854515.1 Pandemis heparana
GTGCCGTGGGTCAAAGACTACTAAAAGTTGATAATACTTGCTCTACTGTTCTGAGCTCACTGCGTGCTGACAAATGCTTCGTCGAGCGAAATTTATGCAAACCACTCGCCGCCGGCCGTTATTATTTATAACACTGTCATCTATTACGCACTTATCAAAAACTGCTACCGACTAATACTTCGTATATCTCTTTGTCCGGGAACGTTTTGTTGATGAAATTCACCAAACAAGTCATCGATATCAATGCGATGAAAACCGTCGGTTGCGATTCGGACTCGTACACGAAGGGATTCCATAAGCTTTTATCCCTTACGGAGTAGATAGAAACAAGTGTAAAAAGACCACGTTTAGCACGGTTGTGGACATATAAGTGGAAAGGGGAATCAAGATAGGGATGGGTTGCTAGCCGCATCGCCTATAACATGACTCCTAAGATTTTCGCACATTCCCAAGATGGTAGGCTTTTAACATCTACGCGGGAAAAGAAGTAGCTGGAACATTCTGTGCTCAAGCTAAAGACATCTAACTAATCTAATCCAACTAATATCATAAATGCGAAAGTATGGATGGATGGATGGATGTTTGTTTGTTTGTTTGTTACTCGATCACGCCAGAACGGCCCAACGGATCTGGATGAAATTCGGCACATAGATAGAGAAAAGTCTGGAATAGCACATAGGCTACTTTTTATCCTGGAAAATTGCGTAGTTCCCGCGGGATAGCGATTAACGAATTCTTTGCAGACGAAGTCACTGGCAACAGCTAGTAATATCATAAATGCGAAAGTATAGATGGATGGATGGATGGATGGATGTTTGTTTGTTTGTTACTCAATCACGCCAGAACGGCCCAACGGATCTGGATGAAATTCAGCACATAGATAGAGAAAAGTCTGGAATAGCACATAAGCTACTTTTTATCCCGGAAAATTGCGTAGTTCCCCCGGGATAGCGATTAACGAATTCTTTGCAGACGAAGTCGCTGGCAACAGCTAGTTTTTTTTATAAAGATGACTGACAGATTGTCATAACGCCAGCAAGCAACTATTGCTAAAAAATATGAATTACTGAATGCCAATATACTGTGTCACAATTTCACAAATTATGAGTGGAAGGGAAATTAAAAAAGAGCACAAAGCCAGCCATGGCCTGTAATTTTGTATGAAATTCCATTAAAGACCTATAGATAATAAAACATGATTTACCAACCAGCACTGTAACTTTCTATGTATAAATATGGGGAATCTCTAACATTCAGTTATTACTAGTAATTAATTACTATTTAACATAATTACAGTGTTTCAGGGATCCTAGATTTAATTACTGTAATTAGCGCACTTAAGGCGTTGAGGAGACGTTTCTGCACTGATAAACACTTTCATGAATTAATGAAGTTGTCGTTAATTAATCCGCTCATCTACGCTCTGTGTAATAAATAATACCAATTAATATAATTATAAACCAGTGGAGCAGAGAAGGTTGTAGAGGTATATAAAATATAATATCAGGACATTCTTTAATAGTTTAAAAGATCTTATTTTTTTTTGCTATGTTGTATGTATTTCTTTTATTTTGTGGCAATCTAACCGAATTTATTTTATTCCACACTGGTTTGGGAGTAGAATAAACAAAGAATGTACAGATTTCTTGACTTCTCTTTTTGCGCAGATTGTAGTAGTAGTAGTAATAGTAGTAGTAGTACCTAGTAACAGAGTGAATAAAAAATAACAATTAAAATAACATATTTTTACTGAAAACTACTAATTAATCATATTGTCAATTGTTAGAAGCCTTTCCATTTCAAAAATCACCCTCTAAACCAGGTCTCAGATCATCAGTCTTCATGGACAGCACAAGACTCTCCAGTTCAAGATACTGCCAAGTAATTTATGTTCCGTTCACCCTGACGATGTCCTGTAATTAGCTCGAAACGCGATCAATCACTGTGGCCTGCACTCACACCGCTGCGTAGGTAGTCCGCGTATTAAAAGAAAAAGAAGACGTTTATCCTCTTTTGAAAGACACAAATAGTGCATGCACACTATTTTACAGAAATCCTACCTACACTATTATAAATGCGAAAGCTTGTGAGGATGTGAGGATATGAATGTGTATGTTTGTTCTTTCTTCACGCTAAAATGACTTGACGGATTTGGATCACATTTGGAATCGAGATAGCTGGTACCTTAGATTAAAACATAGGCTACTTCTTATACCGGAAAATTGCATAGTTCCCGCGGGATAGCGACAAACATGTCAAAGTCGTAGCTGCCTAGAATCGCGACGGAAAAATGACATGGGTGGGTCGATTTATTTGCGTCCAAGTATAACGCGTGCTGCGCTAAGGCAGAACACACATGCCTTCTGCCTTGCACTACCTACGGTAATGTCGGACGTCAATTTCTATTAGAAACGAGCCTATAATTTTCTTAAAGGGCCTTTAACGCCCTATGTTATGTGTGTATGGGCAGCGGTGATTACTTTCCATCAGATGACCCTCTTGCTCATGTGCCCCTGTCATATAAAAACTTGTACATTGGGCAGCAAATTGTTTCTTAAATCCACGGTCTGGCCTCTATTTCACCATCTCGACCATTTGTCGGTGCCAAATCACGATTCGAATTTCAATGCGTGGTCAATATGAAGCCGTCTGGCGAAAGTTGTCGATTTAAGTAAATGTAAACAGAATTGTCAATTGTCTCCGACAATTGTCACGCTACGGATACGTCATTTTGCTTGATTTAAATGGAAAATGATGAACATATCTCTGGTAGCGGCGCGCGTTGTCAATTCCATGCTCAGTGGTACGAACCAAATTAAGCACATTATGTAGACGATTTTGTCACAACATTTTGTTAAAGCTGCTCTTTTGGTTGTTCTAATGAATGAAGAAACCGTATCCTGGCGACAATAATTGATTACTGTAGGATGGTAATGAGACGGCTGAGCTTGTTACACTATAAATTATCCAGCAATAAACTGAATTAATTGTCTTTTAAGGATATTGTTTCTAACTACTGTTTATGTAAAAAAGCAAAGCCTCTGCTAACTTAGTAATCGTTTGTCCTTATCTGTCACTTTGACACAGATGATGTAATTTCTGTTCCCGCTGCGCATTGAGCACGTTGTCAGAGGTCTCTCAATATAGATAATGCGTACTTTTTTTTGTATGTGGCCAGTACGGAACGCGTCTTGAGCGTCATGGGGGTTACAACATTAAAATCTAATCTAAGCTGTTGTTTTCACTTCTGCCGGCACTCCCGGAGTGCTACAAGTCGCATTTTTTTTTCTTCCAGAATTATTCTTGTAACCGGCCCCTATTTCCCCAATAATATGATAATAGTCAATTATGAAGCCAATCGGCGTAGATTATTGTCGAGGTTGTAATGTAAACAGACTTTTCAATGCACCGACAATAGTCCAGCTGGTGGAAAATGAGGCCTGGATGTTAGTGTTGTCTGTGTGACGGGTTCCCGTGTCCCCCCACATCGGGACATCGGTTTATTGGATGCAGCGTCGTCCGGGACGCGGATGGCGACGCGACAAGTCCTCGCTTTACACCCAGCGACGTCGGTGTCGTGTTTACTGAAATGTCTACATGCAATGAATATCATTACCGTCGGTTACAATCGGAAATTACGACTAGACATGCCAATAGTATATTCAAAATCAAAATTAAAAGGTTTATAGACCTACTGCCACAGTACATATAAGCACAAGCAGTAGGGAATCTACGAACAAATCGGTCGAAACGAACGCACACATAGACACGCGCTTTTACACGGCCCCTAAGCGGATCTCGCGGTGCCGTCAGTCGCGAGTGGCGCATTGAGACGAGCGGCCGTGTTAGTTTTAAACATGCCAAGAGCGTATTGCGCAGTGTACGGCTGCTTGAACTCAGCTTCTTCAAAACCGGAGCTTTTGTTTTTTAAACTCCCTGCTGATGTTGAAAGGTAAGAATGATACTATATTATTATGAAATAAAATGTATATATTTTTTTTATAACGAGAAATATCAGATGTCACTTCTCCGACAAATGCTTTTTCTGTTAAATAAAACGTTTGGCTTTTTAGATGATAAGTAAGTAGTTGCCGTATATTATAGACCGTGTTTTTGGTGAAAATTTTTTCTACGGACTTTCATTGTTATCATTTTGCATCTATCTATAGTATATGTACTAATATATTATAGAAAACTACACTTGAAGGATAACTTGTCAAATACCTATAGGTAGGGCAAACCTTGGTTAAAAAAAACTATTCAATTTAACAAAAATTAAATCGACAACCCTAACGCTTTATTGGAGCGTAGGTACTTATTTCAAAAAGTAGGCCTAGCTTCCCTACTGCTTTAGCTTATATATATACTGTGATACTGCTTAAATGGTTCCTCGCCCGCGCGGGTACAGGGGCGCGGGGCGGGGAGCGGATCAGAATTTATAAAGTTTAAAATGTATAATGGGTTAAAATGTATAATAGTTCAAAATATATAATGCGATTTTCTGTGAAACTATTAGGTATATGATTTTTTTTTATAGCGTGATCTATAGATTGGTTTAGGTTAGGTTAGGTTTATTTTATAACAATTCTGTTAATTTGAAATTTTCTGAGAAAATCGCATTATATATTTTGAACCATTATGTATTTTAACCCATTATACATTTTAAACTTTATGTATTTTAATACGTACCCATTTTGAACCATTATGTATTTTAACCCATTATACGTTTTAAACTTTATGTATTTTAATACGTACCCACGGGGTGGGACGACCGCGGGGACTGAGAGAGGTGCGGGCGGGTAGTGCGCCTGCCGCTCGCACCTCTCTCGGTCCCCTTTGTCGTCCCACGCCGCGCCCCTGAACCGCGAGGCCAGGACTATTAAGCTCTATAATTTGTAAACAGCCTTAATTAAGGCGCTGTCAACAGCAAATGACCTTGAGCAGCGCCACTCTTCACACATACGGTTCGCGTGCCTGTGAGTGAAAGAGAAGAAACTATTCCGGCAGCTTGGCGCGCGTCTAAAATCTTGCAAATAAGACACAAATAAGAAGAAATAAAAAAAAGTATGGATTATTTGTGAAATATGACTCGTTAGCCGTTTAGGTATGAATATGTTGACTTCATGTTTTTAATTGCAGACCCATACGTCGAAAAAATAAAGACATACATAGAACCGTTTAATGATGATTTTAAGACCAATCTTTGCAATTATTTTCTATCGAGCCGATTTTGTTCAATTATGTATCGAGTCCGTCTAGCGTGTTTGAAATATGATGAAAATTAACATTATATTTTTTTTGTGTAGTTTTTCTTACAAAAGTGCTTAAATAACATCAATTTCAACAAAATTAGGTGTTGTCAGCCTCTTAAGGTCTTTAAGGTCTATAGTTTTCAAACGGCCACGTTTAGCGTACAGGGGAGTTACCATGACGTCTTAATGCGATACAATCCCGATTCAGCTTAGGTTCGCTCGCTGTCAGATCCATACTAAAAATGACAGCTAAAATCTGAACTGAGTCTGAATTGAATCGCGTTAAGACGTCACGGTAAGGCCTCAGTTGGAAAGAGGAATCAAATTAGTGACGGGTTGATTGCCGCATCGCCTATGACTATTCCACAGATTTCCCCAAGAAAAAAGCTTTACGATCTGCGAGCGGAGAGAAGCAGCTGGTATACACATACTCATTTATTCGTAATAATTATAGTTATTACATGTCATTAATCTATAATAATAAAGCTGAAGAGGGTCAAAAGTCTGTACATGGAAGATATTTAAAAAAAAACAGGCTGAGAATCGATAACAGAACACGTTCCAACAGTTTTTAGAATTTTTGACTGTTTTTGTGTTTATCTGTTTGACTGTATATTTGTGCGCGCATCACGTGAAAATGGCTGAACGGATTTTGTTGAAAACTTTACTAATCTGTTGAGAAAATCACCGGCCAGGTTATAGGCTACTTATTATCCCGAAAATTGCACAGTTCCCGAGGGATAGCGATGAACATGTCGAAAATCGCAGCTGCCTAGAGTCGCAACGTATCTATATAAAATATTGCTTCAGTATCATAGAGGTGCACTAAGGAGGGATTTTCAAAATTCCCACGGGATTTAACATCGCTTATTATAAAAAAAAATACCAATTAAATGTCAGAATAGGGGTGTTAAGTGCATGTTCAAATATGCATAGCAATATGTGACTTTTGTCAATAAATGAAGTCTACGCGGACGAAGTCGCGGGCAAAAGCTAGTATATTCTATGATTATTCTTTGCTTCCAGATCTTGTCTGTCGAAGTTATTGGAACATAACATACATCAGTTGTTTTTAGCTCTTGAAAAAGCCATAAACTAAAAACTAGGTATGTAAATCTAAGCAAATATCACGATATGAGTTAAGTTATGCATATATGATTATTGACTTGACAACAAGAGCTCCTGTTTGGGAGTACGTCCTCCAATCCATATATTTAAATAAGCTGATATAGCTGAATTATGAAGTCGATTGTTATGTTGATTTTGTTAATATTTATTCATGTACTGGCGAATATTTTATTACATACATACATATTATGAATCACGTCTTTATTCCTTACGGGTTAGACAGAGCCTAAGGTAACAAAACCTAAAGGCCACGTTTTGCATAATTATGGGGGTATGTGGAAAGGGGAGTCAAAATAGTGATTGATTGCTAGCCGCATCGCCTATACCATGATTCCTACGATTTTCGCCCATACCCTCGATGGGTTTTTTATATTTGTATGTATAAAGCATTACTTACTTTCTTACTTTAACCATCTGCGCGGGAAGAAAAACAATTGGTGCATTCTATGTTTTTTCTTTGCTCCCATACCGAACATTATGTAATTGTTTCTCATGCAAAATTGGGTCGCAACTGAAAAACAGCGTTGTGGCTTGCCGCAACATTTTTTTATTTATTTACTAGCTGTTGCCAGCGACTTCGTCTGCAAAGAATTCGTTTATCGCTATCCCGCGGGAATTTTCTGGGATAAAAAGTAGCCTATGTGCTATTCCAGACTTTTCTCTATCTATGTGCCGAATTTCATCCAGATTCGTTGGGCTGTTCTAGCGTGATTGAGTAACAAACAAACATCCATCCATCCATCCATACTTTCGCATTTATACTATTAGTTAATTTAGATATATGAATAGGAAGGAAAACGAGCAAGTGGGTTACCTGATGGTTAGTGATCATCACTGCCCATAGACACTCGCAACCTCAGAGGGATCGCAGATGCGTTGCCAACCTAGAGGGCTAAGATGAAATGCCTCTTGTGCTCGTAATTTCCCCGGCTGTCCTACTCTCCACACCGGAACACAGCAGTGCAAGCACTGCTGCACATTAATGCTGAATGGGGCCCATTTTACCCCATATCGGAACTATTCTTAAGTATATTGTATTTATTTCTTATATATAACTCCGTGTATCGAATGTGTCTAAGTAAATAAATGTTTCTCTCTCTCTCTCTCTCTCTTTTTCTCTTTCAAAATAGACTCGATCGTTTTACTAAAATAATGCTTTCTTTACTCGTGTAAGTTCAGAAAACTATTAAGAATCTAGTCTTATCCAAGTCACCCACAAATCCACCCAGCTAGATCAAAACTGCATCATACGAAGGAACGCCAGCAAAAACCGTGACAAATGATGACGCAAGCGCCTCTTTTTCTGTCGCTCTCAGTGATTAATGAAAATCTCGGACTTCATACAAGAGGAAACGTATACTCTAACACGCTGTGATGAGGTTCAAAGTTGAATGTGGTTTGTGGATGCAAAATATGTATGGAAAGTATAGAAACAAAAGAGATGCGAGGTCTGATGTAAATAGTGTAAGGTGCTGACGTCATTGTTTATTTTGCTTGTAATGCGTGTTATAGCGATGGACGAATATAGCATTCGCATAGCCTAGTGATTTGACCTGTGGCCTCTCAAGTAGGTCGGGTTCGAATTCCGGGCTCGCACCTCCAAGTTTTCCGCATGTGAAGGAAAACGTCATGAGGAAACTTGTACACATCTGCAAAGCAATTCGATGGTGTGTTAAGTTCCCAACCCGCACGGGGCCCGCGTGGGAACTATAAGCCCAAGCCCTCTCGTTCTGAGAGGAGGCCTGTGCCCAGCAGTGGGACGTATATAGGCTGGAGATGACGATGAAGCCAACCACGTCCTGAAATATTCAGGAACTATTTTACGAGACCCTGTAAGTCCGTGACTTTAAGTTTTTCTACGGCATTCCGTATGTCGAATTCTCACGTAGATACTTACCTAATCTTCAACATCTCCCTCTCTCTCTTCCATAGCAAGCTGAGCGCCTTTGAGTTTATTTACGAGACCTACTTTGCATTAGCAACCACCTCGCCTAACCATCCATTTCCAATTACAACAATACCGCATTCTTCATCATTTTAGTCAAAACTAATCAACACTGAGTTCAAAGCAACCATTTCTATAAGTAGTGGTCTTAGCAGTGTCTTTGTAGCGAGCCCCCGGGACCCAGTACACGAGGTTTAATTGCGCGCCTTGTTCCAATTTAACCCTACAGCTGAATAAGAAACATGTTTAGAACTTGCCTCATTATGTTCAGGAAGTTTGTGTGGAACTAGTGTGACTTGTTTGCTGGTAACACGTCAAAGCTGCGGGATTTGATCGCTGAAATCATCAGCTTGCGAGAGCACACAAGAGTCGCGTCGTACAAAGTAAGACTATCAGTCTTTGTAGAACGAACAGTAAGGAAGCGACTCTTGTGCGCTTTCGTGCTAGACGTGCAGATTTGACACAAGAATGAAAACTCATTCCAGCACGGCTAGCAAGAGCGTGCCAGAGTCGTGTCGCGGGTAGTTTATCTCGCGCGCGCGCGCTCTCGTGAAAGAAGGAAGAAGACATTTATTCCTTTTTACAAGACACACAAATAAAAGGGCGTATATTATATTATATTACTTATAAGCCTTTTTATTCCGAATTCGCTACAATTTCAGTAAGTACATGTTGTTGTTGTTGTTATTGTAGTTTTTTTTTTATTTTTATTTTTTCTTATTAAATTGTCGCGTAATTCGGCGTGCCTCATGGCATAGGCCTCCTCCGTGTAGTGGAGGGTTTGGGCTATAGTTCCCACGCGCGCCCAGTGCGGATTGGGAACTTAACACACACCATTGAATTTCTTCGCAGATGTGTGCAGGTTTCCTCACGATGTTTTTCCTTCACCGAAAAGCTCATGGCAAATTACAAATGTCGTCCAGGGGCCTTACCATGAGGTCTTAATGCGATTCAGTTTAGGTTTGCCTCGCTGTCAGATTCGTACTAAAAGTGACAGCTAAATCTTGAACTGAGTCGGAATTAGGACGTCATGGTAAGGCCCCTGGATAAATGTTCAAGCGTTTTGATCGTTCAGCTCAAACCTGTTTCCTCCTTATTACTACAACACAAGGACAGTAACTATTAGACCTACAGCTAACAAATCAACTTAAGCCTGGGGCCGTACCATGACGTCTTAATGCGTTTCAGTTTAGGTCCGCTCGCTGTCAGATTCATACTAAAAGTGACAGCTAAAACTTGAACTGCGTCGGAATTAGGACATCATGGTAAGGCCCCTGTTGTCATTACATTGCCGGACTGTGATACAAACGCGTTAAAAGTTGTTGGCCCAGTGCCGCAATGTAAAGCTACTGACAGAGGCAAGTCTAAATTACGGTTTTGATCAAACTACACACAGCATTAGTTACTGTGTTACGTTTTCATGTGTTTATTTTTGAACTTTTAGCTTTCGATTCCCGGGTTGCAGTTTTGTTTCTTTTTAATAAAATAATGTTTCCTTTAAGTAGAATGTTTAAGTATTTAAAGAAGTTTCCTTTCAGGGCCCATATTTCTCCAATCTGTGTATGTATGTCGTCACTTACAAGAATAAAATGCAGGTAATGCAAACACAAGCCTTAGTAATAAGTGGCTTCCTGTCTTTGCCGTACCGTACTTTGTAATTGAAACTATAATCTTTCCAGGATTTTTGTGCAAACTTCATTATAGTTGCAGAACAAAAGCCTTTAAGAATCAGGGAAAAGTCCTGGAATACCGTACCCGCAAACCGCCGCTTCCGCCATTACTGGGTTCCGTCGTCTTTTACTTTCAAAACACTGCGCTGTTTTGCAACTAAAATCATAGGCATTTGTCTCACCGCCGGCGAGAAAGCGATTAGCTGTCGACTATTTTCTCGCTCAAATATTTTTTTATTAAGAAGAAATGGTTTTTATAAGTCCACCGGCGACCCGCCTCGGCTTCGCACGGGTGAAATCAATGTTTTCTCTACTATATTATGCATGTATTATACAATATAAAACTTCCTCTTGAATCACTCTATCTATTAAAAAAACCGCATCAAAATCCGTTGCGTAGTTTTTAAGCATACATACGGATAGACAGACAGCGGAAGGCGACTTTGTTTTATACTATGTAGTGATGGAGATTTTTTGCTAACTCTACTCTTTGTTGACTGTACTAACTTGCATTGTAATCGATCTGACATAGGTGTACCTACCAAATTTTAGAGCATTCCGACCGCAAGAAGTGAGACTTTGACTTGCCAGATTTGACCCAAACAAAAATCAAACAGGTCAAGTTCAATAAAAGCTTTTAAAAACGTACATGTATACCTACTCATCATCTTCTCTACGAGTGGTGCGAGTGATCGCGCGTCGCACTCGCACATTCGCTTTCATTCTAGCGTGAAAACTATCGAAGCTAGTTTTCGCTGCTCGCCGCTCGATTCTTGCTAGCTTTACTCGCTTCTCGTTCGTCAGCAGTAGGGCCAGTGCCTAAGCTGTAATTCATAACTTGCGTGAATAGTGACTTGAACTATATTTATGTCTAAGTTATAAACGCCGGCAACCATATTTGAACTTAGCATTTTCCTAGAAAAAATGTAGGTAGCACTTTGCTAAATAACTTCTACGAAATAAATTCTAGGTAAAAATAACATCTTTCATACACAAGACCAAGAAATGGGCTCTCTGTTTCAGAATTTAGTAAAATAATAAACGATTACAACAAGAAGCGATAACTTTTCGACAATGGCAGTTTAAAAGCGTGCTTGCAAAGTATCGTAACACCGAAAGTATTTTATTGAGGTAGCTCGAGGTTTATAGCTGATGATATGATACGAGTATTATGATTCTAAACAGTACTGCACGTCACATGTTGGGTTCTCCGACAAGTTAAAAACAATACAATACAATACAAATACTCTTTATTGAACACCACAAATCAGTACAAAACAATACAGAAACAAAGAACAAAGTATACAATAGGCGGTCTTAACCGCGGCGGTAAAAACTTAAGGAAAGACTTGAGAAAAAGTAGGACATACACTACACAAACATCTTTACCCTGGAGTAGACCTCTGTATCCTGCGTATTTTTTTATATGACAAGGAAGGCAAACAAGTAAGCGGGTAACCTGACGGGAAGTAAGTAATTACAGCGACAGGAAGTAATTACAGCGTTGCCAACCTAGAGGGCTAGGATAGAATACCTCTTGTTCCAGCAATTTCACAGGTTGTCTTAATCTCCACACCAGGACACAACTTGCAAGCACTGCTGCTTGGCGGAAGGATTAGCGAGTAAGACCTTGCATGAGGTCCTACCACCCACAAAAATATGTACTTATGTATGTACTTAAGAAAAAGGTCATTCTATGAACTATGTATCTATCTACAGCCATTGTCCGTCCACTGCTGGACGTAGGCCTCCTTCATATTGCGCCAACTTTCGCGATCCTGGGCTTCCCTCATCCAGCCACTACCAGCTGTCCTCCTAAGGTCATCCGTCCAACGCGTCGCCGGTAGGGATGGACATTTAAAATATACATCGATGTTTTTACCGATGCAATGCATCGATCGGTTGCATCGATGTTAATTCGATGTATTTAGAAAAACATCGATGTTTCCAAAACATCGATTGTTCTTCGCAATGGACATGTGTTTAGGCAAATAACCGTAATTGTATTATAAAAAACAATGCAAATGCACATTACATTCACACTTTTCACTACGCAACAAAAACTCGGTAGGCCATATTGTTTTAGGTTTTATTATTTAATTTTGACTTTGCCGGTACCGTGGCAACGGGAACATAACCCATTCAGCCAAACCGATAAAATATGGTAGGTGTGTAATATTGACTGAAAGGCTGAACTGATTATTACGATTCAGGTTCCAGTCAGCCAGTGTTGTCACACTTATAGACGCTCATCTCATAGTTTGCGTATTCGATGCATCGAATAAAAAAAAATCGATATATACTCGATGTTGAAGCATTAACAATAGGTACATCGGTTCAATACGATGCATCGTTACTATACATCGAGTGTTTACAATACATCGATGTATATCGTCCATCTCTAGTCGCCGGGCGTCCCACACTACGCTACAAAAACTTATTTCTCCAGTAATTTACATACTTGTCTTTACCAACACGATATGCCCCTAAAAGGATGTATTTATTTACTCTTTAGTTTCCTCACACATTAATCCCACCTCACGCCTCGTAATTTCCTAAAAATAATCGGCAAAACCCTATTAACCTTTCGCAACCTCTCCCAAGATCACTAAGCGTCGGGATCCCCCCTCCCAATTAATCAGGAACTGAATAGGGGTTCCGTTTCCTTCGATTTTGGAACCCTCCGGCGACTAAAGGATTGCTAAATTAAACATGATTAATCTTAGTGTGATATAGATTGACATTTTTCATTTAAAATGACGGCGTGAAGTATGAACAACAAAAATTTACCTTACTACAGAATATATGCCTTGCTACGGTTACTCCGATGAAAAAATTGATTCCTGGCCTACTATGGAACCTTTTCGCAGTACATAAATGTCATAGCGATTAGTTACATTGAGCTGTGAAGGAAAAACATTGTGACGTTTAGTGTGGTAACGTTTTATGTAACGACTAGCTGTTGCCAAGCGACTTCGTCAGCAAAGAATTCGTTTATCGCTATCCCGCGGGAAATACGCAATTTTCCGGGATAAATAGTAGCCTATGTGTTATTCTAGACTTTTCTCTATCTATGTGCCGAATTTCATCCACATCCGTTGGGCCGTTCTGGCGTGATTGAGTAACAAACATCCATCCATCCATCCATCCATCCATACTTTCGCATTTATAATATTAGTTAGATGGTACAGTCGAGGGCATAAAATATCGATACAGCCAACATGTCAAATATAATGTGGCACCGGCCTTATTGTTGTGGCATAAAGTTGTTGACCTGGTTGACCGAGCCTCTCAAACAAACGGTCGTAGGTCCTCCAATTTCATTTACTAGCTTCTACTCGCGACTTCGTCCGCGTAAAATTACCAATAGACATGTTTATCGCAATCCCGCGGGAACTATGCAATTTTCCGGGATAAAAAGTAGCCTATGTTTCAATCTAGGGTACCAAATCCGTTCCGTCGTTTCAGCGTGAAGAAGGAACAAACATACACATTACACACTCACTCACATCGTCACTCACAAACTTTCGCATTTAGAATATTAGTTGTATTTCGGAATTCATCATAATAAGCTTTTCGGTGAGGAAAAGTATCACAAAAACCTTCATTCACCTGTGGAAAAATTCAATGAAGTGTGTGAAATTCCCAATCCGATTGGACTCGCGTGGGAACTAAGCCCAAGCCCTCACATTCTGAGAGGCTTTTGCCCAGCACACACCACACGTCTCACAAATGGGACGGGAGACTGGTGATGATGCGAAGTAATAAAGGTTTGCCAAATGACGAGCTTGCGAAATGAAACATTTTGTGAAATCTTTTTTGGTGAACTATGATGAATTAATTTTTGCCGCACTCTTGATACTAAAACATGATATTTATTACTTTATATTCATAATCTAGCTGTTACTAAAAATACTGATTAGTATTCAAGACTGATGCTACGAGCATTATCATTTTTAAAACCCTAAAATCAGACTGCTTAATTCCATTCCCACTAAGCCTTAGGATTTAACAAATAAAAACCTAACGAAGACGGAGTTTTAAGAATAAAAACCATTTTAAGTTGTCAGAAATTACGTACCTAATGGACTTGTAATGTTCTTTAGATTGCCTCGGAAATCTAATCCGCTGGCAGCGAAATTCGTCGGTAAAAACTGTGGAGTAAGAGTTCTAATAAGCACTGGGCTCTGCGGCATTTAGCTCAACACACACTGATATGCGTTACATTGCTGTGACATATAGAGCAATCACAAACGCACAATTAGGCGGGCGAACAGTGTACGCAAACCGCATAATGTTTCTCGTAACATGTACATTATATGTGGCGATATTGAGATGGATGGAAGCGTCAAAACGTCATAGTTAAAAGGCGTGACTCTTGAAAGCTTTTGAAGGGGAACAGTGATACTGATCGATGCAAAACGTGATTAACAACTTCGGGTGTCGTTAATGACCGGCACGAAGCAGTAAACCAGTGGTTATATTGTCTTTGATGACCGGGTTCGGGTTTACCTCGATGGAAGTTGGTAACTCTGGCGCCCGGGTTGCATTTTCTATGAAGTAGCGTTAAGAACGAAGGGGAATGAACCTTGATACGGGTAGAGTGGAGTGTTTGTTTTCCGCAAACACTTAATGTTCTTTTCATCTCTCATACTCTGAAAGTAGGTCATTGATTATCTGGATATAGGGTTGAAAGTGACTCATCGCGACCCTTGGGTTGAAAGTAAATTTTTTTTCTAGCTAATCCAAATGAGGTATAGCAATGGAAATACGTATACAGCCATGTAATCTATGTTTAAAATAATAATCTATACTAATAGTTCCTTTTTAATTTGAAAAGGCAAAATAATCTTAAAATAACATTCCCGCTATTATATAAGCTTATGCAAGCGTATACAACGAGAATTAGTAGAAATTATTACGTTCGGTAATTTTTTTAGCTTGAAATATTTAAGTCGACAAATTAATTGATAGCAACCTCCGTGTCTGCAAGTTTTAAAAAAAAACTAGCCGGCAGCCATTGGTGCGCAGAAGAAATGCGCAATGCTCGTAAATCGCGTAATAGAAAAAAGAGCGGGAAGAGAATGACAAACGTAACAAATATTAAGTGCGACCGTGCGACGTTAGTGAAATACCTTCTTTAATTTCCTCATATTCGAAATGAAAAGTAGAGTGTTCAACTCGGATGAAATTACCCATTTCACCCTCGAACCATTGGTGCCCTCACTTCGTTCGGGCACCAGAAATATCTCAGGTGAAATGGGTATATTTCAACCCTTGTTTATCAATCTACTATTGCAGTTTAGACATAATAATACATTGAGATCGTCTTTTTGTTCTTTTTAACAGTTGCTTCACTTCCCGCGCAAATGGTAAAAGTCCATCGAGGGAATGAGCGTAAATCATAGGAATCATAATTATTTAGGCGATGCGGCTAGCAACCATCAATGTTTTGATTCCCCTTTCCACCTATACGCCCACAATCATGCTAAACGTGGCATTAGGTCCTTTTACCTTAGGCTTTGTCTACTACTTCTTGGCAACGATGGTGTTTCCGAATGCGCTGGAAGTTTCAAAAAAAGACGCAAAAAAAGCACTTGGCGGCCTATTTGCAATAGTAGATTGATAAACAAGGGTTGAAATATACCCATTTCACCTGAGATATTTCTCACTTCGTTCGGGCGCCAATACTTCGAGGGTGAAATGGGTAATTTCATCCGAGTTGAACACTCTACTTTTCATTTAGAATATGAGGAAATTAAAAGAAGGTATTATGACAAATTTCACTAACGTCGCACGGTCGCACTTAATATTTGTTACGTTTGTCATTCTCTTCCCGCTCTTTTTTCTATTACACGATTTACGCGCATTGCGCATTTCTTCTGCGCACCAATGGCTGCAGGCTAGTTTTTTTTTAACTTGCAGACACGGAGGTCGCTATCAATTAATTGACAACTTAAATATTTCAAGCTAAAAAAATTACCGAACCTAATAATTTCTACTAATTCTCGCTTGCATAAGCTTATATATATTCGTAGCGGGAATGTTATTTTAAGATTATTTTGCCTTTTACAATTAAAAAGGAACTATTAGTAAAGATGATTATATAAAAAATAGATTACATGGCTGTATACGTATTTCCATTGCTATGTACCTCATTTAGATTAGCTAGAAAAAAAAATACTTTCAACCCAAGGGTCGCGATGAGTCACTTTCAACCCGTTATCCAGATTATCAATGACCTACTTTCAGAGTATGAGAGATGAAAAATAAACTTTTCAATTTTACATTTTGATTTCAACAAGCTTCACAAAATGACATATCAAAAGTGATTTGCTCCGAAGCGACTTTAATTTATTCGCTCGGTCATACGAACACACGCTTCTAGTTCCCGTAACGTCGAGGTAACAGCTAAGGTTTTGCATGTAGAACAGTCTGTCTGTCCGGTAAAGTTTCAACGGCCAAACGACACAACTTTTGCCGGGATTCTACGCTAGGGAAACTCGGTTGCTGACAGAATCTTTGTGCTTCCTGCGACTGCTTCTGTAGTTATCCCATAGGTATAAATAAAAAGTCATAAGTCATTTATTCGTCGCTTTCATGTGCACATTGGATCTTACAAGCTAATAAATTGCCCAACGTGAAACCCAGTAATAGGGCACTGCAACAAAACTTAACCTAGTAATGCGATTGACCAGCTAACTATTATTATTATGTACTTGACAACTTATTTATTCATTTTAATTATAATCACTATACTATCATATCATTGCTTGTTTTAATCTACCACTCGAAATTTAAAATTACATTCATGCTTTGGATTAAGTACCAGTGGCGTGGCGTCCATAGAACTCGATTCCCACCGGCTTGCCTATTTTAAGGCAGTTGGGCAATTTATTGTGCAGAATTAGAGGAAAAGGCTAGTTAAGTTCCCTTCGGCTTGCCTTCTGATGTACATGACGCCACGCCACTGTTAAGTACCTAATAATTAACATTTAGACTCACAATTACAATAATTGAATTTAGTAATTACGTATCAACAATTATGTCATATTAATAGTATGGTATTGTATCTTATTATATTTAAATTTATTTATGAGATCAGTTTAAAAGTATAGAATCAAAACGATAATCGGCTATAGGTATAGTTTTTTTGTTGCCAACTAAATTTATTGTTCATACATAAATCACGTCTTTATACTTTAGTAGACAGAGCCTAAGGAAACAAAATCCAAATGCCACGCTTAGCATGATGGCGTACAGGTGAAAAGGGGAATCAAAATAGTGATGGGTTGCTAGCATCGCCTATAACATGATTCCTAAGATTTCGCCAGCTTTAACATCTGCGCGGAAAACTGCCTGACATCATTTTGGAAAAGAGCTGGGGTCTTACCATGACGTCTTAATGCGTTTCGGTTTAGGTTCGCTCGCTGTCAGATTCATACTAAAAGTGACAGCTAAAACTTGAACTGCGTCGGAATTAGGACGCCATGGTAGGGCCCCTGATACTCTTCAAACTGCTCAACCGATTTTTACCACACATAACCCAAGATTCCCAAGAAACATCGCGGAAACTGGTTTTCGAATAATAATAAAAATAACCACAGAGCTAAGATACCACAGACAACACAGAGAGACATCAACATCAAATTCCTAACACACCTCTTTTTTGTGGTTTAAAAGAAAAACAAAACAAATCCCAACGTTTAGCAGTCTTGGCAGGCAGCGACACGGCCGACTGATATTACCCGGTATGCAAAAACAATTCACATATGGCATGCGAGCGTGACATAAACAAGTCGATATCTGATCGGCTATTCGTGGTGCGTCGGGCTGGGACCGGGGGACACCATAAACCAGGCAATATTAGTTTTGTATGCTCAGGTTTATGTCCTCGCATGACTGTAAATGCTTTGGGTAAAAATAAAACTGGTAGCTTACAATCGCCCTCGAACATCGCGAAGACACCGAGTTCTCTTGTTTCTGTGACTGACAGCGATAAGAGAATTTAGTCCCTATTTAGAGAGACAACGTGACCTTCCTTATTAAAGTTGCTGCTTAAATGAACGATAACACAAGGTCTCGAAATGTTTTCATAATAATTTCAATGTGTGTTTGAGTGGGTTCCACTGAACGCTTCTAAAAGTATGTTTAATTAAGGTGCTTGATTCGAAATTTAGCCATTGACGTGGTTCACTGTGAACATCGATTTATGTGTGTAATGTCTCCACGCTAAATAAAACTTGCACTAGGTAACGGTACACACTTGTGTATCTAGATCATTTAAACCTGTGATTAAAGAAAAAAATACAATAAGCATTCTGGCCGTCAACTTTCGCCTCCCCTTGATACCTCAGTGGTCGCTGGCTGGCGGTATTTTATGATGATGATATCCTATGGTCCTTCAGCAGGGATAGAGGGCTCGAAGTAGGGACTTCCACGCGTCGCGGTCCGTGCTCTGGTTCCAAGGTCTTCGGACATGTGTTGCGAAGACTCGAAACCCATCAAGCAAACAATAAAGTGGCAAGCTTATGGTAGTAGGAAGGCAGAACCTCGAACCACATAGAGACGGTCGGTCGAGAAAGAGATCTCCCGAGCCGGTTGCGGCGCTATTTTATACCCGTATCAATTTATTTCTATGCCCTGAAAAGATACGCGATTAATCCTGTTCAAATGATTTACAAACAAAGTTCCCTGGGACAATAAATCCGCCCTCGATAGACTTGACCTTCGCAGATCGCGCCCTCGTCCGCAGCGCAAAAGTGAAACAGCGAGCAGGTCGTTAGCATAAATCCTCGCGCAGTGGTGGGACGAGTTCTCATTGTTAAACATCATTTAACGAGTTGTAGCGAGTTGGTTTCCGTACAGATATAGAATAAACCAGAAGCCGTGTTTATATTCTCGTGTCTTGACTAGCGTGTCTACAATCAAAATCTTATGATCTCGGTCTTTGTTGCGACACGGCCGAGACGTAGCAGATAATAGAGGTAGAATATTATGACATTTATGACCTAAAGTATCTGTTCAAACGGCAATCCTGTACGTATTCTATCTTAGCCTCTGGGCTGGTGATGCATCTACAATACTCGGTTGCTTTCCTTGTCTTATAAAAATTACTGAAATGCGAATCCCATCCCTACCCTCAATCCAGGTCAACGCATGCGTATATCACGGAGGGGATGATTTGTTTTTATTATAAACGGTTGCTTATTCCTGATTATGTCCCTTTAAGAAGCTGACAACACCTAATTTTGTTAAAATAGATGTTATTTAAACACTTTTTAAGAAAAACTGCACACAAAAAAATACAAAAAAAATATAATGTTAATTTTCATCATATTTCAAACACGCTAGACGGGCTCGATACATAATTGAACAAAATCGGCTCGATAGAAAATAATTGCAAAGATTGGTCTTAAAATCACCATTAAACGGTTCTGTGTCTTTATTTTTTCGACGTATGGGTCTGCAATTAAAAACATAAAGTCAACATATTCATACCTAAACGGCTAACGAGTCATATTTTACAAATAATCCATACTTTTGTTTATTTCTTATGATTTGTGTCTTATTTGCAAGATTTTAGACGCGCGCCAAGCTGCCGGAATAGTTTCTTCTCTTTCACTAACAGGCACGTGAACCGTATGTGTGAAGAGTGGCGCTGCTCCAGGTCATTTGCTGTTGACAGCGCCTTAATGCTGTGCGGATACGAGTGGAGGGAGGTGATCCCGTAAGTCCCGATTTTAAATGGCAGTTGTTTTTACCGCATTGAATATGTAAAATTGAAATATAAACTAGTAAGAACCAAGTATTTATCGTATGTAAAATGATGTATTCTTCGTCTAGACGTTGGTACTAGTGGTTTTCCATAGTGTAACCATACATGAGTTTTTTTTCGAGTCCTTTATAAGCTTCAGAGAGACTAAAGTGCCATACAGGCGAGTACAGGAACTTACTCTTAACTTTACTTACGGCTCAACTTTACTCGCCCGTCTGTTTGTGTCTTTATTCCGGCCTAATAACGTCTTTAATGGGAAGTGAGACAGTATGTCACATAAAATATTCAAGGAGAAAATATTCTCGCAAGTTTTGAAATTCCGGCCAAAAGATATATCTCCGGCATGGAATGAACAACGAACGGCATACCTACTTACAAAGGTTTATGTTTATTTTGCTTACTAAGTCCTATTTTTATTAAAATTAAATTATAAAAGTTACATTCGTTCACGAATAATTTATTGCCCTTGGCTGAGTTTAGGTACACAAATTAATAATAATAATGAAACGAATAAAACACAAATAAAATAAACCTGAATACAAAATCCAACAGTTCGTCTTAAATCATAACCTAAAGTGATATTATTATCAAGTTATTGATCTTTAAACTTATAAATTGAAGTTTCCGTATAAGGAAATTAATCCCAATTAATCCAGACATAGGTACTGGCGCCTTACCAAAAAGTCAAAAGTCAAAAGTCAAAAAGTCAAAAGTTTATTTTGCAAATAGGCCGCCGAGGGCTCTTTTACATGTCTTTTTTTGAATCTACCAGCGCATTCGGAA
The DNA here is from genome assembly GCA_963854515.1 of Pandemis heparana. Taxonomy (NCBI): domain Eukaryota; kingdom Metazoa; phylum Arthropoda; class Insecta; order Lepidoptera; family Tortricidae; genus Pandemis; species Pandemis heparana. Next base: position 13,822,688 of record OY978024.1, read on the forward strand.
AGACCATCATTGCCAAGAAGAATGCGCCGCAAGAAACTTGGCAGAAAGTCATTACCATGACGTCTTAATGCGATTCAGTCTAGGTTCGCTCGCTGTCAGATTCATACTAAAAGTGACAGCTAAAACTTGAACTGAGTCGGAATTAGCACGTTATGGTAAGGCCCCTGTTCTGGCTTCAACTCGAGACTAGCCTCTTACCAGCCAGCCCGATGAAATATCCTACCTACTTCAACTAGTGGTGGTCGTTATTACAACAGCAGATAACGTACCTAATGCATTATTTGCACGCAACGAACAACACATTATCGAATCGTCAACTATCCTGTTATCATTATTCGTTGTCTGTTGTCAACGTTGTTCATACGCGCACTGTTGCCGCACTTGGCTTAGAAGCGCAAGCGAGTGCGCAACAAATCAAGTAGGTGAGTGCGAGAGATAGCGCTATACGCGCAAGCTCGCATCGCAATCGCAATTGAAATAGCTGACTTTTGGTATCATTATTAGCTGTTGCTGTTTGTTGTCAGTCAGTACAATAACAAACAAGGTAACAGAGCGTTGTTTTGATTTTGTTCCCGTACGTTTTTATTACGCTGCGATCGCGACGAAATAAGTAAAACAATTATTTAATAATAAGTTCATTATCGTTTTGTAAAACAGCAATATAACAGGTTAACAGACAACAGTTTACAATAACAGCTATTTAAGAATAACACAACACTGTTATTCATTATTGCAAAACAGCCGTTATTGCCACCACTAACTTCTACCAGTACCTAGAATCGTCCGTGGGTTGACTCTGTTATAGGCTAGGTAAACATAAGCTAAAGCAAACAGCCTAGCTACAAGCGACCTGGATAACTCCGACAATTATTGTTGTTTGATCGAGTTATAACTTACTTTTGGCCGCTATTTCGTGCTAAATGGTTTCATGATGGTATTAAATAAAAGATTACTTAGGTATTTGTAGAAGCTAAAAACGCAAAACGCCACTTCTACTCAGTAGAGCAATGGGTCGAAAAAAAAGGTTACCTGGAAATTGTAGGTATTTAAATTAATTTTAATAGATTTTGATATGCGCTTTCCGAATTTTAACTTAATTTAATTTTAAATGGAGGCATGGGACCGAAAGGCATAAAAAAGTTGAATTTTAGATTGATTTAATTAGTTGTGCTATAAGACCTACTCTCCTCCATACCTACCAAATTTCAAATTTCTAGGAAAACTGGAAGTACCCCTTATTTTTTTGGGAGCACAACAATTTGTAAACTAAACAGCTGTTTCTAATAACTTTTGATTGAAGGCTGATTTTTTTCACAGCTCGAAGGTAACCGCGTAAGTAGTAGAAGTATTCAGTATTAATTTCAACTCTATACCTCTACGCGTTATTGAGGAAAAGGGTCTTGACAGACGGACGGACGGACAAAAAAGTGATCCATATCCATAACGATAAGGGTTCCGTTTTTTTTAGGTACGGAAACTAAAAAATACTTACGTATTAATTATAATTTAACGAGAGAAGAGCTTTTCAGTTCACATATACGTACCTAAGTGCAGTGAATAAGGCAGCGCCACACGATCCACTGGCTTAATTAGTGCGTCATTATGCAGCGTGTGGAAGCACCTTAATGCCATTTTAGGAGCTCTTTCTTATCCTTTCTTTAGTATAGTAATGATGCTGTTAGCTTAGGGAAAATACAGTTTTAAGTTCCCTGTTATCTTCTAACGAGTTACTTGTAGTTTCGAAGCATAGAACTGGAATTGCTCGCAGTAACGGTTTGAAGGAATTGAAGATTTAGGGGGAATCGTGGAATCGTAGACAAATTCCCAACATTTGATTAAAGTCGGACTTCCCTCAATTTCTGGGAATTTGTCTGAGTTTCCACCTTAATTTTACTATGGGCGTTTCCGCTAATCTAGGGAATACTGACTAAAATTTCCCTTATATCGTGCTAATATCCAAATAATGGGAATTCTACCTAAGATTTCACTGTAAATAGTGGAATTTTCCCCTATGGGCTTTCTGGCTGTAATCTGTAATTCCCTCTTCACATTGGGAGTCTTAATCGATTTCCCCTGAATTAAGAGGAAACGCAGTTAAAAGTGAAAAAAAAACTGTAGGGCCCATGAGCCAATCACAATCAGAATCCCTAATTTTAGAGAAAATCTCAGAAATACCTATAACTGTCTAGGTATATCCACTAGACGCAATCAGGAGCGTACTTTTATGCATGGAATACATAGAGCAGAGAATTGTACAGGAACTTATGATCCTCTAAGGGTTCCGTTTTCCTTTCGGGGTACGAAACCCTAAAAAACTACCGTCAAAATGTCCACTCCCCATAAAATTCGAAGAAATAGCTTATGAAAAATTCCACCTTCACGTTCAGTATCACGCGGTAGAAGCCGCGATACTCGTCCTTGTAATAAATCAGGAATAATACTTTAGTCGGTAAATTATAAATCACGGACCGTCATTGTGATCCGAGCATTCATCAAACTTAGTGTCCCGCACTGGACGGCGATAGGGCGTCTTAGGACCCTGTCAGGGACACTCAAACCATTTTTAATGGACGGGACACTGAAGTAAGCGCCATAAAGAATAATAAGACACGTCTTTGCGTCGCGCAGTCGAAAACAAAGGCAAAGGTGTGATGAGATGAAGACGCATTCGTCCGCCATTATACCACGGACCTGTGTTCTCTGCTACAAACGCATACACACATTCGTTTATTATTTGACTGTAACAACTTGGAAGAGGGGGAACCAAGATTTGGGGGGAGGGGCACAAGGGGCCAAGAAGCAAAAAAACAATAACTGTTAGAAATGTTTATACTTGAAGTATGTACTGTCTGCTTGAAACACTGACAACTTGGAGAGAAGTTTTTGCTAAAAATATGTTTTTTAGACAAGCTTCTTTGGTTACAACACTTTTGTTGACTACTTTGCGTGACCTTTGGGTCTTGTTACTCTACGCTCTGTCTACGTCGTAACAGATTAAGACGTGATTTATAGGTTGACGTATGTATGTATTTGCATTCCTCCCAGCAAAAGCATCAAGCCAAATTGAAAATCAATACAATTGCTAAAAGTGGTCGATAAAAGTTTGCAATTTTTGAAGCAGCCAACTTACGAGTTTAGTGCTGGCCACAGTTACCTCTCTCAAAGGTTTGGAATTGCAGTTCAGAGAGGCAACGCGGCCAGCGTTTTGGGGTCGATGCCTGTGGCCGAAAATTTTGACGACGTATTTATTTTATAGTTTAATAAGTAGTAGTTTTAGTTTTAATATTAGTCTGTTTTCATATCACCTTATGTACACTTTTATTCAATGTCTTCTCAAATGTAGTGGTAGTTGCACTTAAAAATTTATTTTTAGGAATTAAATTAAACAACGTTTTCACTGAATTGAGTGCTAATGTATTAAAATAAAATCATCTCTATTCTATCAAATAAAAATGAACTGTCGAAATCGGTTAACTGGTGAATATTATTACGGATATATTTCACTTACGAGTAACTATACTCACGAGCAAAAATTAAGGGCCGCTTTTCATAGAACTTTGTATGAAAAGTGACCCGTGTTTATGCTGGCCAGTGTTTATAGGTAGGTAGCCAACCAAAGTAAAATCAAAATCTTTTAGTAATATTTTTATTACTTTGTTTATCCCATTCACTAGAGTGTAGGTACACCGAGTGTTCAAGTATGGATCGCTGGGCTGCGAGCGCCTGCGGCCCGCAGTTTAAGCATCCCTGCCCAAGAGCAGAATGTGAGCTTTTTCGTTTGATTTGGGTCGTAAGCTATTATGAAGATTTTCGGTGAGACGGTCGCCTTTATGAGTTTTCTGTGTCGTTTTTATTGGTTACCTTTTGATCGAATTACGTTTGCCCGACGCGTGATTTATGGTGGAAACCTAATGTTTTCCACAAAACTGAATTCACTCTACGTTGTCATGCAAGACTGGCGTGCGGTCCGTGGCTTGGGTGTCATTATAAGTAAATTATGATATCTATGCGAAATGGAGTTTGGGCTTTGATGACAGTCGCTTTAATCTTGTTTTACATATATTTTTAGGTACTTACTAATTGGTGTAAAAACTATCACAACTCCTTATAAACTTGAAATAATTCAACATTTTTTTTTAATTCGAGGCTCGAGAGCAAAGAAACCGGTAGGCTTATTGTCTAACTCGCTCGCAATCGCCATCGTGTCATTTTGACAGTTCATGTATGGGCTGACAATTGGCATCGGAATCAGCTAGCTGTCACATTCATACAAGAACTGTCAAAATGAACACGATGGCGAATGCGAGCGTGTTAGACAATAAGCCTACTGGTCACTTTTCTTACAACTTTTTACGGGAAGTGACCCAGGTTCTTTGCTCCCATTTCTTATTTCATTTCTTTTCATTTCATTTCAGTCTCCGGCAAGTTACTTACCTACATAATAAAACACACTTTCATTTAAATCAAATAATAACAAACATACAAAGGTAAATTAAAATGACGTTTTATCCCTTACGGAGGAGATAGAGCGTAAAGTAAAAAGACCTAAAGACCACATTTAGCATGACTGTGGGCGTATAGGTGGAAAGGGGAATCAAAATTAAATAGTGATGGGTTGCTAGCCGCATCGCCTATAATACGATTCCTAACATTTTCGCCCATTTCCACGACGGACTTTTACCACCTGCGCGGGAAGAGAAGAGCAACTATCATTCAACATTCTATGTTTTTTCTTTACTCCCAGATCAGCAGGGAAGAAATAAAATTCACCTGTATTGAAGTCAAATAATAAAAAAGTTTACAGAAAATCAAATTTATATTTAGCTCCCGTATTTAACGTTTCCACATCCGCACTGTAAAGGCATATGACGTACATAAAACGATGATGGACGCCTTCTAAACCGGCCGCGCCAATAAACCGACAGCACCCGGCTAGGGCTGCCAGATCAAAAAATAAAAAATACATACATACCGTCGTGCCTCTCCCACACAGGTAGAGATTACTTTGTTCCACTTGCTTCGATCCCACACTTCGCTTCATCCACATTCATCACTCTCTTTTATACATGCGTCGGTTTCGGGCACTATTGGCCTGACCTTTTTTCAAACCGTCCCACCAAAAGACCACCAAAAACCCACCAAAAAGTCCAATTTGCCAATGCCAATAAATCGTAAAGCTTATCTTATCTTAAAAGCTTAAAAACTTGGGGCCATAAACACTTCGATCGACAAGGATCTTTTGTGTATCCCATAACTTTCAAGACAAATAGGTAGTCGAAAACTTAATTAACAACTAATTTATAGCTTTAAGTTAAGTTGAACATTCTTCTAAATTTATATCTCGTCGATATTTGCCTTTGTCAGACATAGAGCAAACCTAATATTATTAGGGTATAGTCCTGTAACTTCTATAATTGAGTAAGTAGGTACACAATGTAACAGTTACGAACATAAAAATAAATATGCGCTGTGTGGATATCAGAATCAAAAAGTGCTGACAGTCGTTTAATCTGGCAGCAATCCAGAGCCTCTAAACTATAATGTTTGAATATTAGACAAGTTGGCAGCGCCTGTAGCACCAACTATTTCACAAACAAAACACGTTTAAGACGCTTGTTTTGCCTAAAAATCACACTAATATTATAAAGTTTGTGCGTATGTGTTTGTTACTTATTCACGCGCAAACGACTGGACGGATTTTAAACTGTGGATAACACATAGGTTACTTTTTATTCCGGAAAATCGGCATAGTGATATTTAACCATCTCAAAGGTCGTAGCTGCTTAGAGTCTCAACGTAAATAATCATCAACATCATTTCTTCAATCTAATTCTACGCGGACGAAGTCGCGGGCAGAATCTAGTTACAATCATGGCTGACAAATAAGGCTGGTGACCCTAGTCGCGCCCGACTATACCGGCTGTAGCTGGGTACGCCGGACAAAATCTGGAGGCAGTAAAAATTCGCTGAACTCGCGCCTAATGCAATTTATCGAGCTCCGCGTACACTCGGCGATAAAGTAAAGGGAGGTTTTATTTTATGCGCGATGAAGCTGTTGGGTAGGAATTGAGTCGGTCTGATGATTTCAGCGCGCGAATGAGGCGGTGTAAGCTGGCTGGTAGGATGCGCTGCGAAATAAAAAATAATGGAATGTGCTTCCAACCAGTTTTATTTACACTAGCCTACGAGTAAATACTTTTTCACCTCACTTGCTCGAAAGGGCTGTCTTTCTCCTTAAAAATCTGCGTGGAAAAGTGCCTTTTACCCTCTTGGGTGGAAAAGGTTTTTGAAATTCGAACGCCGCGCTGACCACCATTCCACCACGACCACCACCACCTCACCTACTCATATACCTACTACTCAAGTAATTAGAAATTTGAAATTCTTCCATCCACCATTTTTTTCGCTGCAGTGAGGTTAAAAATTGTGTTTCGCTCGGCAGCAAAGTTTGTTTAGTGTCTCGTGCCTTGAAACCCTCGCGACGCTCAGGATTCTTCTTTTGAACCACCCGCTTCGCTCGTAGTTCAATCATAGAATCCTTCGCTTGCTCGAGTTTCAATACAGGCACTCGCGCCAAACAAAAACTTTGCAGCCTCGCATACAACAAACAAATGACTATTACCCGGTTATTCATAAACGCTCTATAGGCTTCTGCTTACTTAGCAATGTCAATGTGACAGATAAGGACAAACGAATACTAAGTTAGCAGAAGGGGTGCATGTCGGTTTACCTCCACGTGTGGCCAAGAGCTGCGGTTCGTTTCTGGATCCGTCCGGGGGGAAGAGCAGTGCTTGGTCCGGTGCACCCTGGGCAACGGCTAATGGTCTCCTGGCAGTATCTGAGGGATATCATTGACCGTTGGCTAAGAGCCCGACAGGGGAAGGGTGGTCTTAGACCGTGTTACCGTACAACGTTGCCGACATTTTGTCACAAGATTTTATTTTATGAAAATTTTACCCTGACATTGGCGAAGTTGTCGTCGCTATAACGACTTGGAACGCCACAAAGAAAAAAGAAGAAGAAGAAGAAGAAGTTAGCAGAAGCCTATTAGAGCGTTTATGAATAAGGGGGTTACTTATCAAGTACCTTGTGAATCGAAGTTACATTCGTTTAATAATAATGCATGAGATAAAATAAAAAGACAGAGCGAAAATAAGATAAGTGCGAATATCTTAGGAATCATGTTATAGGCGATGCTACCCGACACTATTTTGACTCCCCTTTCCACCTATACGCCCACAATAATGCTAAACGTGCTATTTAGGGTTTGTTAGGTACCTTAGGCTTTATTTATCCAACCCGCAAGGGACTAAGGCATGAAGACGTGATTTATTTATGTACTAGCTGTTGCCAGCGACTTCGTCTGCAAAGAATTCGTTTATCGCTATCCCGCGGGAACTACGCAATTTTCCGGGATAAAAAGTAGCCTATGTGCTATTTCAGACTTTTCTCTATCTATGCACCAAATTTCATCCAGATCCGTTGGGCCGTTCTGGCGTGATTGAGTAACAAACAAACATCCATCCATCCATACTTTCGCATTTATAATATTAGTAGTTAGATGTATGAATTTGAGCATGAGCTTGTTCAAATTAGACGAGTGTTGTAATGAGCCAAGTCAAGTTTTAATTAAGTAACCAGTCAAGGTTTTATAGTAAGGCAATTTTATTTTATTCGCATTGGAAGATAGAATGTATTTTATTTCATGTAGGTAGTATGCACTTTAAGAAAATCTTCTTCGGTTTTAGAGCGTCGTAAAATAGTTATATGTCCAGAGACCGTGTTGATATGAATTCGATTTTACTTCGAAAACTGAACAAATGTGCCGATATATTTATGATCAAATAACACTGTTTCTATCGAGTACCTAACACCGTTATGAAAGGAGGCCTGTGCCCAGCAGTGGGACGTATATAAGCTGCAAATGATGATGATGATGATGAACACTGTTGAAATAAATTCATTCAAACCGGGTCAATTAGAAAGGCCTTGACGCATTGGCTCATTCGTTAAGCTTATTATTATTAGTTATTTTCTCGAAAACAAAATAACACAAATCAGATAGTGCTCTCTAAGCATAGATTTAGAGATAGGTAAGGTCTCAGCAACCTTAAATCGATGGGTAAGGAGTTCCACGGACGAATAGCCTGGACAGTTACAAATAGACATACAATTTTGAGGGTGCGACCACACCGCCGCTTAAAAAACGGTGAAGTTACGAAATCGCAACAAAATGTATGAAGAAACGGCGAGAAACGTGACGCATACGACACGTCACTGCGTATACGCGGCGGTTTGGTCGCACCCTAATCAAGGAGAAAGTTCTGAGAGTACCTTATAAATGCGACAAAGCTGAATCTCTCTACCCAATTACTACCCATCTAATTGACAACATTTCATTTTTATAACACCTGAATATGTATATATGGTTCGAAAGCATTTTGCCTCTTGATCACTGCAATATGTTTATATAATTTTAATATTGCTTATTATATAAAATAAAAATTAATTAAAAACATGTCTTAATTTTACCAATTCTACCACAGGATAGGTGAAATGCCTTTGCCTTTTTCACGAGAAAAAGTAAGCGACCATAATTTTGTATTTGACAACTTCAAAGTACAAGGGGGGCAACTCTGTAATTCTATTTTTGAAGTTCGTTGCATACCTTCTCTCTCACTCTCAAGTTAATGACTATATTAGTATGAGCGGAACAGCACGAAGCGAACCTCGAAAATCGAATATATCGGAGAATAAAGCCTGACATTGTCAATTTGAATTGACGTCAGTTTTTTTTTCTATACAGAAAAGACAAAAGGATAAGTGTCTATTCTGTGATAGTATTGGAGTTACGCCCTTTTAGCATAAGCAAAAATTAATAAATTAATCATAAATTAAATACAAACCCTAGCGAAAAAATTAAACTGCCAGCATGTTCATCTTTTCAAACAAAATACAGAGAACCATTAAAATTATAGGCTCAGAAATATGAAATGTTGTCAATTACCCAACCATCCTGACACCATGTATAAGAATCTAAATAATAAAACGTCTGAAACTCGCTCTATTCCTCACCCTAATTCGTCGTGTGATGACATTAAGTGCCTTTGGCGACAGAACTTCCCGAGTCACGATTTAAATTTGTTCGTAAACATGTTCGCGACGGCTCGGGGGAAATAAAAGTTAGGTATGAGCGTCTTACATTCACAGGTAATGGCCCGTCCCACACACGCGTGAAGATTTTGACAAATATTTAGCCATAATCTTTACAGGAGCAGTGTATGCAAAGTAAGGCAATAATGTGTAGGGACCCTAGCGCCATCTAGTCGGCTACATAACTACTACATTCTACAACGCATGAAAAGCTAGTGCCAGTTCTAATGACAGCTGTCACATTGTTTTACTAGCTTAATCGCCAACGAAGTTTCTCAACGCGGATGCATAGATACAACTTAAACTCTCTTCCTTTGGACTTCGGTCGCATAGCATCTGCCTGGAGAGAGGTCTCTCTATCGTGACGCTGCCCCACAAATGTCGTGTTTTCCATCACGGTGCAGGTTTTTTAGCGCACATCAAACGAGGGAAACCTTGATGCGAAATGTGTGTGGGAGTGGGAGGGTCACTTATTGCTTTCCAAAAACATTTGTCCAGATCTTCACGTCGCGTCTGGGGCCGGCAAACCGGCAATATGACTAAAGCAGTCTGAGTGTATGATTTCAAGAGATGAATTGCAGAACGTGTAATGTCTTCACTTCAACTATATTTATTTTAAAAAAGCAATTGTGATGTGTTAGGTAATACCTACAAATTACGAATGTTTTTTTTTTTATATTAACTAGGTAGGTTATATTTGTAGGCGCAAGTTTTATTCCACACTGCCGATTCAATTGCATTAAGTATAAGTTTGTTAACATTCATTAATTACGTCGTTATTCCTTACGAGATTGACAGAGCCTAAAATAACAATACAGGCCACGACCACACATTCCAGACACTACCATACACATTCAGTGAAAATTTCAAAGCGTCTCACTATTAAGACTCAAAAGCTGACCTGAGCACCGAGCACTGAGAGTTCCGTACAAATTCAGCAAGTAAATATAAAATCCAGTGTTAGCAGAGCCCTACTCTTAAGCAAAGTGAGGCCAGTTTATATAACTTCCTATATAAGCCAGTTTATATAAAATCGGCTACAGAAATACATGATCTGTGAAAATGTCAACTGTTTAGCTATCACGGTTCTTGAGATAGACTGGTGATAGACAGACATACGGACAGACGAACAGCGAACTCTTAGTAACAGGGTCCCGTTTTTACCCTTTGGGTACGTAACACTAAAAATTGCTGAAATCACAGCTTCATTTTCAGCAGAAAATAGCCTAGGGGTGATGTCTCGATGTGCTCACAACAAAACGCAGTCCAATTTAGGACAGGCAGGCACTTTCTAATAGGATTTCGTCACGATGGATGGCGGTCAGACAGAACCCGAGTTTTGTCACACCCAATGCCGTTTCCGCGTCTTGCATAATGTAGCATGCAATTGTAAGCTTCCCGGGAAAGTTCGTTTCCGGGGTACCTTGTACTTTGTCCGTTCAATTATTTAGCAGCAATATCAGAAGATATAACGCAATTTGAGTTTGTTGTCTTACGCTGTTCAAATATGCAGCAGAGTTACCGCTGTGTGGGATTAAAATCAGAAAATTCAATTCACTACAGTCCGTGAGTTCCTAGAACTTGAGACAGCAAGACAAACCTGAATAGCATTGTCAAGGGCATAAATTTATATCGAACTTACTTTTTAATTATACACTATCGGTGCCTTATTTCGGGGGAGTGTGCGAAGTCAGTGTTAAAACAATCAAGTCATACAAATATGGTTAGTCAGTGTCAAAATTCAGCTAAGTAGTTTCAAGTATTCAATCTGCCATTAAGTACATGGGCCAATAATAATCTGCCTCTTTGTTCGTTCTCACTCAAAGGCAAAACTCCTAAATTAATTTCGTACATCCGAATTCAGCCTACGCGTAGGATACCGATCTGGAAAAGGTCGAGCTAACTTTGATATTGAAGACGAAAACAAATCCCGTCGGCGAGGTCGACGACAAATCTGTGTACCTAATTAAATTCAGTCACAGTCTAAGTTTGTTTGCGATACTAGGCGCTTTGGCAATTCATACTCATCGGCACAAAAATATAGCCCAGTCAAAATTACCTATACTGCGCATACCTTTTTTTGCTGCTGAGCGTATTATTAATACTTTGTCGGATAAAATATAGTTACACTGTCTTAATTTTATTCCGAAATTCAGAAAAATCTGCTGATTTCAAGGATAGAAGTAGATAACCGTTGAGTTATCTACTATACAATAAATAATGTAAGTATTGACGTCGTCGTTTATCCCATTTCGCCTTTCAAGCGTCGAACTATTTAACTTTGGCTCTCATTTCACATTTAAGGCGAAGGGATAGGCAAATGACCTTGCCCGTTTGTGACGTGGCAAGCAGTCCGATCAACGCGACATCTGTTAAATAATCGACGTGTGAACTCGATGCGAATGGGCGCGGGCTGATGGATTGAAATATTGCACTGTGATGTTAGTAGATGGCGCTTGTTTCAGTTTTCCGATTGCCTTACACACACAGCATAATGTTCAAATCAGATTTCGCAAAAATAATAAAAAATTTAACATTTCGGCATTCGTAACGTGGCCTTAAAGTCTTGTTACCTTGGGCTCTGTCTGCTCCGCAAGGGATAGAGGCGTTATTTATGTATGTATGTATGTGATATTATATATGAGAAAGTTTGTGACGATGTGAGTGAGTGTGTAAGTATGTTTGTTTCTTCTTTTTTTTCTTTTTTTATGTGAATAGGAAGGTAAACGAGCAAGTGGGTCACCTGATGGTAAGCGATCACCACTGCCCATAGACACCCGCAACCCCGGAGGGATTGCAGATGCGTTGCCATGCCAACCTAGAGGACTTAGATGAAATGCTTCTGCATGAAATTTGGAACGAAGACAGTTGGTACCCTAGATTAAAAATGGCTACTTATTATCCCAGAAAATTGCGGTGTCCAGGGTCTGTCTAGAGTCGCAACGTAAATTATTATTGCAGAATAAAGTAAAACTTGAACGTGTGCGGGAAAGGTACAGAATAAGGTATAGTTTTTCCAATGATTATTTTCAAAACCAATATCTGAGGGTCCGAGAGGTCCCCAAACATAAATCCGTTATCAAAAATGAAAAAGGTGGCCGCCATTTTGAATTCTTTAAGTTTTGAAACGACTATTTTCAAAATCGATATCTGAGGATCCAAGTGGTCTCCAAACATGAATCCGTTTTTAAAAATGTAAAAAGTGGCCGCCAATTTGAAAACCTTTGTTTTTGGACCAATTGTTTTCAAAATCGATATCTGACGATCCGAGTGATTCCCAAACACGTATCCGTTATATAAAATGGAAAAAGTGACCGCCATTTTGAAATCTCTAGTTTTTGAACCGATTGATTTCAAAATCGATATCTGAGGATCCGAGTGGTCCGCAAACATGAATCCGTTATCAAAAATGAAAAAAGTGGCCGCCATTTTGAAATCTTTAGTTTTTGGACCGATTGTTTTAAAATTCGATATCTGAGGATCCGAGTGGTCCCTAAACATGAATCCGTTTTTAAAAATGAAAAAAGTGGCCGCCATTTTGAAAACTTTTGTTTTTGGACCGATTGTTTTCAAAATCGATATCTGATGATCCGAGTGGTTCCCAAACACGTATCCGTTATATAAAATGGAAAAAGTGACCGCCATTTTGAAATCTGTAATTTTTGAACTGATTGTTTTCAAAATCGATATCTGAGGGTTCGAGTGGTCCCCAAACATAAATCCGTTATCAAAAATGAAAAAAGTGCCCGCCATTTTGAAATCTTTAGTTTTTAGATTGATAGCTTTCAAAATCGATATCGGAGGATCCGAGTGGTCCCCAAACACAAACCCGTTATCAAAAATGGAAAAAGTGGCCGCCAGCTCAGATATCGATTTTGAAATCAATCGGTCGGAAAACTAAAGATTTCAAAATGGCGGCCATTTTTTTCATTTTCGATAGCAAATTTGTGTTTGACGACCACTCGGACCCTCACATATCGATTTTGAAAATATTCGGTCCAAAACTTAAAGATTTCAAAATAGCGGCCACTTTTTTCATTTTTAAAAACGGATTCATGTTTGGGGACCACTCGGATCCTCAGATATCGATTTTGAAAACAATTGGTCCAGAAAGTAAAGAATTCAAAATGGCGGCCAGTTTTTTCATTTTCGGTAGCAGATTTGTGTTTGACGACCACTCGGACCCTCAGATATCGATTTTGAAAATAATCGGCCCATAACTTAAAGATTTCAAAATAGCGGCCACTTTTTTCATTTTTCATAGCGGATTTATGTTTGGGGACCTCTCGGACCCTCAGATATCGATTTTGAAAATAATTGGCCCAAAACATAAAGAGTTCAAAATGGCGGCCACTTTTTTCATTTTTGATAACGGATTTATCTTTGGGGACCTCTCGGACCCTCAGATATCGGTTTTGAAAATAATCGATCCAAAAACTAAAGATTTAAAAATGGCGGCCACTTTTGTCATTTTTGATAACGGATACGTGTTTGGAGACAACTCGGATTCTCAGATATCAATTTTGAAATCAATCGGTCGGAAAACTAGATTTCAAAATGGCGGCCATTTTTTTCATTTTTGATAACGGATACGTGTTTGGAGACAACTCGGATTCTCAGATATCAATTTTGAAATCAATCGGTCGGAAAACTAAAGATTTCAAAATGGCGGCCATTTTTTTCATTTTCGATAGCAAATTTGTGTTTTACGACCACTCGGACCCTCACATATCGATTTTGAAAATATTCGGTCCAAAACTTAAAAATTTCAAAATGGCGGCCACTTTTTTCATTTTTAAAAACGGATTCGTGTTTGGGGACCACTCGGATCCTCAGATATCGATTTTAAAAACAATTGGTCCAGAAAGTAAAGAATTCAAAATGGCGGCCAGTTTTTTCATTTTCGGTAGCAGATTTGTGTTTGACAACCACTCGGACCCTCAGATATCGATTTTGAAAATAATCGGCCCAAAACTTAAAGATTTCAAAATGGCGGCCACTTTTTTCATTTTTGATAACGGATTTATGTTTGGGGACCTCTCGGACTCTCAGATATCGGTTTTGAAAATAATCGGTTCAAAAACTAAAGATTTCAAAATGGCGGCCACTTTTGTCATTTTTGACAACGGATACGTGTTTGGAGACAACTCGGATTCTCAGATATCGATTTTGAAATCAATCGGTCTGAAAACTAAAGATTTCAAAATGGCGGCCATTTTTTTCATTTTCGACAGCAAATTTGTGTTTGACGACCACTCGGACCCTCACATATCGATTTTGAAAATATTCGGTCCAAAACTTAAAGATTTCAAAATGGCGGCCACTTTTTTCATTTTTAAAAACGGATTCATGTTTGGGGACCACTCGGATCCTCAGATATCGATTTTGAAAACAATTGGTCCAGAAAGTAAAGAATTCAAAATGGCGGCCAGTTTTTTCATTTTCGGTAGCAGATTTGTGTTTGACGACCACTCGGACCCTCAGATATCGATTTTGAAAATAATCGGCCCATAACTTAAAGATTTCAAAATAGCGGCCACTTTAATTTGTCATTTTTGATAACGGATACGACACGTGTTTGGAGACAACTCAGATCCTCAGATATTGATTTTGAAATTAATCGGTCGAAAAACTAAAGATTTCAATATGGCGGTCTTTTTTATTTTGATAACGGATCCATGTTTGGGGACCACTTGGACCTTCAGATATCTTTTTTCTTTCTTTCTAATGATAGACTATACATTGGAGTACTACTTGCCTAAATATCAAAATTTTTCATGCAGTAATTCCAACTAAAATCCTATTTCCCATGCTTGTTCGCTAAACAGCAAGTAAGTATCAAACCAACCTGCCACTAAGTTCCCAAAAAACGGATTGAAAATAATCACTTAACTTAATATAGGTATTATACGTGCGAAGCGAACGAGTACGACTTTTTGAAGCACTGTTTTGCGCCTATTCTGTGACTCAAACAACATGCTTAGCCAAACCAATATGAAAAAACGCAAAGCGAATATTGGCAACGTCGCGTCGCTTACACACTGCCGCCACCGAGCGAACATGCAACGTTGCTTTTTCCTTATTATTTTCATACGTCTTATCCAAATTATTTTTTTATTTATTTATCTATTATTTATTTATTTTTGTTATGAACATTTTTGGTTTTATCTTAATAATTTATTTCATTGTATTATCTTTTTAACATTTTTTTGGTTTCCGAATTTTTTTGTACATTGAAATGCGCCTGATTGAATGTGCGGGCAAATATTGCGTTCGCCCTTTTCACAGGATCAGGGCAGTACTACTCTCTAAAGCCTTATTTGTTGCCTAATTGAAGCAAACGCACCGTGGAATTTTAATTATGAGTTACTAGAGTGACCTCGTCGAGATTGGTAGCAAACAGATTGGTTTCACCCGAGCAAACCGTGTACAAAATATTTGCGAGACTCTTAGAGCAAACGAATTTTTGTACTAACTACGACATTAAGGAATATGTTTTCACCGGTGAATTCTAATTCAAGACATGTTTTATAGAATGTGCAGTTTTCAAAACTCCAAATTGTGTATTATCGCCATAAAACATGCACAAAAACAACCAATTTATGAGCTTTTGCCTATCCCTTCGCCTTAATGTTTTTGATACGACGCTACATTAACCCTCTGCTTTGCTTGATCCATAAACGCACGTCTCGGCCTTCCTCTGCCTCTTCTTCCTTCTATTTTCCCTTCTATCAAACTTAATGTAGGTAATCATCATCATCATCATCATCATCATCACAACTATCCCAATCCCAACGAAACCATTTAATACTGAAATATGGAACAATTTTATGCCACCGTTTATGTATTTATGCATTCGATTCTTAAAACAGTAGGTGCCTATCTCTCACCCCGTCATGAATGGTCTAGTCGATTTTCACTGTAGGCGGTAATTTTTTTACCCGATTGCGGCAAAGCCAAAGGAGGGTTATAAGTGATAAAATCGAGTAGGTACTAGTTGATTCTGCGCTGTATTTTACGCGGCGGGTTGGCGGGCAAATTAACTGCATGAATATGTATTTGGAGCAAGCCAGCTGGTTGCAGGGTATCCTAACTCAAATTTACGTAGGTAGCAGTGCTATATGAACCACTTTCGATAACAATCGGCAATTAAGATTTTTTAATATTTTATTGAACAAAAAATATTTAGAAGTGGCGGAGTAGCAAGGCAATTTTTTGAATTAAGTTCTTTTTTAAAACGTTGAGTCTATGTCTTCAAATTTTCAGTGTCATTTAGTCATTTCCTAATTAAAGTTGCAACTGCACACAGTTGATTCTGTTCTAATCCTCTGATAATACTCAGGGGGATTACTGTGTAACTAGCTCGCAATCGCCATCGTGTTCATTTTGACAGTACATGTATGGGCTGACAATTGGCATCGGAATCAGCTAGCTGTCACATTCATACAAGAACTGTCAAAATTAAGAGGGTGCATTCATGCTGAGCTCGCAACGTCGCATTTTTGGTGATTTTTTGCGATTATTTGACAGAAATTGAATGAAAGTATCAAATATCCGTCTGTAGTGCACTTCGTTTTTAGTGTATTAATGTGTCTAATGCAACAATTCATCGTGATGGACTTTTATTTTCTTATTAAACGAGATATAGTATTTTATCGCTTTAATACGAAAATAAAAGTCCATCACCATTAATCATTGCATTGGACACATTAATACACTAAAAACGAAGTGCACTACAGACGGATATTTGATACTTTCATTCAATTTCTGTCAAATAATCGCAAAAAATCACCAAAAATGCGACGTTGCGAGCTCAGCACGGATGCACCCTCTTAACACGATGGCGATTGCGAGCGAGTTACACAATAAGCATACTGGTATTAGAGGCTATTATAATAATAATAATAATAATTTATTTATTGTCAGAACTGTGTACAATGGTTGTTACATAAAATATTTAGTTTCAACAGCTTACCCATTCACAAAATTTCAGCCAAATCGACCTAACGGCTGTTACCGATCATTTTGTGCGGGGTTCTTTCCTTTTGTCTCTATAATACCGTACATAGCTGGGTTCAGTTTGATCGCAATAACTCAAAATTGAGGTGAAACTTTAACCGCAGTTTAAACTATCAGAAACTTGGCAAGTGGATAGTTATTCATATCCGCTAACTAGATAGTCCAGGGGTGTCGAAACTGGATCTTGTAAAGGGTCACTCAAATTGCAACACTTGATAGCGACTTGCTTTTCGGATTTTTCTTTTCTAATTTTCATCAGTGTCGTTTACATAATAAAACAGTTAGTAAAAATACGTATTTTATTTTATTTTACAATAAAATTAATTCAACATCCAAGTAACGTAACGGCAAAAATTGACACATCAGAGCAAACTTACTCGCTATGAACATAAAAACTATCTTAATAAATGCTTCTTGTACTATGTACACTTAGTCTAAGCTAAATGGTTCAAAAATACGTTACTATTCATTCAAATGAAATAAAGGAAAAACCCGTTTTACCCAGTAACTTAACGGTACAGAAATGGTACTACTGCAAAATATATGGGACCTGCCCATTGAAAAATAAACTGAAACAAGTATAGTCAAACAAGTGATGTCTTTTTACCAATTCCTAAATTAAAAAAAGGCTATCAGATCACATTGTTTTAAAAAAAGAAATAACATCGGACCGGTGGTAAGGGAATTTCTTGGACCACTTTTAATACTAAAACAAATTCACGGCACTGTAAGAATTAACTATTCCTTAATGGGCACTATAGTACACAATGGACCATGCAAGGTCATCGCATCAACGTCATTTAGCGCCACGATCTATTGCCCAGTGGGCTACTGTCGGTCATCATGAGCCTTTGGCTCTTGTACACTACGACATAGTTAACAATGGATCATTGTTGACCGATGATCCATTGTTAACTATGTATGTATGTATAACTCTTTATTGCACATAAAACACATTAATTTTACAGGTAATAAGACGAATAGATGAACAAAGGCGAATCTATCCCTTAAAGGGATCTCTTCCAGTTAACCTTCGAACGACTGACAGGACAACAGTAACTGTACTAATGGATAACCTTAAGAGCTTACGGGCTGTAATTTCATGACCGTCATTGGATTTGGGTAGCGCACGATGCATGAGGTATATTGGGATGCGTGGGCCCACAGCTGGGCTCCTCATCGGCGGTTGACGGTACGCTGGACGGCCGACATGCCGTCGACGAAGCGCGTGCGGAACAGCACATTCGCGTTGTTGAACATGCCGTCTTTCAACGACACTATTATGAACTGAAAATATAAATAGGTTTAAACATTCATAATCATAACTTCCCTACAACATGATCTGGGGGGTTACCACGACGTCTTAATACGATTCAGTTTATGGTATTTTCATTCTTACCTGTCCTATTTGGTAAACAAAATTCTAACCTCAACGTGCAAATTTTTGTAAAAAATAAGGTGTATTAATGTTATCAAATAAACCTGAGGTAATATTTTGTACATAATTTTGCTGATATTTTATCTCCAATCCCTTTACTTACGATGAAATAGTTAAAAAATAATAAAAATGAGACATTTTGAGGTTAGAATTTTGTTTACCAAATAGGACAGGTAAGAATGAAAATACCTTAGGTTCGCTCGCTGTCAGATCCATACTAAAAATGACAGCTAAATCCTGAACTGAGTCGGAATTAAGACGTCATGGTAAGGCCTCAGGAATGATTATCATATGGCCTACATTAAAAAACGTGTATCTGTGGTTGTATTAATAATGTTTATTTCAGAGTATACAGGGTGTTTGGTAGCCAGGTGCAAAGCCTTAAGGGGGTGATAGCCGAGGTATTTTTGAACATTTTGAGCCATACATGTCTTAGCCGAAATTTGATATTTTTTTAAAATTGAAAATTTAGAAATTTTATGAAAATACCCAGAATTTTATAAAAACGGGTCAATATTGCGCCAATGAGCGTTAATTTGTAAACAAAATATTTTATTACAGATGTAACGCGCGGAACCCGTTAGCACATTGACGGTACCCTACCGCTCCCAACAGTCCGCGCGCCGCAACAGACAAACGCCGCCGACTCGCTTTGATAAAGCCGCGCAAAGCGTGCGCCGCCGCCGCCGGCACGCCAGTCGCGATCGATCCACCACCACGATCGGACATATACGCGCACCTCACCCCGCGCCGCCGCGCCTCTCGCGCGTCTTGAATCTTCTTTTATGTTTTTATGTATCTTTGTGCTGTGATTTAACGAACTGATAGGTATCCTGCTAACGTACCGTATCTGGTTTCATGTTACCTAATTGTGTTTCATTCATTAAACTTTATTTGTGATGATAATTCGTGTGTTTTAATACAACGCCCGCATTATAATGGCGCTCCAACTCGAGGCCGAACTTACAGTGCCGAGTTAGGTATGTGAATGTGACTTAAGTGAAATACGTGACGTGACGAAGAACTGTGACCAGTGTGTTCGCACCGCGATCGCGATACCTATCTATACCTACGTGTCGTGTTTGTTCCTGCCCGTTCGGTTTACGACGCGCCCTGCTCCTCCATCATGCCGATGACGACGAGAGCAACTGCCGGCCGTCCCGAAAGCGAGCATTGCCACACGGACGACGAGGATGCCGGCGAGGTCGCTCGCACCGCCGGCGAGGTACACGGCGAGGTCGCTCGCAGCGCCGGCAATGTACACGGCGCCGGGTCGGCTCGCGCCGCCGGCGACGCGAGGTCTGCAATACCAGGGACGCAGCCGTCATCGTCACCATTCTTCAATGCTGAGCAGTTTGTCGCGTCGTTTATGCATACGCTCGCACAATCGCAAGCAGAGATCAACCGCAGTTTGATCGAGAACCTTCGATCGACGGCAGCTTCACCCGCATCGCGCACGAGCGAGCCCGCCGCGGCCGCCGCGCCGCCCGGGAACTTCAGTACGTGCACCGCGCGGTTTAACGGACGCGCGCAGGACCCGGAAGTACTGGAAGCCTTTCTGGACGCTGTGGAAGTTTACAAGGAGTGCGCCGCCGTGAGCGACGAGCACGCCGTGCGCGGCCTGTCGATGCTGCTGGAAGGGGACGCCGCCGTGTGGTGGCGAGGCGTGAAGAGCACCGTGACCACGTGGCGCGACGCCGCCGCCCGCCTGCGAGCAGTCTACGGTGCACCGCGCCCGGCTTATAAACTGTTACGCGAAATTTTCGCCGCGGAACAACAATCCGAACGGGCCGAAGTGTTTATATGTAGGCTACGCGCGTTGATTGTTAAATTGCCGTACGATGTTCCGGAAACAATGCAAATCGACATAATTTATAGTTTATTGCATCGACGCGTACGAAAACGTTTACCGCGAGACGTCATTGAATCTGTAGATTCTTTGTTAAGTAAAGCGAGAGCCACGGAGGACTCGATAACCGAATCCGCGGTAAAACAAAGTTCCGCGACTGTTGCGAGCGGTAGCGTTTCCGAGAAAGTACCTACAAGTGCGTACCATAACACGGGGGGGTCTATTCCGAACGCGCCCGACAAGCCGAAACGTAATCGCGAACGATGTGCGGCATGCAAGGTCTACGGCCACGTCGCCGAAGTCTGTCGAAATACGAACGGAGCTAATAGGGTAAGTGCACATTTTTCAAATAAGGTAAATGCACGTGTTGCGAACAGGGTAAACGCACCTGTTTCGGATAGGGTAAATGCACCTGTTACAGATGGGGCAAATGTGCCTGCCGCGAGCGGGGCAAATGCGCCTATTCGTTGTTACGGTTGTGGGAAGCAAGGGGTAATAAGGTCAAGGTGTGAGACGTGCAATTCTGATAAAAATGCTGACTTTAACTATAACAATGACATACATTGCACACCGCACCCGACGTTAATGTTAGGTGTTTATGGTCGCGAGGGAGTAGCGATTATCGACACCGGCGCCACTCATTGTGTCGCGAGCCCCGGTCTTTTTTCTATTTTAGAAGCAAATGGTGTAATTTTTCGTAACGCACAGCGAACGTTACGACTTGCTGATGGTACCCAACAGACTAGAGATGTGCTCACTGCTGAGGTACCCGTCACCATTGAAGGTCGCAGTTTCTCAGCAGATTTCATGGTACTTCCCGGCGATGATACTCGGACTCTTCTAGGCTTTGAGTTCTTGGCCAAGGCTGGAATAGTGCTGGACAGCTCCCAGGACTCCTGGAGTTTTGCTGATGACCCCGAACGCCGTTTTGCTTTCGTTCGTAAGTACCATCTGAATAGTACCAATAGTACCGAGTTGATGCGCGCTGAGTCCTCCGGCTTGGCGTTGCGTAGTGATGAAGGACCAAAGCTCTCGCATGATCAACAGCGCGCGCTCAACGCATTGATCGAGGAGAGAGCACCCCAGTTTGCTCCTAACGGCCCTGCTACTGAGTTCGCTACCCACAGGATAAAGGTAAGCGAAGACCAGGAACCGATAGCTTCACCCCCGTACAGGTTCTCCCAAAGCCGTAGGGAGGCTTTGAAAGTGGAGCTAGAAAAGTTGCTACGAGACGACGTCATAGAGGAATGCGAATCACCTTGGGCCTCTAACGTCGTCTTAGTCTCGAAGAAAGATGGGAGTATGAGGCTCTGCATCGATTACCGTAAGTTGAATGCGGTAACCGAACCCGATAGGTACCCGCTCCCCAGGGTCGAAGATATTTTGCACATGGCTAAAACTAGCGAGTACATGACGACACTGGATTTGCGGTCTGGATACTTTCAGGTAAGCGTCCATCCAGATGACAGAGACAAGACCGCATTCGTTTCGCCTCAGGGGACGTACAGATTCAAACGTATGCCGATGGGTTTACGAAACTCAGGAGCTACGTTTCAACGGTTGATTGACAGGTTCCGATCGAACGTGAAGGACGTGTCCCTCCTGGCGTACCTGGACGACTTGATCGTCTTGTCACCTGGCCCATTTGAGCGACACCTAGCGGACCTCAAAATCGTCTTCGACCGACTTGCCATGTTTGGACTGCGAGTCAACAGGGCAAAAAGTCACTTCGCTCGCGACTCAGTTAAGTTCCTCGGGCACGTGATCGTCCCGGGAGGTATCCACGTGGACCCAGATAAAACAGCCGCCATTGCAGGTATGAACACCCCACAGAACGTGAAGCATTTGAAGTGTTTCCTGCAGACGTCCAGTTGGTTTCGCCGTTTTATCCCCAATTACGCGGAAGTCGCGAGGCCACTCACTAATCTTCTCAAGAAGGCAAGTACCTGGAACTGGGGTACGAAGCAGCAGGAGGCTTTTGAAAACATCAAGTCTCTCCTCGTATCCGCTCCAATTCTGCGTCAAGCTGACGAGACGAAGCCGTTCGTCCTCAGAACTGACAGTAGTGGGTACTGCTTAGGGGCTGTTCTCATGCAGGGGGAGGGCCCAGACGAGCGACCTGTAGAGTATGCTAGCCGCCTCCTCAATGACGCCGAGAAAAACTATTCGACTACAGAGAGAGAGGCGCTAGCCGTTGTGTGGGCCGTGAGTAAGTTTCGCGGGTACATTGAAGGGGCACAAATTACTGTGAAGTCCGACCACCAACCCTTGCGCTGGTTGATGAGCATGCGCTCTCCCAGTGGGCGCCTGGCAAGGTGGGCGTTGACTTTACAGGAATTTAACCTACGCATCGAGTACACACCAGGACGAGCGAATGTTATCGCTGACACACTCTCACGTCCGGTATGTACAGAAAACGTAAGCTGCGACCTGTGTCTCACGTTCGTGGACTTACCATCAAGGGGCAGCGTTGATGTACGCGAGAACCAACTTAAGGATCCTGAGGTACGTAAGATCATTGAGGATATGGAGTCTGACGATCCATTTAGGGGGAGACCCTGGTCTGACCGCGGTTACACCATGTCAGACAGCATCCTATACAGGTACGACCTTGAAGGAGACGACAGCGAGGAGGCTCGCCTGGTAGTACCAGAGCATGAGCGCGCCGCCGTCTTAGCCGACTTCCATGATGCACCCACAGCGGGTCACTTCGGAGTCGAGCGAACGCTTAGCCGCATCAGATCACGCTTCTACTGGCCAGGTATGCGAACTTACGTAGCCAACTATGTCAAGGGTTGCATACCTTGCCAGCGCTACAAGGCAGATACCAGAAAACCCGCGGGGCTTCTCCAGACACCCGCGATGTCCAAACGATTTGAGGTCGTATCTGTAGACCTCTTTGGCCCATTAGTCGAGACACCACGTCATAACAGTTGGATTTTAATAGTGGAAGATGTCTGTTCGCGCTGGGTCGAGCTCTTCCCACTGGAGACTGCAACAAGTTTCGAGTGTGCCAAGACCCTCATCAACGAGGTATTCTTCAGGTACGGAGTCCCTCGCCGCCTCCTCAGCGACAATGGCGTCCAATTCGTGAGCGAGGTGATGCAGCAGGTCTGCCACGTGTTGGGCATCGACCAAGTTCTCACTCCATTCTACCATGCCGAAGCAAATCCGATTGAGAGAAAAAACAGGGACCTTAAGCCTCAGCTGGCCATCCTCGTCGGGCAGGATCATGCGACATGGGACGAACACCTCGCCGCGGTCAGGTACGCCATGAATTCAGCTGTGACCGCTAGCACCGGGTTCTCGCCGGCCTATCTAACCTTCGGCAGAGAGCTGCGCGCGCCGTCTGACGCCGCCACCGACTTACGAGCGATCGTAGAGACGGACAACTTTATTCCAAGTGTAACACCGCACTTGAAGCGCATGTCCATTACCTTAGCAGAGGCCCGCGACGTGCACGAGAAGGCTCAAGCGACGCAGAAAAGATACGCAGACGAAGGTCGCCGCCCGCCTCCAGACTATAAGGTAGGTGACCTCGTACTTCTTAAGACCCAGGGGCTCAACGATACAGGCCCGGGCCAGACGGCTAAATTCATCCCGCGACGCGACGGACCTTACCGGATCGCGTCAGAGATTAGCCCGACCACTTACACCCTGGAGAACATACAAGACGGCTCCAGTTTAGGCAAATACCACGTCTCGCATCTTACACCTTTCGTAGGCCAAGTCGAAGCTCCGGTCAGACAGAAGCGACGTCGTGGTAGACCTCGCAAAAATCCGCCAGTTCAGTCCTAGTCCGACTGCGAGGGCGCTTCCTCGGACTAGAGGGGGAGGATGTAACGCGCGGAACCCGTTAGCACATTGACGGTACCCTACCGCTCCCAACAGTCCGCGCGCCGCAACAGACAAACGCCGCCGACTCGCTTTGATAAAGCCGCGCAAAGCGTGCGCCGCCGCCGCCGGCACGCCAGTCGCGATCGATCCACCACCACGATCGGACATATACGCGCACCTCACCCCGCGCCGCCGCGCCTCTCGCGCGTCTTGAATCTTCTTTTATGTTTTTATGTATCTTTGTGCTGTGATTTAACGAACTGATAGGTATCCTGCTAACGTACCGTATCTGGTTTCATGTTACCTAATTGTGTTTCATTCATTAAACTTTATTTGTGATGATAATTCGTGTGTTTTAATACAACGCCCGCATTATACAGATAGTTTAATGGGTATTGGACCAAATGAAACAATTTTGAAGTGTCTGTCTTGTCACAGAAACAAAATGGAGGCATTCGAAATTACTAAAAATGTCTTATTTTAGAACAGAGTCATTTTTCAGTGCTATAAAAAAAATTAAAAAAATCCTGGAAATGTTCAAACAATTTTAAAAACATGCCTGTTTATTGCTCTTTCTTTTAAGGTATCACTCATTCACATTGCTTGCTAAATCTGAGAGAAAAAGTAAAAACCAATCTCGGGGGAGCGCTCGCTAAGAATGCACTAGTATTGAAATTTCGCGTTTTTTCATGTAATTTACTAGATGAATACCTACACTTACCTAGTAAATTACATGAAAAAAGGTAAAAAAAGAATTGTAAAATGAATAAATTTACTATTCAAATCACAACAAAGTGAAGATTTGTGATATTTTTTTTTACCTTTTTTTCATGCAATTTACTACTAAAGTACCTACTTTTAGCAAGCGATGTGAATGAGTGATACCTTAAAAGAAAGAGCATTAAACAGGCATGTTTTTAAAAGTGTTTGAACATTTCCAGGATTTTTTTTTAATTTTTTTTATGACACTGAAAAATTACTTTGTTCCAAAATAAGACATTTTTAGTAATTTCGAATGCCTCCATTTTGTTTCTGTGGCAAGACAGACACTTCAAAATTGTTTCATTTGGTCCAATACACATTAAACTATCCGAAATAAAAGATTTTGTTTACAAATTAACGCTCATTGGCGCAATATTGACTCGTTTTTATCAAATTCTGGGTATTTTCGTAAAATTTCTAAATTTTCAATTTTAAAAAAAAATATCAAATTTCGGCTAAGACATGTATGGCTCAAAATGTTCAAAAATACCTCAGCTATCACCCCCTTAAAGCTTTGCACCTGGCTACCAAACACCCTGTAGATTAGGTAGATAGAGAATAGACTTATTCTCCTATATTACTCACTCTTGGGAGGCGGTTAAAAACATCTAAGCGTAAGGGGGAAAACGATTTTCGCATTTTGTTTGTGTACTATAACATTTGAATTGACTTCTTGATGGTTTCTAAAGGTGATAATTGTATGACGCCAAAGTTGAAAATTGACTGAAGGCACGCCCATCTGTCAAGTGTTAACTCAAAGTAATCGTACTGTACCTGCGAGTGCGTAAAGTGCTCTTTGAGCATGTGACCGATGTTCTGCGTGTGCGAGAGATCGAGCGCTGCGTCCACCTCGTCCAGGATGTAGAGCGGCGCCGGCTTGAACAGCAGCATGGCCAGCACCAGCGACAGCGCCACCAGCGAGCGCTGCCCGCCAGACAGCTCGCCGAGGGACTCCTTCCACGTGTTGTTGAAGCCGACCACCACCTGGACAGCAGCTGTGTGATAGCACGAAAGTTTCGCGACGAAACAAAACGCTGTCGCAACCTATGGAACGACCGCTTAGTCCTCGCCAGCGCGACAGGGGTGCGGGGTAGGCGACAAAGGGGACCGAGTATTGCGGGCGGCAGGCGCAACTACCCTCCTATTTCTTATTTCTGCGTGCTTTTGGCCCTTAACATAACCTAAACCTACCTATGGTTCAGTCTAGAAATTGGTCGACTAGTGAAAAGGTAAGAACTAAGTAAGGTAGTCGGTCAAGAATTAATTATTATTAACAAACCAACCAGGTAGTCAATTAAGAAAAATAATTAACAACTAATTAACTAAGTAGGTTTTTGGTTACGAAATAATAATACTAACCGTCCACCTAGTTTGTCGGTCAGTAATAGACGATTTTTTTCGTGCCACAGCTAAAAATTTTAAAATAATTGAAATCTAATATTTGTCAAACATTTTAGAACAAGAAATAAGATTTTTACACGGTACATTGATATTTCAATGGTTATTAAAAAAATACAACCGAATTGAGAACCTCCTCTTTTTTTAAGCCGGTTTAATAGTGAGGGTGTATACCTCGAGCCCGTCGAGCACGGTCCTGTTGGGCGGCGGCGTGAGGCGCGCCTGCGCGCCCGGCAGCAGCGTGCTGAAGATGGACCCGAAGTCCTTGTTCACCTGCACAACAAACACTCAGCTCAAAATATACTCACGACCAAAAATAACCTGTCACTTTTCATAAACTTTCTATAGAAAGTGACCCGTTATTATCCTACTATCCTACTAATCCCACTAATCTATATATATAAAATTCAAAGTCCTGACTGACTGACTGACTGACTGACTTAACTATATATCAACGCACAGCCCAAACCACTGGACCTAGAGACCTGAAATTTTGCACATAGATACCTTATACCATGTAGGCATCCACTAAGGAAGGATTTTTGGAAATTCCCACGGGATAAGGAAAAAACGGGATTTATTATATTCGATTCCGAGTGACCCTATCTCAGTAACTATAATAACTAGACTCTTCAAATTTGACACACAAGTAGGTGATTACAAAACTAAGAAACTAATTTCAGGATTTTTGGAAATTCCCACGGGATAAGGAAAAAAACGGGATATATACATTTAGTTCAACGAAATCCTATTAACTATAATTACTAGACCCTTCAAATTTGGCCCATGCCAAAAGTAGTCCATAAGTAGGTGATTATAATAGTAAAAACAATTTTAAGGACTTTCGGAAATTCCCACGGGAACGGGAAAAACAGGACTTTTACTGGTTGTAGAAAGCTGAAATTCGGCATGTAGAGGTTGTTTGAGAGTGTAGAGGAGCATTAAGAGAGGGCTTTCCAAAATTCCCACGGGAACGGGAAAAAACGGGAGTTTTCGTTTTACTGGTCGTAGAAAGCTGAAATATGGCATGTATGCAAAGACAATATAACCACTAGACTGCTCATGCGGGGGGAATCCGTACCGCCAAACATTAGCTCCGACAGAGCTAATACAGGCTCGCCCCACTCAAATCTTCGTTAGTTCCAATTCCGTACTACGCTAGGAACGATCGCTCGAAAATAATAAAAAAATATATAAATATGCCGTTCTGCGCCATCAAGTGGTGCGGTAAAAATAGTAAAACATCGAACTATTCCACTGATGGTGTTACATTCCACAGGTATGTACATTTTCATTTATAAATTCGAAAAACTTATTTAATAAATTAAATACCTTCGTTTTTAGCCGTCTCTGTCACTCCCAGGCTCAAATACATATAGCCATCCCGCTTTAGTGCGGCACGTGTAAGTTAGTGATGTCCCACCCGCTTTTAATAATCACTATCGAGGAATCTTAAGTAACAAGCTGCAGGATTACGCAGTGGAAAAGTTAAATAAAATAATGATTAGGGTTTAGTCAGAGTATGGGAAAGTGGTCACCATTCGTAGACTTTATAGATTTCATTTTTTATTTTTTATTTAATTGTCAAATTTAGCTAGTTTATGTACATAAGTGTAAAGTGTAACAAATATAATTGTGGTTTGTTACAAAAAAGTCCGAAACTATTATGTCAAAATGTTATAGCCATTTTTCAACGATAATGGTGACCACTTTCCCCTAGGTAATAATAATATTGCAAGCTTTTTTTTAGTTTCACCTGTCCCGATGTTTGTTTGCAAGTTAGATTTGATCCACTTCCCGGTTACCAATTGAGATGAAATTTTGCATACACATACAATTAAAAAAATTAAGTGTCAAACATGTATTGGTGCATTAATAGGCGACACAAATACTAAAAGTTATCACATCAAAAAGACGTTCAAAAAAAACTTTTTTACGGTTCAAATACAGTCCTAGAAATTTGTCGCCGGTGTGAAATCAATATTAAAAGAGCTATAAATGAAAATGGATCAAAAGTATTGCCACCAAAATATAATTCAGATTTCTTCGAAAGAACTGTGTTAAAGTCGTTTATAGGGTACAATTTGTTTCCTGACATACATTTTCATCAATTTGAAGTTGAAACCGAAAATCACATAATTGAGCTGACTAGGTGTGTTATAAAGAAATACGTCGATGCGAGGTTGTCATATTTTACCAAAAATTATAAAGATCCTAAGAAGTTCATTCGTAAAACTTTGTCAAAATTAATTCATTTTAAAAATCAATAGTACTACTATGTAACGTTAGATATGTTCCGATGCCGATTATGACTTCGGCTGAAACTAATAATACTGTTATTGTATTGTTCATTAAAAGTGTTGCCTTTATAAATATTTTTTTATATTTGTTGTTATTTAATCCAATTCCCTCTACATACATAGCCGTCTTTATTGTCTTCTACAAGCCATGCTATTAAGTTTGGTAACGTCCCATTTTACGAATCGGTTCACGGGCTGCGTTCGAAATCGCTATAGTAATCGTATGGTTTGGCTATGACATGGCTATAGCGATTTGGAACGCAATTTTTTTGCAATATTTAAAAATCTATGGATAATATGCCAAAGTTATCGTAAATCAACAAATACACGGTGTATAGGCCGGGATGATGACGATGATGATGATGATATACAAAGTAAGAAGCCGGATACTGTGCTCTCTTTGCCGGATAGTCGCCGATTATGTTAGTTGCAAAATAGTCGGCTTTACCGACTAGTCGGCACATCTCTAGTGAACATACCTACCTACATCAAAAAACGTACAGTCTAACATAGAAAGAACCTCCTTTTATTGAAGTCGGTTAAAAATAATAAGAGGTAAATGGGGAAATTACACACTAAAAGGTAAAAAGTAAATGTTTTATCGATAAAAGTCCAAAACGCGAATGGCACATCACTAAATTCTTTGTTGACATTGGGATGGCCTTGAGTCAGCCAATGAGAGGCTTTGTCTACCCCCCGCAGTCTTCACTAAACTGGCGAAACGGTTTTAAGGAACAAATGCGTCTTTTATCACTCCACTGGTTTACTGCTTCGTGCATGTATGGCATGTAGGTTGATTGAAGAGTGTACGGAAGCTATAAGAGATAATTTTCCAAAATTCCCACGGGAACGGAAAAAACCGGACTTTTCGTTTTGCTGGTTGTAGAAAGCAGAAATTCGGCATGTTGGTTGCTTGGAGAGTGTAGAGGAGCATTAAGAGAGGATTTTCCAAAATTCCCACAGGAACGGGAAAAAATGGGATTTTTGTTTTACTGGTCGTAGAAAGCTGAAATTTGGCAAGTGGGTTCCTTGGGGAGTGTATGGGAGCATTAAGAGAGCATTTCCTGAAATTATTACGGGAACGGGAAAAACGGGATCGAAAAAGCTATTACACTACACACTACACGCTATTACACTATTACCTACACTAATATTAGGCGAAAGTTTGTGAGTGTGTGTGTGTATGTTTGTTACTTCTTCACGCAAAAATGGTCGGACAGATTTGAATAAAATTTGGAACGGAGATAGCTTTCATCCTAGATTAACACATAGGCTACTTTTTATACCGAATAATTGAATAGTTCCCGCAGGATAGCGATAAACATGTGAAAGGTCGTAGCTGCCTAGAGTTGTAACGTAAATAATTATTGCCGAAATAACTATCAACATCAGTGTATAATCTAATTCTACGCGGACGAAGTCGCGGGCAGAAGCTAGTAATATTATAAATGCGAAAGTTTGTGACGATGTGAGTGAGTGTGTATGTTTGTTCCTTCTTCACGCTAAAACGACTGGACGGATTTGGATAAAATTTGGAACGAAGATAGCTGGTACCCTAAATTAAAACATAGGCTACTTTTTATTGCGGAAAATTGCATAGTTCCCGGGGGATATCCATAAACATGTCAATTGCTAATTCTACGCAGACGAAGTCGCGGGCAGAAGCTAGTAATACATATTAGTAAGATGTGTCACGCAATAAAAATGGCGGCGACAGACCTGCGCGCACGCGGCGACGAGCGTCCGCTTCTTCTTCTCGTCCAACTCGGCCATCACTTGCACGAGCTTCGCGCGGTCCGCTTCCACGATCTGCTTCTTGCGGAGCACGTCTTGGTACTGTTACAATTAATAAATTAATTATTTAATGAATATTAGCTTTTGGAACTAGATAAAAACAACCGGAATAGAACGAAAATTCATATCACAAAATGTGTGGACAAATGATAGCTAGACAGCTGAAATTTTCACAGATGATGTGTTTGTGTAGCCGCTATAACAAGTACGGAACGGAATATTTTTATGTATGTCTGTCTATATAAGTAGGCAGGGCTGTGCTAACTCTGAATCGGGTCCCATTCCCACTTAGCCGATTTTTTTTTAATTGATGTGCCAGAGTATAAAAATGAATAAATAAATATCTTTGGACAATTGACACCAATTGACCTAGTCCCAAATTAACCAAAGCTTGTAATATGGGATAAATATAAAAAACCGGATAACTCACGTATAAAAGCCGAAAGAACCTCTGAATCAAACATCATCATCATTCATCATCATCATGTTATTCTCTGATGAAGGACTACGGAATAGTCCGAAACAATTGTCGGAGCATTCCTTCGGCTTTTATACGTCAGTTATCCGGTTTGTTGTAATTATATTCGAGTCTCACGGTAGTTTCATGTTAAATATAAATACTTAAATACATTTATTAATCATCCCAGACTCGAGAACAAACATTCGTATTTTTCATACAAATATCTGCCCCGATCGGGGATCAAACTCGGGACCTCACGCTTCATAGTCAGGTTCTCTAACCACTAGGGCCTAGGCCATCCGGTCCTCGGTCGTATAAATCCAGCCATCCAGCTCCCGTGCCGCTTACACAAAAGATCCATGAATGGATCGAAGTGTATCCATAGGGACCCCTAGATTAAGATAATAAGGTCCCGTGCTGCTGCTGAGCGTCTGACCTGTTCCTCCTCCTTGCCGAGCAGCGTGTGCGCGCGCGCGTTGAGGCCGCGCGCGAGGCGGTCCTTGCGCGCGCGCAGCTGGCCGAGCCGGCTGGCGGCCATGTTGGCGGCGCGCGCCTCGAAGTCGTACAGCCCGCCCGCCAGACCGAAGTACTGCTTCTCGCCGGGGATCCACGTGTGCTCCTTCTCTAGGCCCGTTATCTGAGCGAGAGGGGAAATATCCGATGTCACGAATAGCGGTGTAACGTGAGTGTACTCTGATTTTTGTTTTAATTTGATATGTTATGAGCGTACTGCTTATCAGTCATTCTGCTTATCGTCATTCGTTTTTGGGAAAGAAAATTAACCGGTTAAATTGAAAATTACGAAACAAGAGCAAGATAGAACTTGTATTGCTGTCTCTTTTACACCACTACTGGAGCGCCTGGCGTAAGCTCGGAGGAATAAGACTGGAGTACGCATTGAGTCAAATCCTTAAACAAATTTTTCTGCCATAGTCGGTGGGGGGATGAGGCGATAATGACGTTACTACTACATACGGACCAGCACACATACGCAAAAACGATTTGCGTTGTTACAATTGCACACATACATTTTATCGACACACTATCTGAAAATTCGCACGCACACGCTCGTAATAGTATACTGACGTTCTATCCAAACACAATAACGTGCGGTTGTGCAGGTAAGTAATTAAGGAATTGGAATGATACCAGCATATCGATATCGATAAACTGTTCTGTTAGTAAGCAGTACGCAAATAAATAAAAGGTGTTTCCATTCCACAGAACAATCTTAAATAACAACAATCGTATATACGAAAATTAAAATTATCAACTAACACAATATTCACGAAATATGTTACGAAAGTCATTTAAGCCTGCGCATAAAAAATCCAAATGATTAATTTCTCGAATGTTTCATAACAGGCAAATGCTTTTTTTTCTAATATCTTTAACTAGGTATTCAAAAAGCATTTGCCTTGATCAAATAGTTGGGAATTGAATTATTTGCGAATTATTTCTAAGCGGAAAGGTATTAAGTACATGATACATGACATTTCAGTCTCAATGCAGTACTTAGCCGTAGTCGCGAGTAAGCAGCTCTTCGATTACCTTAGAAATATTAAAGTCGGGACTAACAGCCTTATTCATAAAAAATCCTTAATTGAGGTTTGATCAGTTCATTAGTTAACAGACTGATTAAGCTTATTTGACAGTTGTTAAAAAGTATGATTCATAAACGCTTGCTAGCAGTCTGTTAACTAATGAGCTGTTGATGAATGGATTAGACGCGTTATGTTGTCACCTTGACAAATCATAGACCATACATGGCTTTTTAGTGAATTAAAAAAAAAAAATTGACAGCAGTGGCAGCGAATTAGCGGGAAACCAGCGAATTAACACGACAGACTAGGCAGTGTGGATCTAGTTTCCTTTACCTTTCCCGGAGGGGATAAAAACTTAAAACAAAAAAACTTTTGCATCGGTCCTATAGCGAGCTTATAGCGAGCCTCTAACTTTTTATGAATAAGGCTGTAAGACTCCAGTGTGTTTTATCTACTACTACTAGTTGTCTATAAAGTCGGTTTACGGACGATAGTTTTACGTGATAACGACAAATGGTCGCTTTTGGGGGTAGGTAAAAATGAAATTAAACTCTGACGAGTGCGGCCGGCGTTCATCGATCTATAAGACGTTATCACGTCAAAAAATGTTAAATCATGTTCAATAAATACTATGAATAAGTACCCATGCGTATCGTTGCTGATTTCGCCGACAAAATAATTGATATACCTCTATATATTTGCTATATGAATTAGCATGAACCACCTCGTATTAGATAGGTTACGCCTGCTTAGCGACATTTTATATTTTGAACTAAAATCTCACAGTCAGGCTTCTGTAACATGTTTATAAAAATACATATTTAATTATTTTTTTCAATATCCACAGGATTAATTCCAGCCTTCTAAATCTTCAATATCGATATTTGATCGATACTTTGAAGTCACTATATTATGCGTCAGAGTAACGTAGGTAGTGCGTATTAAATACCCATGCTTTGACAGGTATCCATCTCTGTCTAGCGCTGCAGCGAGAAAAGAGATAGAGAGTAATTAGTCTCGTGGGGAGTGGGTAATAACTACCTGACGCGAGTGGGCTTGAGGACTCATTAAAACTCAAAATTATGAATTAAAAAATGTTTTAAACCATATAAATTTTACTCAAAAATGGAAAGTGACTCCGTCTTTTTGCAAACTAGATTTTTTTGTATTTTTAGTGCAGCTGAAAACGGTACAGGCTGGCATTTTTTACGAGCTGTGTTCGCCACGACGGTCTCGACATTGTGAGTGGCGATGACAGCTCAACTAGTTTTATATAACGTACAAGCATCGGATGCTTACACTTTTGGCTGAGGGGGAACGCATGTCAAGGCGTCTCCAGTCTTATTCCTCCGAGGGCGTAAGTCGGCGGCGGCTGGGTTTAACGAGTATAATTTCGTTAACGCGAACGTTAAAATTTCGTTTTCTGTACTTAACGGTAGTCTGACAAAAAAAGTAGAAATTAAAAAGTGGCAATACAATAGTGTCGTCTCTTTCTAATCTATAAGTATAAAAAAGGGACGACACTACTGTATAGCCACTTTTGAATTTCTACTCTTTTTTGTCAGACTGTAAGCAAGACCTTTCGATATTTTTTTGTTCGTTCCATCAATTAACCGGTATATTATAGAACGAAATAAAATAACGA
Source organism: Pandemis heparana (assembly GCA_963854515.1). Lineage (NCBI taxonomy): Eukaryota > Metazoa > Arthropoda > Insecta > Lepidoptera > Tortricidae > Pandemis > Pandemis heparana. Next base: position 13,856,887 of record OY978024.1, read on the forward strand.
TATTGGAACAATAACGTACCTTCTTCTCGCACTCGCCGGCCTCCGTCTCCAGCTCCTTGATCTTGAACTGCAGCTCCTTGATCTTGAGGCTGAGGTCGCTGTTGCTGGCCGCGAGCCTCTCCCGCTCTTTACCCAGCTTGGCGATCTCGCCGCTGCGGCTCGCTATCTCCGCCTTGTGGCTCTTTATCTGCGCTTGCACTGCTTTCACTGCGTCCTACAAACCGAGTTCAGATTGATTCGAAAGTTCCGAAATCGGAACCAGAAACTCTTGTCTGAAATAAACATTTTTTTTTATAGCGACCGGAGCTTTTATTTTTATTAGTAGTCAAGTAGAATTACCACGCCTACACCAAATCTTGTGATTAGGTTGTCAAAGCGGACCCCAGGCTCACTGAGCCGTGGCAAATGCCGGGAAAAACGCTAGGAAGATGATGAGTAGTTGAATAGAATTTAATTGTATGTTTCGTTTTTAAAAAATGACATTCTGCCAAGTTACTTGCGACGCATTCTTCTTGGCAATGATGGTCATCCTGAATGCGCTGGTAGTTAAAAAAAAATACATGTAAAATACCGGACCGGACCGGACTTGAAACCGGAACAGGAATGGTGATCAGATCATAGACCAGAACAAAAACATGAACGGCGATATCAACCGGAACTAATACCGAAATGAGGTAAGTCACCGGATCATGGACCGGAACCAATACCGAAACGAGGTTAGTCACCAGATTACGGACCGGAACTAATACCGCAACGAGGTTAGTCACCGGAATTAAAACCGGAATGTGTATTGCCACCAGATCATGGACATAAACCAATATCGGACCGGGGATAGCGACCAAGATCGTAACGGAACGGTATAGCGATTTTTCGTTTTCTAGCTGAAAATTTGCAGTTGGTTTACCTCAGAACTCTTGTGTTCCTCCTTAGCTGCCTGCAACGCGGCCGCTAGCCTCTCTGCCGCCGCTTTGGTCTCAGTCAGCTGCCGCTTGCTGGTAGTGACACCGTTTTCCAGCTCTGCCACTTCTAGCTGCAGAGTGGAGAACTCTTGCTCCCTCTGCTTCCACGAGCTGCTGTGCTGTTCTGCTTGCTTCTTCGCTTTTTTGAGAGCTTCCTCGGCTTTCTTGAATTCTCTAGGGAGACAATGGAGGTTTGGCACTGGGACATAAATTAATTTACAGCGTATTCCGTTGCGGGAAAGCGGTGGATGCAGGTGGTGAGTTGTCGTTCGTTGTGGCGTTCTAAGCGGTAGGCCTTTGTTCAGTGGACGTCTTTTGGTTGATGATGATAAGGAGATAGAGATAGGTGGGCAGGTCATCTACTAAATATAGAAAACGACCTTAGTAAAAGTCTCACGAATGGCGTCCGCGGACTGGGAGACGAGCTGCCTCCAACAAGGTGGAGCGACGACCTGATCAGGATCGCGGGATCGCGGTGGATGCGGAAGGCACAGGACCGGTCCGAGTGGAGAGCCGCGGGGGAGGCCTATGTTCAGCAGTGGACGGCTTTCGGCTGACATGATGAAAACTCTCTCTAATATTTGGGCAGTATAATCACCAATGACTACAGATGTACTGCCGATATAAAACAAAGAATAGCGATGGCTAAAAGAGCTTTGAATAACAAGAAGCATCTACTTAAGGCTAAAATTTCCACAAAAGCTAAGAAACGCCTAATAAAAGTGTAAATCTGGAGCATTGCTTTATATGGAAGTGAGACGTGGACCATGACTCAGCGTGATAGAGAGAGGTTGGAGGCCTTTGAGATGTGGTGTTGGAGGAGGATGGAAAGGATTAGCTGGACGGAGAGGAAAACCAAGGAAGAGGTGCTTAACATAGTCGGAGAAAAGAGAAGGTTACTGGAGACTATAAGTACCAGAAGAGGGAACATGATGGGACACCTGATGCGACGCGACGAATTCTTCCTAAACCTGTTGGAAGGAAAAGTGGAAGGGAGACGAGGCAGAGGAAGGCCAAGATTAACGTATTTTGACCAGGTGAAGGAGAGAGTGGGTGCTGCGTCGTATCGGGAGGTCAAGAGGCTGGCTGAGGACCGAGCGGAGTGGCGACTACTCCACCGACAAGAGCCTGGCTCTTAAATGCAAGAAAGAAGAAGAAGATAAAAAGTCTCACTACTTTCGACATATTATTTTGATTTATAATTTTTTCTGTTCCAAGTTTTGATATCTCTTGGGGATTAAGAGTATTTTGAGTGTTGTGAGCTCACCGTTCCCTGTGCCCCTTGATGTCCTTGACCTTGGCCTCGAGCTCCTTGGCCCTGGCGCTGGCGGCGGCCTGGGCAGCCTTCCCGGCCTGCAGCTGGTCGGCCAGCGCGGCGGCGCGCGCCCGCAACGCCTCTATCTCGGCGTGCGTGTGCGCATGCGACGTGGTCGCCAGGCGCGCCTTTGTCACTTCCAGCTCGTGGGACATCATGTCGTATCTGTGAATGTTTACTTCATTTTTAAACGCCAACAAAAACCAAATATTACTACTTTAGACTAGTAAAATTATAACTTGTATCTTCAAGCAACGGTCGACTAAAAGAGCCTGTCTCACCACTCCTTAATTGTCAGTTTTTTTTTTTTTTTGTGAATAGGAAGGCAAACGAGCAAGTGGGTCACCTGATGGTAAGCGATCACCACTGCCCATAGACACCCGCAACCCCGGAGGGATTGCAGATGCGTTGCCAACCTAGAGGACTTAGATGAAATACCTCTTGTGCCCGTAATTTCTCCGGCTGTCTTTCTCTCCACACCGGAACACAGCAGCGCAAGCACTGCTGCTTAGCGGCAGGATTAGCGAGTAAGATGGTGGTAGCGATCCGGACGAACCTTGCACAAGGCCCTACCACCCGCAAAAGTTATCTAAAGAAAAGTTATCTAAGGAAAGTTATCTATGATGACGTCTCTGTCTGTTTCGTAGTAATAAATAGAGACGGAACTATAGATAAGTGACAGTTAAGGAGTGGTGAGACATGCCCTAAGTATCGTAAAAAAAAATTGTCTTCACGAAAATAAATGATATTTCAAACTAGCTTTACTACTGAGCCGTCTGCGTTCTAGACAGACGTCTGGGTCAGCCTCTGGGCCAGCTGCTGGAGCTGCAATGGGCCGGGCCTACCTCTGCTGCTTGGCGCTGAAGGCATCGGCAGCAGCCTGCATGGCGCCGAGCTCGGCCTGGTGCTGGGCCAGCTGCGCGTCCGTCTGCGCCAGCTCCTGCTCCAGCTGGGCCAGCTGCTGGATCTGCAGCAGCACTGAACCACCCTAAACAGAAAACCACTTATGAAAGACGAGGCAGACAAAACAAGTCAGTAGTGGGACTAACTTTCCACTTGAAAACTCTATAGACCGCGTTCTATAGACTGAATTCTCGTCCGCACGCTGCGGGGTGCATCATAATCATCATAGTCATCTTCATCATCGACACCATCGCCATCGTCATCATCATCATCATCGTCATCATTAACATCATCGTCATCGTTGTCGCCATTGCCATCACCAACGTCATCGTCATTATTATTATCATCATCATCGTAACGCGATTCATTCGTATAGCAAAATAAGCTATTAGAGGATCCCGATATCCTGGTACTCTTCTCCCTCAGTCTTAAATACGACGCGAGTTAAACATTTTTTACCCATCCCAAAAAGCACTCAGCGCCGCTAAAGCAGCGCACTTAAAAAAAAATCTGTACTTTATTAAATAAAGTAGATTTTCCTTTTGAGGTATGCAACCCTGCTAGCACATTACGTAACTCGCTCGCGATCGCCATCGTGTTCATTTTGACAGTTCTTGTATGAACGTGACAGCTAGCTGATTCCGATGCCAATTGTCAGCCCATACAATACATGAACTGTCAAAACACGATTACGATTGCGAGCGAGTTACGTAATAAGCTAGCAGAACACAAATGGTAGCATACTAATGTGTGTGGCACGGCAACACATTGACAGCACCTTGACGCGGGCGCCGCCGGAGAGCGTCCCGGCGGGGTCGTACACGTCCCCCTCGAGCGTCACGCACTTGCGCCGGATCTGCGGGTGGAACGTCACCTTGTTGGCCGTGTCCGCGTCTCTGCAGACAAACGATCAACATTGCTAGTGAGTGATATTTATAATTTCAACGGGTGCTTGGAACTGAGTCTATGAAGGCCCCTGGTGACCCAGCCAGGACCGTCACCGCAGAAGAGAAGTCTTTCTCGAGATAAGATGGCAATGAAGTACAGTCAGCAAAAAAAGCTAGCATTAAAAATATTTTTTTAGGTTAAGTTATTAGTTAGTTAGGTGTTAGTAGTCTCTGCCTACATACATACATACATACATACATATCGTCACGCCTCTTTCCCACAGGGGTAGGCAGAGACTACTTTGTTCCACTTGCTACGATCCTGACATACCCCTGCCTACCCCTGTGGGAAAGAGGCGTGACGGTATGTATGTATGTATGTGTATGTTATTTGTAGATGATCTGCCCAGCTACCTATCCACTGGCGTTCGTGTCGCCACAGTGAGTGTGTGTTTGTTTTTGTATTTAGTTTTTAATTTTATCTGGGTCCCACTGAAAAACAGCGTTGCGGCTTGCCGCAACATTATGCTGAGGGGGGGCCCTTTTTACACCATATCGGTACTATTCTTAAAGTATATTGTATTTCTTCATATTTTTAATCTACGGGTATCGAATGTGTGTAAATAAATGTGTCTCTCTCTCTCTCCTCTTACTCCTCTCTCTCTCCCCTCTCCCTCTCTCTCCTCTCACTATCTCCCCCTCTCTCTCTTTCCTCTCCTCTCTCTCTCTGCCATAAGTTTGTCGTTCTACCTACGGAACTGCATACATTAAAGTTGTAAAAGGCCTCACCTGCAGATAAAGATACTCCCAAACACGAAGGCCATGGCGGGAGCGATGACCTCCGGGAACGTTATGAGGTCCAACGCGCGCTGCACGTTCTCAGGTCCGCCGCCCTATAGTAACCATGGTAACCAATAAGCTTTAAGAGTGCATTCCTACTGAGCTACATAAACCATAAACTTTTACGTAACTATAGTAATAAATAGATATAACTCGACTTATGTGTAACTAGAAAATACATAAAGAAGCAGTTGATCTCACGATTTGCTGCGCCAGCCGCAGCGTTTTCTGATCGATGACGTGCCCCGTGATCTTGTTGAGCGGTATCATGGTGGTGCGCGTCTGGATGTTGCCCCTCTTCAGCAGTAAGTCCACCGTCGCGTCCGTGTCCACCACCACGTTGTACAGCTGTAGAGTAACAGACAAGTTACAACATAACTAAAATGATAAAGTAAAAGCCTACCAACAACAACATAACCAAAATGATAAGGTAAATGCCTACCAACAACAACATACTTAACTAAACTGACAAGGTAAAAGCCTACCAACAACATAACTAAAATGATAAGGTAAAAGCCTACCAACAACAACATAACTAAAATGATAAGGTAAAAGCCTACCAACAACATAACTAAAATGATAAGGTAAATGCCTACCAACAACAACATATCGAAAATGATAAGGTAAATGCCTACCAACAACAACATAACAAAAATGATGAGGTAAAAGCCTACCAACAACATAACTAAATTGGTAAGGTAAATGGTAAGTGGGCGAAAATCTTAGGAATCATGTTATAGGCGATGCTAGCAACCCATCACTATTTTGATTCCCCTATGCACCTAAGCCCACAATCATGCTAAACGTAGTCTTGTTTTGTTTGACTCTCTGTCTACCCCGTGAGGAATATAGACGTGATTTGTGTATGAATGTATTTGTGTAAAAATAACTATAACCTACTTACGATTTCTTTCAGGCACATCCATACATTATAGACGTACAAATAAATGTGAAAGTGTGGCTGTCTATTACCTCTTCACGCTTAAACCGCTGACCCAATTTACTTGGAATTTGGTACATAGATTCAGTCCCGGGAAAAGACATACAATAAATTTTATCCCAGCAAACTAGTTCTCGCGGGGAAGCAAGCGAGAAAATAGTCGATAGCTAGTCGCTTCCTTGTCATTGGCGGGACTAGTGTCCGACGGGTGGGCCGACTAACCCCCTCATTCAAAAACGCTCTACAGGCTTCTGTTAAGAGGCTGGCAACACCTAATTTTGTTGAAATTGATGTTATTTAAGCACTTTTTTAAGAAACACTACACACAAAAAAAAAATATATATAATAATAATATTTTCATCATATTTCAAACACGCTAGACGGACTCGATACCTACATAATTGAACAAAATCGTCTCGATAGAAAATAATTGCAAAGATTGGTCTTAAAATCATCATTAAACGGTTCTATGTCTTTAATTTTTCGACATATGGGTCTGCAATTAAAAACATGAAGTCAACATATTCATACCTACACGGCTAACGAGTCATATTTCACAAATAATCCATACTTTTTTTATTTCTTCTTATTTGTGTCTTATTTGCAAGATTTTAGACGCGCGCCAAGCTGCCGGAATAGTTTCTTCTCTTTCACTCACAGGCACGCGAATCGTATGTGTGAAGAGTGGCGCTGCTCAAGGTCATTTGCTGTTGACAGCGCCTTAACTTAGCAATCGTTTGCCCTTATCTGTGAAAGATAGTCAAAGTGACAGATAAGGACAAACGATTGTAGTCAGCAGAAGCCTACACAGCGTTTATGAATGGGATATGATGGGATTCTCACCTTGCCGGCCGCGGCAGTCTCCAACGCCGTGCAGTACACAGGATCGTTCACGTTGATCAGACGCGCCACGATACCTGCAACCAACAACGCATATCACACTACATAGTATAAAACAAAGTTGCTTTCCGCTGTCTGCCTGTCCCATGTATGCTTAGATCTGTAAAACTACGCAACGGATTTTGATGCGGTTTTTTAATAGATAGTGACGTAAATAAAAAGTATTTTTATACCTCGACGTTTCGGACGCGATTTGCACCCATGGTCTCGAGAGGACTAACGAGGCGGGTACATCTTCTAGCTGCAAGGGGCTTTCATCTTCGTGGAATCCGGTAATCCGGTAGTCTATTCAATACTCACCGTGCACTTTGCTAGCGTCGAAGTCCCTAGTGGGCGGCTGGTAGCGGAACTGGCAGCGCTGCAGCGTGGCCGAGCAGCGCTCTAAAGCGTCGCGCCGCGTCGAACTCTCCGCCTGCAGCCGTCGGACACTAGTCTGCAGCTCAGCGTTGCGCGCCTCGCTGAAGTTCATGCTCGACAACTCAGCCTGTTGAAATATCAAGAAATATCTACACGTGAACGTGCCGACACAAGATTGGTCGATGACATCCCGATTGTAGCGCCCCCTAGTGTCAACTACGAGCGGTGGAAGTCACGTACCATCGCCAAATATGTGGTATTCCACCCTAAGGTTAAAATCCCTTTACACGTCACGATATAACAATGTCGATAAGACAGGCTGTCAATTTGAAAGTTCGACTTTACCGACATTTTTATTTGATAGGAAGTTGGATGAAAAGTGGTAGACCACTTATTTGGGTGACCATACTTTCGACCAGTTTTCGTAGCACGAACTAGCTGCACCCAAAAACTTAAATCCTTTCCGTATTAGAAGCCTGATTTCATTTTATATTATTTTAACAGACTTCCAAAAAAAGGAGGAGGTTCTCAATTCGCTTAATGTAATTTTTTTCTTTTTTGAATATAGTTGATTGGAATAGCACATAGGCTACTTTTTATCTCGGAAAATTCCCGCGGGATAGCGGTAAACGAATTCTTTGCAGACGAAGTTCCAACTGTACCTGCAGTTTGTCCAGCTGCGCCTGGTGCCGGCCTATGTTCTCCTGGTCCTTGGTGAACTGTGCGCTGCTGGCCTGGAACTCGCGCTCCAGGATGCGAAGACGCTCCTCCGCGTGACGCTTCTCCATCTGCGCCTGCGATATGGACGTGGAAGCTTCAGAGGCCTCCTGCTTGGCGGCTGGGGAAGACAACTACAGTTCAGTCGTGATAATGATACAAGCAATTACAAGTGCCGGCACGTAAGTCTAGCGATGACCGTTAATACGAGTAGTCGAAAATAAGGCATCGCGGGGGAGTGCAGGGGCCGCGGGCGGGCGTACTCCACGTTAGACTTACGTGCCGCCACCTGTATGTAGCCGAAGAAAAGATCATCTTCAATATTTCCAACCATGCCGTGGTAGCTTACCCCCTTATTGATAAACGCTCAATAGGCTTCTGCTGACTTAGCAATCGTTTGTCCTTATCTGTGAAAGGTAAATGTCAATGTGACAGATAAGGACAAACGATTGCTAAGTTAGTAGAAGCCTATATTTATGAATGGGGTTAATGGTTTGAGATGCCATACTCTCAAGTAGAGGTCGTGGGTTCAAACCCGAGTTCGGATTTCCAAGTTTTCCACATTTATTATTACTTAAAGGGTAAGGGGATTTTTTCTTAGATACAAGAGGATTTTTACTAAAGAGCAAGGGGATATTTACTTACGAGGCAATAGGATTTTTACTAAACAGCAAAGGGATTTCTAAATAACAGCAAGAGAATTTTTACTTAGCAGCAAGGGGATTTTTACTAAGAAGCAAGAGGCATTTTTAGTGAGCATCAAGGGGATTTTTTACTTAGCAGCTAGGGGATTTTTAGTAAGAGGCAAGGGGTATTTTTAGTTAGCATCAAGGGGATTTTTACTTAGCAGCAAGGGGATTTTTACTTACGAGGCAATAGGATTTTTACTAAACAGCAAAGGGATTTCTAAATAACAGCAAGAGAATTTTTACTAAGAAGCAAGAGGCATTTTTAGTGAGCATCAAGGGGATTTTTACTTAGCAGCAAGGGGATTTTTACTAAGAAGCAAGAGGCATTTTTAGTGAGCATCAAGGGGATTTTTACTTAGCAGCAAGGGGATTTTTACTAAGAAGCAACAGGCATTTTTAGTGAGCATCAAGGGGATTTTTACTTAGCAGCAAGGGGATTTTTACTAAGAAGCAACAGGCATTTTTAGTGAGCATCAAGGGGATTTTTACTTAGCAGCAAGGGGATTTTTACTAAGAAGCAAGAGGCATTTTTAGTGAGCATCAAGGGGATTTTTACTTAGCAACAAGGGGATTTTTACTAAGAAGCAAGAGGCATTTTTAGTGAGCATCAAGGGGATTTTTAATTAGCAGCTAGGGGATTTTTACTAAGAAGCAAGAGGCATTTTTAGTGAGCATCAAGGGGATTTTTACTTAGCAGCAAGGGGATTTTTACTAAGAAGCAACAGGCATTTTTAGTGAGCATCAAGGGGATTTTTACTTAGCAGCAAGGGGATTTTTACTAAGAAGCAAGAGGCATTTTTAGTGAGCATCAAGGGGATTTTTACTTAGCAACAAGGGGATTTTTACTAAGAAGCAAGAGGCATTTTTAGTGAGCATAAAAAGGACTCTCGCTCATTTGTACAGACCCATGAGCTGGTCCTGCAACGACTCGCTGGCGCCCTCGTTGCCGGTGCTCACGGATATGAACTTGGCCTGCGCCTCTGCCAGCGCCGCAGTGCTCGTCTCGCTCGCCGTGCGGAGGCTCTCGAACGTTGACGACACCTGGACAGAAACAGTACTTAATCTAAGTATCATCGCTCTAATTTAACAAAGAATACCTGTAAAAACAGGACCAAAGGTTTAAAAAAATACCTACTCGAAAATGAAAATCAAAAGGCCGCCAAGGGCTCTTTTAATAAAAACTAACATCAACGGGAGCAAATGATGAACTGTAAATGTAGCTGATACATACATAAATCACGTCTTTATCCCTTACAGCGTAGACAGAACCTAAGGTAACAAGACCTAAAGGCCACGTTTATGATTGTCGGCATATAGGTGGAAAGGAAAATCAAAATAGTGATGGTATGAAGCTTATAGTTTTTATAAATACGACAGAACCACTAGACAAAACAAATCAGAAAGGACAGTCAATATTTAAGGTAAAGTTTAGTCTATAAAAACCACATTTCTTTGACCAACTGTAGGCTTATTGTCTAACTCGTTCGGAATCGCCATCGTTCGACAGTTCTTGTATGAATGTGACAGCTAGCTGATTCCGATGCCAATTATCAGCCCATACATGAACTGTCAAAATGAACACGATGGCGATCGCGAGCGAGCTTGACAATAATCTAACTGCTGGGTGGACCCGATGATTTGTTCAGTCACCAGCATAAATAAGTGATCATTTTTGTACCTTGTCGCTTTCAGTCGTTACATGATTTCGTGTGGTTATTCAAACATGACTTTAAAGTGACAAGGTACAAAAGTGATCACTTATTTATGCTGGTGACTGTTCAACCAACGATATCTCGCTTGCAACCGGTAGATGCAGATGGCCAGCAGATGACCTTACCTCGCTAAGTATCTTCTTCTTAGCCCCTAGAGCCTGTTCATCCTCAGCCAGGGCCCTCTCCAGCAACCGCGCCCTCTTATCGTGGGTGGTGACAGCCTCCTTGGCCGCCTTATGAGCTGCTGAGGCTGCTGCTTCCGTCTTCTCCAGGCTTTGAACTTCTGTCTCCAACTGTTTGAGAGTGCTGCCGCTTTGCTGTGGGTTACGGGTTGTTGTTTGGTTTAATATGTATAAAATGGTGTCCTGTCCAGTATGCATACATACGTCCATACATGCACACCGTCACGCCTCTTTCCCGTAGGGGTAGGCAGACTTTTCCACTTCCTACGATCCTGGCATACCTCTTTCGCTTTTTTTATAAACCGGTATATACAGGGTTATTGGAAATTCGACGTGTATTCTTTAGGAGGTGATAGGGGTGACTATTTGCGATAATTTTAACCCCCATATGTATGTTTGTTATTTTTTTTTTTCAAAATAAGTCAAAAATGCAACATTAATAATTTATTTTAAAAAAAGTATCAGTTTAAATCTCATTTTTTCTTCTGATTTATAAAAACGATTAAACACTGGTTATTTATCAATATTAAAACCACAATTATCGGACCAAATTAAAAAATGCGAGGTAATAAACGATATTTTTTCAAAAAAATTTAGATTTTTTTTCCACTAAAATGCCTTAAAACAAAAAAAAAGTTATGGAACTTGGCTGGCAGATTATTTTAAAAACATAACCGTTTTCTTAGCTCTTCAAAAATGCGTAACAACTAGGAGCTTAGTTCAAAGAAACAGAAAAAAATTGATCACAAAGGAAGCGGGCGGGAATTTTTATTTGAACTAAACTAAGGTCGTCCTAAGGAGGTCTAAGGAAATTCTTATTCGAACATTTCGAACTAAATTAATTAAAAACAATACTCAATGTAAATAACACAAAAAATACTTATTTTACATCCGTATTTTTTGTGTTATTTACATTGAGTATTGTTTTTACAGGTGTAGTGCAAAACGATTTCCCATGACATTTCGTTTTTTATCCGATTTTCAACTTTAGTTGCATGTTATTAAAGTCGTGTATACAATGCAGCTGTCAGATTAAATTGATTTATAAATAAGAACCTAATTCAAATGGCGTTAAAGATGAAAACCGCATGGGATTTAACGAAACATCATGGGAAAATCATTTCGCACTACATCTGTATTAGTCACATTTACCGGATAGCCCAGTGGTTAGTGACCCTGGCTATGAAGCTAGAGGTCCCGGGCGTATATGTGGGAAGGGGAATCGAAATAGCGATGGGTTATGCTAGCCTATAACATGATTCCTAAGATTTTCGCCGTCATTTTTGGAAGAGAAGAAACTGGTACTAAATTCTATCCACCTTATTCATAAACGCTCTATAGGCTTCTGCTAACTTAGCAATCGTTTGTCCTTATCTGTGAAAGGTAAATGTGAAAGTGACTCTTGCCTCTAAGTAAAAATCCCCTTGCTGCTAAGTAAAAATCCCCATGATGCTAACTAAAAATACCCCTTGCCTCTTACTAAAAATCCCCTTGCCTCTAAGTATAAATCCCCTAGCTGCTAAGTAAAAATCCCCTTGATGTCACTTAAAATTCCACTTTCGTGAGATAAGGACAAACGATTGCGAAGTTAGCAGAAGCCTACAGAGCGTTTATGAATAAGGGAGTATGGTTTTTCTTCGCTCCCAAATCAGCATGGAAGAAATTGGATTGGAGCAATATAAAGTAAGCAGACTTACGTCATCAAGTCTCCTGTTGAGCTCATCTATATCCTTCTCCAGAGCTTTGGACGTGCTCTCGTTGCTTTTGATCTCGTCCCGCTTGCTCTGTATATCGTCTTCAACTTCTTTCACTTTCACTTGAGCTTGCTTGAGATTCTCTTCGGCTGACACGTATCTGTTTTTTAGAGCATCAGAAAAAATAGAATTGATTGGCACATTAGACTAGTAAGTTAAAATAGTCTTAGGCATTTTAAGTTGTAAACAAATTTAATTTAACCTTATTTAAAAAAAAATTGGCTGTGCATACTTAGAATTAATAACAGCTTAGAACACAATGACATATTACTAATAGACGTGTTATAGCTGAACAAAACTCCTTTCGGACATGGCAACGTTATTGCCGTTACTTGACATATAAGGGCCTCTGCGCGCGCCGACAGCGACTCAACACAAGTCAGGCAATTACCTTACTTTTCGCTTGCCACGGGGAGATCGCCTGTGACGTATTTTTTTATAGTATATCATAGTTTTTTATAGTGTATCATAGTTAGAACATGATCCAACAGTTTATAGAATGTTTCTCTGTTTATCTGTTTGTCTGTATATTTGCGAGCGCATCACGTGAAAACGGTTAGACGGATTTTAATGCAAACTTTACTAATCTGTTGAGAAAATTACTTTTATCCCGGAAAATTGCATAGTTCCCGCCGGATAGCGTTAAACATGTCAAAGGTCACAGCTTCATTATCATAGACATTATCATGACATAGAGGATATGCACTCCGGAGGGATTTTTCAAAAAGCCTATAGAGCGTTTATGAATAAGGGGGCTATACTTCATACTATACAGGGTGCTCTTACTTGTAAGCCACGTAAAGCCGGGACACGTTTTCCAGCTCGCGCACGACCTTCTGGTACTCCTGGAACTGGGCGCGCTCGTCTTGCAGCTTCTGCAGCTTCGGGGCAATGTCCTCGCGGATGATCTGGACATTAAAGCGAATGCATTAAGAAATACGTTATTTTTTTTTTAAATCTTATATTTTAAAGAGGTTTTAGTACACAGGGGTGACTATGTCAACCTCATGAGGATCGGAGATTTATGATGTAGGTTTTTTAAAGCAACTATGCACATGCATAAAATGTGTCGTATTGATTATTTGTAACATAAATAAAATAGCTACGTGAAACAAAGAAGGGGAGGGTCGCAAAATATTTTTTCATACTAGGGGGTTCCTATCATGAAAAAGTTTGAAAAACACTGGTCTTGGTCTGTCCATGCCATGCACATTTCAATCCTAAATTGTATGTCTACAATACTGTTACTAAAAACTAAAATACAGGTCTGTGATCATACGTCATTGAGTTCTCTGAGTTTGGCGTCTTTTTTCTCTATTGTTTTCTGCGCGGCTTGTTTCTTCGCTTCATACATCCGTGTCCCGGCCGCTTCTTCTACCATCGACAAGATCTGTAAAAATAAGATAGGCTCTAGACTTGCCTGAATAGAACCTGCTACTAATATCATAAATGCAAAAGTTTGTGAGGATGTATGTGAGGAGGTGTGCGCAAGTCGCGTCGCGCGAGAGATAGACTACCCGTCTCTTTCTAGAACAGTTCTTTCAATCTTTCAGTTAATAAAACACGATCAGTTAAAAAAACACGATCAGTCAATAAAACACGATCAGTTAATAAAACATGATCTGTTAAAAAAACGCGATCAGTTAAAAAAACACGCGACTCTCACGCGCTCTCGTGCTAGACGTGCAGTATGGTTTAACGGATCTGGATGAAATTTGGAACAGAGATAAATCACGCCCTGGAACATATAGGCTACTTTTTATCCCGAATTGCGTAGTTCCCGCAGGATAGCGATAAACGAATTATTTTCAGACAAAGTCGCAGCAACAGCTAGTATCTAACTAATATTATAAATGCGAAAGTATGGATGGATGGATGGATGGATGGATGGATGGATGGATGGATGTATGTATGTTTGTTTGTTACTCAATCACGCCAGAACAGCCCAACGAATCTGGATGAAATTCGGCACATAGATAGAGAAAAGTCTGGAATAGCATATAGGCTATATTATCATAGTTACCTCTGGTGGCTTCATGTTGAGGACCTTGGTGATACGGCCCTGCATGATGAGGAAGTGTGGGTTGTTTACGTTTAGCTGCACCGAGCAGAACAGGTCCGAGACCCTCTTGTTCTGGACGTTGATGCCGTTGATCAGGTACTTGTTCTTGCCACCCATTACCACCTGAAGGATTTATTACCAATAAGATTGTGGGGTACGTAAACAACCACTATCGAAGAGATCAGGGCCCTATTTTATGAGGCTACAAGTTAAAATTTACAAGAGGAAGTCTACTGATGAATAGCCGCGTATTCACTGAGCGAGTCGCCTCGCGCGGCAGCTTCGTGAGGCAAATCCTCGGCCTGTCAGGACGTGCCTCGTCCGAGGCAAACGCACGTCGTGCTTCGACCCGAGCCGCGCGGTTGTCGGTTTTTGTCCATGCTCAAAGGCGCCTGGGTACGTTTGCCGCGCTCACTCAAGACGTTTGTGTTGTGCCTCGCTTGTTTGTCGCGTGTTAGCGTCATGGATAAAGAGCGGTGTCTTAAATTAATACAACTATATGGTGAATATAGAAGATTATGGGATGCGCAATGTCCCGATTATACTAATAGAGGACTAAGAAAAGAAGCGTGGAGAAATATTAGCTCGCAATGCTGCCTCAGCCTCACCATGGTTCGGCTTTGCCACGCGAGGCAGCCTTGATCAGTAGGATTTCGTGCATGAGGCTGCCTCGCGCGGCAAACGTCCGAGGCTGCCTCGCGAGGCGGCTCACTCAGTGAATACGCGGCTAATAAGAATAAGAATAATTTATTCATGCTTGTCAGTTTTGGTTTTAACATTTAGTTTTATAAAATAGGGCCATGAGATGTACCTAATTGGTAAAAATTGCAAAACACAGAAGCACTTAAAGGTTTCATATTTGATATGTTAATATAATTTGTCAAGTTGCAATACAAAATTAAAGTAAAACAAATATCACTACATAAAATTTAAAATGATAAATTTAAACAATAGTAAGTGTAAGAGCAACGAGCCATGGAACGAAGTATCTTGAAAAAGAGAAGGATGGACAGGATAAGTAACATAGATCTAAGAGATAAAACAAAACTGGCGGATGTAGTGTACAGATTGAAACTCCTCAAGTGGAAATGGGCCGGCCATACAATAAGAGGACCGGACAAGTGGAGCAAGACCATCACCACATGGTGCCCCAGAGGACACAAAAGAAATAGGGGCAGACAAATCAAAAGATGGATGGACGAGATTGCTCAAGTGGCAGGAACAACCTGGACCAGAGTCGCCACAGATAAAATTGAATGGAGGAGACTGGGGGAGGCCTTTGCCAGACGGCACACAGGTTCCTGGGAGTAATGAGTAACCTGATAGAAAGGCTTTAAATAATAATAAATAATAATAATAAAAAGTGTAATTTTAAAAAATTAATGTAAAAAAAGCCGTGGTAGCCTAGTGGTTTGACCTGTGGCCTCTCAAGCAGAGCGTCGTGGGTTCAAATCCCGGGCTCGCACCTCTGAGTTTTCGGAATTTATGTGCTAAAATGACATTTGTAATTTGCCATGAGCTTTTCGGTGAAGGAAAACATCGTGAGGAAACCTGCACACATCTGCGAAGAAATTCAATGGTGTGTGTTAAGTTCCCAATCCGCACTGGGCGCGCGTGGGAACTATAGCCCAAACCCTCCTATATACGGAGGAGGCCTATGCCATGAGGCACGCCGAATTACGCGACAATTTAATAAATAAACGACAATAACAACAACATGTACTTACTGAAATTGTAGCGAATTCGGAATAAAAAGGCTTATAAATAAATAAATAAATAAATAGTGTAATTTTTAGTTAGTGTATATCACTATATTTTTTATTTATAAGCCTTTTTTTTATTCCGAATTCGCTACAATTTCAGTAAGTACATGTTGTTGTTGTTGTTGTTATCGTCGTTTTATTTTTTAATTTTTTATTAAATTGTCGCGAAATTCGGCGTGCCTCATGGCATAGGCCTCCTCCGTGTATTGGAGGGTTTGGGCTATAGTTCCCACGCGCGCCCAGTGCGGATTGGGAACTTAACACACACCATTGAATTTCTTCGCAGATGTGTGCAGGTTTCCTCACGATGTTTTCCTTCACCGAAAAGCTCGTGGCAAATTACAAATGTAATTTTTTCGCACATAAATTCCGAAAAACTCAGAGGTGCGAGCCCGGGATTTGAACCCACGACGCTCTGCTTGAGAGGCCACAGGTCAAACCACTAGGCTACCACGGCTTTTTATATCACTATATTACAATATCATTAATTATAATTTAAATAATAGGGTAATGCTGAGGACCTATTAAATTGAATTTTGACCAGTTGTCAATATTCTTCAACTCCTGGCTGATCATCAAATAAAAATATACAAACAGAATAGTGTTGGTTATATTTAAAATTGAAATGACTGTTTGAACACTTGCCTGCCGCGTGACGGTTATTTCGTCATGATTCTCGTAACCGATGGGGCACTGAGCTCTGTCCCGATTGTCGAATGTAATGCTGACAGTAGCCTTCGTGATGCCAGCTTGTCCATGCTTGTAGATTAGCTCCTGTAAGCTTCCTGCCCGCACCTGTCAAGCAAACAACCGTGATAAGGTTTACATTGCTTGGATAAATTCTGTGATAATTTAAAAGTTACTGCTTACTAGTTTTAAGTTCTAGTTAGGTAGGTAGCAGCAGCAGCAGCTATATCTGGCGGCATTTAGGATTATTCCAGGATTCTTTGTTTATTGATTATCGATTTTTTAACAAAAGAACTCATATTCACAACAGATGGTGAGTTTCTTTTTTATGTTAGAGAGGTCAAACAAACGAACTAGTGGGTCACCTGATGTTAAATGATTACCACTATCCATAGACACCCGCAGCGCTTTATAAATGCGATGCCAGTGCGTTGTCGGCCCTGCAGAAAATTGTACACTTGCCTCCAGGCACCCAGGCAGTTACTGAACAAACATAAAAATTAACCACTACAAGAACTACTTACGTTGGACAAATTGGTGATTCCTAATACGAAACAAATGGAATCCAATATGTTAGATTTTCCAGTCCCATTTAGTCCAGTTATAGCGTTGAATTCAGGGTCAAAACCGGTGATCTCGACGCGATTCCCGTAGGATTTGAAACCGTCCAACACGATGGATTTGATGTACATCTTGCTTACAAATGATGCACTTATGTGCTCAAATAGTCAATTAGGGCCTAGCTTAACATTGAAATCGTTTTATAAGTATTTTATGAATCAAACGAGCAACAGCACAAAGCGGGAACCGTTGGTTTTTGCAATTTGACAGTTAGGTCGGTTTGGCGACAGCGGCAGCGGCGACAGTTTGTTGATAGAGCATGATGTTTGCGATGCATGTTATGAATCTTCATTATAAATTTAATTTTGTAATGGATGAATTTCAACAAAATATTTGCAATTATACTCCATACAATTAATCCTTATAATAGATTATGCTGATACAACTTGATTATGTATATCCCGGATTTTATCCATGCCTAAAAAAATTGAAAGTTAATTCAGAACAAATTATCGATGCACTTTTTATCGCATGGCAACATCGATGTTTTTTCTTTTTTTTTGCTTGTCCGTTTGTGTTCGCGCCAATCGTTAAACCAAAATCGTCTTAAATTAATTTAATTTGCATTGTTAATACAAAATGGATTTCTCAAATACGAGCGGGATTAGAAGCCCTTTTTCTCCACGCGTCCGCCAATCCATTTCAGGGAGGAGACCGGGGCTTTCTTCCGCAAAAAAGAATCAAAGGTGTGACCTAACCTATAGTGAATTGTGTTTTGTTTAGTTTCATGTTCTAATAAGGAGTTTTTGCAGTAAATATATGCAGTCGGGTGATGCGCCGGCCGGAGATGTGATCTACAAGACTCCCCTCATTACAGTGGAGACTTTTGGGCACCCATTGCCAGTTTTAGTAACAGAAGCTCTTACCTTTGGTAAGTTATCTACATTAAAATCTCTTGTTCAATCTAACCAATAATACATCATAATAACATCAGCTAGTGCAATTGATCATTTATTTAACTTAAACGAGTCGACTGCTTATTACGTCGCAATTATCAATTGTAGCAAGCGGAGAAGTATCAGTGCGACTCTCTCCAAATGGTTATTGCTGGTTGGTGTGTGGCCGGAGGCTACTCTGCTGGGCTCGCGACGGAGGCGGCGCGGCGAGGGAGCTGACGCTACCTCAGACTGACTTACAGCACCGGGCGGAGCTTGTTGAGGTGTTCTATGAGGATGAGGCGCAGGTGAGGGTAACATCTTATTAAATTGTATTTATTTGATGCCTGTATAGCTTATTAGTTAGGGTCACTGGACCCTCACTGTGCAGCTAGAGGTTCCAGGTCCAAATTTCAGTAGGGCAATTGTATGTTGAATATAAATGTGTACTCTCATGGATGTTGTATATATTTATCTATTTGAGTATGTTTATGCATTGCCTAGTATCCATAGTGCAAGCTTTGCTTAGTTAGGGGTAATATTTATTTAGTTTATTTTGGATTTTGTACTGAACAGTATACTCACGTATTAAGTATTAACTGTTGAGTACTGTTTTCTACATTCTGAACTACTCTGTAGGTAGTTTTTGCTTCAGTGCAATGATATTACATATAAACAGGGAGTAGATATGTTACTACCGCGCCCGAGTTGAAGATTCATAAATCAGCCAATTGTCTCATGTCGCAATCACTTTATCTCAAACAAGCCACATTATGAGTAGTCCGTGACAGTCAATGTGACAGTTGACAGAGAGAACGTTTTTCAAACGCAATTTACTAGGAACATAACATATCTATACTATGAAATATCATTGCTTCAGTGGCAAAGACAAGCCAATACTACTAAAAATAGTATTACAAGTAGTACAACTAAAAATAGTATCGACTATTTTAGATGCCATCGTGCATCGGTGTGTCACCGGAAGGCGTGGTCCGCTACTGGCCGTCGGTGGGGCAGGAGCTGTACGCGGACACGAGCTGCGAGCTGGCGGGGCAGGAGTGCGCGCGGCTGTGCGCGGCCGCCGCCGGCCTGCTGCTGGCCACCACCTCCTGCAGCCTGCTGATGCTGCACCCCGACCGTGAGCATAAGAATAAATGATAACAGACTATAACGGAATGTCTTTTGACCGCGTCCAAAACGCCGCCATTTATATACCTATTTTCCCTCTTACGTCGTTACACCCCTCTGTCATTCAGGCGAGTTGCTAGGGTGCTTACTGTGAAGTGTTATTTAAGTATTATACTTACGTCTAAAGATAACATCGCTAAAATAAATATAAGTTTTTATTTACTTTGAAAATATTATTTTATTCTAGTTTTGATAAATATGAGATTTATAAATCATTAGATACGTCATTAATTTGTTTCCAAGATCGGTGTTTCCAAGGTGAAGGTACGGAACGCGCAAAGAGCCAAACACGCGTGCGACGACGCCGACCGTCACAGCCTGGCTGAGTAGCTCGTTTAACGGGTACTCTAATATCGTGACCTCGAGTCCGGCCGGAGCGGGAGTTTCCGTTCTACTATGTTCTTATTTATTGTTATGTTGTGAGTACACTGATGCAGCGTACGTGTGTTGCAGCGTCGCGCGTGTGCGTGTCGTGCCAGCCGCTGCGGCCGCCCAGCGGCTGGCTGGGCGGGCTGGGGCGGCGCGTCTCGCTGTTGTTCTTCGGCTCGACGCCCGCCAGCGCCGATACGGTAAGTCTACTATTACATTATTCCAACTCGGAATTTCTAAAATTTGATAGAGAAACCGCTAGGGAATCGCAATCGTATTTTTTGTGCAGAAGCTAGTGGGCGTGGTGGTGCTGGAGGGCGCGTCCCCGGGCTCGCGGCTCGTGGCGCTGGTGGGCGGCGGCGGCGGCGCCGTGCTGCAGCTGTGGCGCGGCAACGAGCTGCACGAGCACAACCTGCGCAACAAGCTCACGCTGGCGCACCGGGCGCAAGGTACCGCCCGCCATTACATGTCATGACAACTTGGAAGGATTTTTGGTTACTGTAAGCCGGCTCGCTGAACTATCCTAGGAAGACCGTGTGAAAAGACTGACTGACTCTTCGACC
This sequence comes from Pandemis heparana, assembly GCA_963854515.1. Classification (NCBI taxonomy): domain Eukaryota; kingdom Metazoa; phylum Arthropoda; class Insecta; order Lepidoptera; family Tortricidae; genus Pandemis; species Pandemis heparana. The sequence goes on from OY978024.1 coordinate 13,877,170, forward strand.
GTTTATGGTGTTACAGGTGACGTGAGCAGCCTGCAGGTGGTGTGCGTGGACGTGCGCGCCGGCGGCGAGCGCGCGCTGCTGCTGCTGGTGGCCGTGGCCAACGTGGCGCGCTCGCCCGAGATGAGATACGCCATCGGTCAGTACACACACACACACAGCGCGCCGGCGGCGAGCGCGCGCTGCTGCTGCTGGTGGCCGTGGCCAACGTGGCGCGCTCGCCCGAGATGAGATACGCCATCGGTCAGTACACACACACACACAGCGCGCCGGCGGCGAGCGCGCGCTGCTGCTGCTGGTGGCCGTGGCCAACGTGGCGCGCTCGCCCGAGATGAGATACGCCATCGGTCAGTACACACACACACACAGCGCGCCGGCGGCGAGCGCGCGCTGCTGCTGCTGGTGGCCGTGGCCAACGTGGCGCGCTCGCCCGAGATGAGATACGCCATCGGTCAGTACACACACACACACAGCGCGCCGGCGGCGAGCGCGCGCTGCTGCTGCTGGTGGCCGTGGCCAACGTGGCGCGCTCGCCCGAGATGAGATACGCCATCGGTCAGTACAGTAAAGATATCAATGATTGCTAAGATTTAAGGTACAAGTAACTGTGACTATCGCATTTCTACTATTTTTTTATTGTGTTAAAACGAGTATGTTTGTGCAGCGCACATGTCAGTGGAAGACCCGGCCAACCCTCGCGTGACGTCCCTGGTGCCCCTGCGCGGCTGCGCGCTCGCGACTGACTGCGCGCCGCGCCTGCTGCCGCTGCCCGGAGCCGCCCTGCTGTACACCGGCAGCTACGTGGCGCGAGTGTCCAGTGAGTGGAGCCGCCTTACTGTAGCGTGCTGTAGTAGCCCACCAAACGAAGGAATCTCGCGGGAAAAAACTCGTGTATTTTGGCATAGTTGTAGAGAATGGTGTTTTAAACCACATCGAGAAGAAACGAAGAAATCGAGCTTAGAGTGGAGCACGGCGGAGCCGCTGTTCCTTCCCTCCCCCGGCTCCCTGCACGATGGCTGCTCCTGGCTCCAGGCGAGACTCTGTTTACCTATAGGTACCCCTGGGCGAAGCGGCTTCAAAATGTGCAAGGTCCAAGCTCTAAGAGACTCCAGTAACTTAAAGTAATATTTATTTTTTTACTGTCCATCTTCTTCCCTCCATATGTTATGAAATATTGATCCCAGAGAAAAAGCGTATACAATCTTTTTTGTAGAGAATTTTATGTAGATCAATTACGTCTCAGATCATTTTTGTTATGGGCCACCGTTAACGAGTTATGAAAAACTGAAAAAAGGGACCTTCGGACCGTCAGCTCCACCCCTACCCATCAGTACTTTTAGAATATGGTTTAAAACACCATTCTCTACAACTATGTTGAAATTCGCTTACACACGAGTTTTTTCCCCCGAGACTCTGTTTTTGGGCTTCGTCGGGCGGGCTACAGCGTTGGGCTGCCGCAGGCGCGGGCGGCGGGCAGCCGGAGCTGCTGGACGTGTCGCGCGAGGGCGACCGGCTGCTGGGCGGCGCGGCGTGCGGGGGCCGCGCGCTGCTGTTCAGCCGCAAGCACGGCGTGCTCACGCTCAGCGCCGCGCAGCCCGCCTCCAACAACGTGTCAGTATACCCCCAGGCGCGGCGGGCGGCGGGCAGCCGGAGCTGCTGGACGTGTCGCGCGAGGGCAAATCGAGGGAATCATAGACCGAAAATGGCCTTTTAGTGAATTAAAAAAAGAAATTGACAGCAGTGGCAACTAATTAGCGGGAAACCAGCGAATTAACACGAATTTCATCCAGATTCGTTGGGCCGTTCTGGCGTGATTGAGTAACAAGCAAACATCCATCCATCCATACTTTCCCATTTATAATATTAGTTAGATAATTCGAAATATTATAAACGGGATGTGAACCGCGATTACCTTTATTGAGCTCCCGATATTTCGATACAGTTGCTTGTATCATGATCACGGGTAGACTGAAGAAATTGCGGGTGGATGTTATTGTTGGGTAGACCGAGCTCTGTCTACCCTCATTCTTGCGCGTCGACTGCGTGCACTCTCGTTACCACTGGAACCGTTCTCACTCGAAACTCGATTCAAACACACTACACTCACAGTGTCACTTCGCCCACCCGAAATTGATTTTGGACGAGAATTATATAAGGAAATCACCGGATTCCAGATATTCGACAATTTAAACCCATCCTCACGATTAAAATTTTTATGTTTATGGATTTCAACCGCTTCCCTCACCAGTCTCGGTATATAGTGGCGTTCTGTCGAAATGATCTTAGGGCTGTGCAGCTCAATCCAGTGATTTGTTCCCGACTCAATAAGATGTTCAGCAATAGCGGATTTGCGCGTGTCATTATTTTTGACTGCAGTGATGTGCTCTTTAATTCTACAGGCGATCGTACGTTTGGTCTGCCCTATGTACGAACTACCACAACTGCAATCAACCTTATACACACCAGGTTTTTCCAGGGGAAAATTGTCTTTGGGAGACCTCAGAAGTTGTGAAATTTTCCTATGAGGGGTGACGATAGTTCTCACAGAGTACTTATCTAGTATTTTAGAGATCTTATCTGTCACCCCTTTTACAAACGGCATAAACGCTGGCTGTCTTGAAACACAGTGAGTAAGGCGCTTTGTATTCCTTCTTCGATTATAGGTGCTTGTATTATAACCGTTCATTCTCAAGACCCTTTGCACATGGTTCAACTCCTGTTCAAGATGCTGCTCGTCACAGAGTGCATGTGCCCGATTAGTCAAAGATGTCACAACTGAGCTTAAATGCCTAGGATGATGGTGCGAGCTTGCATGTAAATACCGGTCAGTATGGGTGGGTTTCCTGTACACTGAATGGCTCAACCTTCCGTCATCTCTGACTTTCAGGCTTACATCAAGAAATGCTAGACCCCTTTCCTGTTCCATTTCTAGCGTGAAAGTCATCGACCGATGAGTATTATTAAGATGGCCCAAAATCAGTTCAGTTTCACGTTTTCCACCCTTAATCACACAAAAGACATCGTCCACATACCTCTTCCAGATCTTTATGGGAAACGGTGGTTGAGTAATAGCCAACCGCTCAAAGTGCTCCATCCAAATATTAGCCACAACCGGATCTACTGGACTACCCATTGCTACGCCCTCAATTTGTAGGTAGTATTGCCCTCGAAATAGAAAATACCCAGTGTTCCCATGTATTGCCATTTGATTGAGATTATCCAGCATATTTCAGTTGAACCAGACGAAGTTATGGTCAGTTTTGACGTTGAGTCGTTGTTTACGAATGTGCCTGTTGCGGATAGTATTGAAGTGGTAAAGAACCTGATCCAGCAAAATAACATCCCTGCTGAGTATGTAAAGCTCCTTGAACACTGTCTCACCACTGGGTATTTTCTATTTCGAGGGCAATACTACCTACAAATTGAGGGCGTAGCAATGGGTAGTCCAGTAGCTCCGGTTGTGGCTAATATTTGGATGGAGCACTTTGAGCGGTTGGCTATTACTCAACCACCGTTTCCCATAAAGATCTGGAAGAGGTATGTGGACGATGTCTTTTGTGTGATTAAGGGTGGAAAACGTGAAACTGAACTGATTTTGGGCCATCTTAATAATACTCATCGGTCGATGACTTTCACGCTAGGAATGGAACAGGAAAGGGCATTTCTTGATGTAAGCCTGAAAGTCAGAGATGACGGAAGGTTGAGCCATTCAGTGTACAGGAAACCCACCCATACTGACCGGTATTTACATGCAAGCTCGCACCATCATCCTAGGCATTTAAGCCCAGTTGTGACATCTTTGACTAATCGGGCACATGCACTCTGTGACGAGCAGCATCTTGAACAGGAGTTGAACCATGTGCAAAGGGTCTTGAGAATGAACGGTTATAATACAAGCACCTATAATCGAAGAAGGAATACAAAGCGCCTTACTCACTGTGTTTCAAGACAGCCAGCGTTTATGCCGTTTGTAAAAGGGGTGACAGATAAGATCTCTAAAATACTAGATAAGTACTCTGTGAGAACTATCGTCACCCCTCATAGGAAAATTTCACAACTTCTGAGGTCTCCCAAAGACAATTTTCCCCTGGAAAAACCTGGTGTGTATAAGGTTGATTGCAGTTGTGGTAGTTCGTACATAGGGCAGACCAAACGTACGATCGCCTGTAGAATTAAAGAGCACATCACTGCAGTCAAAAATAATGACACGCGCAAATCCGCTATTGCTGAACATCTTATTGAGTCGGGAACAAATCACTGGATTGAGCTGCACAGCCCTAAGATCATTTCGACAGAACGCCACTATATACCGAGACTGGTGAGGGAAGCGGTTGAAATCCATAAACATAAAAATTTTAATCGTGAGGATGGGTTTAAATTGTCGAATATCTGGAATCCGGTGATTTCCTTATATAATTCTCGTCCAAAATCAATTTCGGGTGGGCGAAGTGACACTGTGAGTGTAGTGTGTTTGAATCGAGTTTCGAGTGAGAACGGTTCCAGTGGTAACGAGAGTGCACGCAGTCGACGCGCAAGAATGAGGGTAGACAGAGCTCGGTCTACCCAACAATAACATCCACCCGCAATTTCTTCAGTCTACCCGTGATCATGATACATGCAACTGTATCGAAATATCGGGAGCTCAATAAAGGTAATCGCGGTTCACATCCCGTTTATAATATTTCGAATGAACTTAACCGTGAATCATTAAAAACTCTTATTTTAGTTAGATAAATAACAATAGAAACATTTTTTTATCACGCGATTTATACCTACCTCTGCCAAACCACCATGTTTTACTTTAGCACTTGATTATTTTAAACCAGAATTAAAATTACATCAATTGCCAAATTTCGATGCCATATTCAGACGTTCCGAAAAACTCATAGGTTATTCATTTCGGAAATTATGTGCGAAATCTCATTTGAAATTTAACATGAGCTTTTCGGTGAAAGAAACCATCGTGAGGAAATCTGCACACAACTTGAAGCAATTCAATGGTGTGTGTGAAGTTCCCAATCCGCACTGGGCCCGCGTGGGAACTACAGCCCAAGCCCTCTCATTCTGAGAAGGAGGAGGCTGGAGAGAGATTCAGAAGTTCATAAAATCTTTTTAAATAAAAAAATAAATAAATGAAATGTTCAATATTTGTTATTGTTTTCAGATCGATATGCGAGAGCCCCATGGGTTCCCCGTGTCCGTCGGACATGTACGATGGCAACCTCTCGCTGTTCGAAATAGACCCCCATGAGGTTAGTAACTAGTCAAAATTATTAGAGAGAACAGAGAAAAAATAATAATGGGACAGGCTTCAGGTTTCAGCAGCATCTTCAGATGATGTTGTATGAGTCTCATTCTCAAGTGGCACAGGTGTCACCAACACACACACACGCACGCACGCACACACACACACACACACACACACACACACACACACACATTCATAATTCTTGTTTGCAAAACTGGCTTTTTGCGGGTGTTAGAATCCGTGCAAATAAAAAAAAAAAAAAACCCTGGAAGCTTATTACGTAACTCGCTCGCGATCACCATTGTCTTCATTGTGACAGTTCATATATGGGCTGACAATTGGCATCGGAATCGGCTAGCTGTCGCATTCATACAAGAACTGTCAAAATGAACACGATAGCGATTGCGAGCGAGTTACGTAATAAGCCTGCTGATTAGAATATACCAGAGCTAGTTACGCGGTATTGCACAATCCCCGACGATATAAAAAAACGCGGGCTGTTATTGGTCGCTATGTTAAAAATGCCATGAAATAACCTGCGTAAATAAATCTTGTATCGTCCTCAGGTAAGCATGGTAACAACAGACGCATGCGGCAAGCTGAAGACCGCGTTCCTGTTCCACGTGCGACGCGACGCGGCCGCCTGCCGGGCCATCGTCGAAGAGCTGTTCCCCGCCAAGCAGCGCGACCGGGAGCAGGACTCGGCGCTCGACAGGACCGTCGTCAGGATCGCCACTGAGCTGTGCGATGACGTCCCGCAGGGGGACCCCAGGTGACTATCCCTTTGTTTCCAAGTTCATCATTTTATTTTGTTTTACTTAACTACTTTTTTTCTTGTTACGTCTTCGCTTTTTTTTCTAGTTCATCATTATCAGCAGTTTAAGTTGAATGTCCTAAGAGGGGGGCGGGGCTTCATTGCAATTACTGCCATTTGTACAAAGTTAAGACAAGCATAGCAAATGAAATTAAATTGTGGACTTATTGCCTAATTTGCTAGCGCGCAAACGCCATCGTCTTCATTTTGACAGTTCATGTATGGGCTGACAATTGGCATCGGAATCAGAGAGCTGTCATATTCATACAAGAACTGTCAAAATGAACACGATGGCTATCGCGAGCGAGTTATACAATAAGCCTGCAGGTCCATAATCAAATAAAAATACAATAAATAGAAAATTAATATAAAATCAAAAATTTAAATCGAAAATAAAAATGAAATCAAAAACGGGGGATGTATCTGTTGTCGCAGATGGAAGCCGCGCTCGGGCCCGGCCACCAACGTGCCTCTGGGCAGCTCGTCGGCGCTGCAGATCACCGCGCAGCTGAGAGACAAACAGCGTGCCTTCTCGCTCTTCGCCGACTTCCTGCGCGCCACGGGCCTGTGGCAGCGGCTCGGCGTGGTTTCCTTGGGTGAGACATCGTTATAGCCCGGACAGATCGTTGCAAAAGAATCCCGACACTGTAATAGAACAAAAATGTACAGTAAACGCTAGACCGCACTTTTGCAGTGCATAGTAATCATCCACCACCTTCGTCTTCGCCATGGTTTAGTTTTTTTTTATGATATACATATGCGTAAATAATTGTAGTAGCTAACATCACATAGACAAACGGCAGCAACAGTTTCTAGGTCCATCTGATATGCGCTGTTCAAATAACGCAACGAGTATGTACGGGATACGTACAACAACACTGATCTGATTATTGATGCTTGATAGAAACACTTATAACGGTGTATTTATTTATTGATAACCAAGGTATAAAGGGTACTAGCTAGGAGCACGTATTAACGTAGACTGGTTAAAATTACAATGAATGCAATAAAGGAATGAATGGATTATGAATAGAGCTGACGCGTGAAATGTGCGATGCTTGTATCGTACATATTCCCGGCCAGGGAGATAAGGATGCTGTGATTGATGTTATACAAACAAATAGTTTCTGTGGTAAGGAGAATGCTTACGATAAGGTATACAATTCAAATAAAGTTCTCAATTAGAATATTATTGCGTTGACGTAAATCCCCTAAATATGACTGCTGCATTTGTATCGACGTGTAGGTCTTGTCTCTCCACGCGTCGACCACCGCTATTCTGCTCGGCTGCTGATCGGAGGGAGCTCTGCGAGGCGGATAACGCCGAGGTAGATCGTCCGCACCTCACAGGGGCTGCGACAAATGATGGCGGCGTGAGGCGAGTCATGAGGCGACGTCGCCTGTGGCAACGGCGTACGTACAGCGCTGCTAGCACGAGCACTATAGCCATCATTACGTAGATAGCCGCGTAATGATGAACGTCATGATAGTTGATGTGATCGGCTAGGACTCCTTCTGTCTTCATGAGTTCAATTTGTTCTTTGACGACCTTGAAGTATTTCTTATTAGTTTCGTAGTCGATTGACTCCAGAGGTACTGAAGGTAATGTTAAATTGATAACGTGATTTATAGATGGTATGTCGAATTGAACAATGTCTGTTCGAGCACTAATTTCGCTGGAGGGCTTCCTTTGTGAAAATATTGTAAAAGTATCTCCGTTGAGAACGCAGTCTTTTCGCAGTGCGATGATTCCAGCTTTGTTCAAATGTTCTGCTTTCACTTCTTGTCCGCATATGATTCTCGCGGTGCACCCATCACAACAAAAGAATAGGTACGTATTGATAGCGCTTAGTTCCGACCACGTGCTGCGACAGGTGTCGGTCTCCGTCTTGCATTGTTTTGTAACTTGATCCGTGACGCAGAGCCGCTCGTCAGACTTTAATTGATAAATTGGACCTTGTAACGTGCAAATAAGATTGTAAGCGTCATAATGATCGCATTTTTGTACAACTTCGTCCAGCATTGGTATAAATGATTCTTTTTGCATGTTAATAGCCACTTGATTTGCTATGGGTATTATCTTGATCATTTTTCTGTCGTCTTGATGTGAAATTGGTATTAATCTGAAGAGTTCATAAACATCTCTGAAAACTAGCAGTATTTTGATTTCAAAGATGAGGAACTGGTAGGTCATTCTTGTTCGCACCTTCATTAGTTGATATAGTTTGGGCAAATCTGTGTTAATGTTTTCACACGGAAGCGTCAAGTCCTTCGGTACTTGCCCGGCGATGATATTCAGCTCTTCTTTTAATTGTTGAGGCGTTAACAGATGAATGTTGAATTTCCCATATATGACATTTGTGATTGTGTCTAATAAAGTATCTTGTATACTTTTCAGATTAACGAGAATACTGTTGGCGATAATGGATGATACCGTAAACTCATTGATAAGGGCCGTATTTTGATTTTGATTGGCCAGTTTGTTGTAAGCTACGTCCAGGTTTGTGAGATGTTGAGCAAAAGTTTGTTGTTGTTTTTGTACGGTATCTTCGACTCTTTTCAGCAGATTATATTCCGCTTCAATAACTGAAGTTTGATTCCTCCACAAGTTAACTAAATGTTTTTCATTGGTCCTAGTCAACTCGATGTCTTTTTGATATTGTTCGGCGAATTGTTCGTCGAGCACGCCGAACAGACTATGAGCTATGTTGCCGATTCCGTTGATAAGTCCTCTTTTTTGTCGTGATGGTCCAGAGTGCTGGCCGAGTAGCATGTCATCGTAGTATTTTAATTCCGAGAAAGCGTGACGTAACTGCAATAACACAATATTGCATTGTGAATGAGTTTCGATGAGGTGGCAACTGTTTTCCAGATGATTTATATATTTTGATAACAGTATGGATCCCTGCCAGTAGGGGTTGATGTTATAATAAACAACCAGTTTCCACTCATCTCGGGCCAGTTTCATGTTTGTGATCTTGTCGAAGTAAATCGCCTGACCGTCCTTGAAACTTGATACGTTGTAATTGCATTGTGCCGGTGAGATTATAAGTGTGAATAACATTAAGGTCATTGATATAAAGTTGATAACTTTACTAGTTGATGCTGCTATTTTACATCTTGGGTTTCTAGGCGGTGTGACGTTTAAATCATTTTTCTGATGATTACTTGACGGTTCATTTTCTGATAAAGGCAAGACTGATAATTTGATGATAGGTCTTTTGATGACTCCGTTCTTTGTTTTGACTGACACGACTCGGACGTAGCCGTCTTTCCCCGGATGAACGTCCAGCACGCGGCCCAGGGCCCACTTGCCAGCGGGTAAGTTAGCTTCATGAATGATCACAACGTCGCCAATCTTGATATTTGATCTTGGCTGAGTCCATTTGCAACGTGATTGTAGTTGACTTAAGTACTCGGCCTGCCATCTTTTCCAAATGTCTCGGAATATTTTTTGCGTTAGCCGCCAGCGAGTTCTTTCGTCTCTTTCTGTCTCAATGATGTTCAACGTCGGCCCACTTGATAGAAAGTGAGATGGTGTGATGTAATCCAAATCATCAGGGTCTTCGCTCAACGCACACAGTGGACGTGCATTTAAACAAGCTTCTATCTGGGCTAACAGCGTCGAGAACTCTTCAAACGTCAGATGTTGTTCTCCGAGTACTCTGCGGAGATGATGCTTAAGACTGGCTACTGCTGATTCCCAGAGGCCTCCTGCTGATGGCCAGGCAGGTGCATTGAAATGCCAGCTGATATTCATTTCACTGATAGCGGTGAAAAAGTTTTGATCTAGAGTAGACTTGATCTGTTGGTACTCTTCTTTGATTTTCTTGCTGGCGCCGACAAAATTGGTACCATTATCACTGTAGATGTGATGTGGTGCTCCTCGCCGGGCTGACATCCTTCTTAAAGCAGCCAAAAATGATTCTGAGGTCAAATCCGACACTAGCTCTAAGTGAACTGCCTTTGTTGCCATGCAAACAAAGACAGCTATATACCCTTTGGTGGTTTTGATGCCACGCCCTTTGTTGGCCTTGACGGTTACAAAGCCCGTATAGTCGACCCCGGTATTCAAGAAAGGTCTTGTCTGATTTGATCTTGATTCTGGTAAATCTCCCATTATTTGTGATAGTTTTTGTGGTTTTTGCTTCATGCACTTGATGCATCGCCGAAGACGTTTTTTTGTAGCTCTATTTCCTCCCACAATCCAATATGATTCTCTCAGTCGGGAAAGAGTAAGACGGGCACCTCCATGTAGTACAGTTTCATGTGCTTGATCGATGAGCAGATCGGTAAGGTGACCGCTGTGTGGAATAATCAGTGGATGTTTCCTTTCCCAAGTAATATGAGCATTTTCAAGTCGTCCGCGGACTCGCAACATTCCATCTTGATCTAGGAATGGCGTCAATTGTGAGATATTGCTTTTTGAATCCACCGTTTGATGCAGGCTTAGTTTGCTGATTTCATTCGCGAATTCTAATTCTTGATTGTGTTTGATTATTTTGTTTCTCGCCCGACGCAACTCGTCCGTAGTCAAGTAACTAGGTTTTTGCTGACCGGGCGCCCGCGACGTAGCGCGTAGCACCCATGCGAGAATTCTCGTAGCACGCGTCATACTGCTACACTTGTCGACGAGGTCATTGATGACGTCAGTGGTTTGTTTACATGTTGACGCGTGGCATTGTTTGGACGTTCTGACTTCTTGATCGGTGGTGAAAGTGGTTTTTTTTTGATTGTCACAGTATGCTGCTAGCCAATTTGGGCCGTTCCACCACAACGGATGTTCCAACAGTTGTTGAGCCGTGATGCCTCGGCTAGCGCAGTCTGCGGGGTTTTCTTGTGATTTGACGTAGTTCCAACAGGCTGGAGGCATCACTTCTGTTGTTTTGGCAACTCTGTTTGATATGAAGGGTTTCCATTTGCTAGGTTCACCGTGTAGCCAGCCTAAGACGGCTGTGGAGTCTGACCAACCAAAAAATGTGATATTCTAGTTCGATAATGATTGCTTCACCTTTATCATTAAAGTTGATAAAAGCAACGCTGCGCACAGCTCTAGTCGCGGCAGCGAGATAATCTTTTTTGTCGGCACCAGTCTTGATTTAGCCGCTACTAGTACAGTCGGCGGCGCGGGTTTTGTGTCGTCGTGGTTGATAACACGGCAGTAGATAACGCAAGCATAGGCTTTGGTTGATGCATCGCAAAACCCGTGAAGTTCCACGATTTCATTATTGCTGCTGTTAAGCCATCGTGGCACCTTGATGTCTTTGATGTTTTGAAGATCTTGTGATATAATATCCCATTCTTTTTTGATGTCATCTGATATTTGATCGTTCCAGTCAAGGTCATTTGATGCAACCTTTTGAAATAGCAATTTTAATTTCGTTGTTACTGGGGCGAGCCACCCCGCGGGGTCGAATACCTTTGCTATATTCGACAGCAATGCTCTCTTGGTCATCGTTTCTGATGTATTAATTGGTGCCGTTTCTAATTTCATTTGGAAGGTGAATTGATCTTCCTTTGGATGCCAGCGGAGGCCCAGGGTCTTAGTGGTGGCTTGATCTTTGAATTCGAAGGTTTCTTGTAAGTCTTGAGATTTACTAACCTCTTCCAACAGTTCTGGCTCGTTTGATGCCCATTTCCGGAGGTTGAATCCACCCAATTTCATCAATTCGATTAAGTCTGATTGTAATGTCTTTGCTGAATCCATAGTGTGGCAGCCGTGCAGGAGATCGTCCATGTAGAAACTTTCTTCCATGACCCTGGCTGCTTCAGGATAATGACGGCGTTCATCATTTGCCAACCGGCGTAGCGTCATCATGGCGAGAAATGGCGCTGCCTTTGTACCATATGTTACAGTCGACAGTGTATATTCACGTAACTGCTGATGTGGGTCATCTCGCCAGATGATCTTCTGATATTTTTGATCTTGATCGGCAACAAGAATCTGTCTAAACATTTTTTCTATGTCTGCAGTGAAAGCTATTTTATATTGTCTCCACTTGATGATAAGAGACAATAGATCTTGTTGTAAATTCGGCCCACTGTACATGATGTCATTTAGACTTAGACCGTTTGATGTTTTTGCCGACGCGTTAAATACCACGCGCAGTGTTGTAGTTGCAGAGTCTGCGCGATGCACACAGTGATGCGGTAAATAGCAGTCGGGTATCGGGTTGCATTGATCGTCCAACTCTGTCACACCTAGGCGCATGTGACCTAATGCAATGTATTCATTAATGAAAAGTTTGTAGCCCTTTTCGATGTTTGGATTTTTTCGGAACCTTTTCTCGAGTTGTTTAAACTGTGCTATGGCCACATTCTTTGAGTTTCCTATCATGTCTTCCTTTTGTGACTTTAACGGCAGGCGTACTACATATCTTCCATTTGATTGGCGGTATGTGGTATCTTGATAAAATTGTAAACAGTGCTGGTCTTCTGAGGACAAACTTGAAGGTTCTGTGATGTCTTCAATCTCCCAGAAGCGCATGATGTCGTCCATATTGTTAATTATGCTATTGCATTGATATGATGGCACCTTGCCGCATAAGATCCATCCAAGTCGCGTTTGCTGTGCGACTGGAAGAGATTCGCTTTCTTTGATAATGCCACCTTGTATGATAGTGGCGTAAACGTCGGCTCCCAGCAAAAGATCGATAGGGCGGCTGACGTTAAACTCAGGGTCAGCTAATTTAATATCGTTTAAGTACGACCACGTGGGCTTAGTGAATGATCGATTTGGCAAATGATTCATAAGTGTTTTCATGATATACAAGTCTGCGCCAAATGTAAATTCCGAGTGCACTGATGATGCAGTAACGCTGATGACGCCCTTGCAAGTGTTTTCCTTGGCACCAATGCCATAGACTATGCCCTTGCATCGCTGTCGTGGCAGTTGAAGAAGTTGAGCTGCATTCTCCGAGATCAAGGACATTTGAGAACCTTGATCTATTAGGGCTCGCATAGTAAAATGATTTCCGTCTGCGGCTTTTACTTTGATTAGTGCTGTCGCTAATAATATTTCAATCATATTATTGCTTTCTTGAGTAACGTTGCTGACATTTTTCCGCTTATTCGACGAATCGTTCGTTTCCGATTGCAGCGTGTAGGCATCGTGCACTAACGTGTTATGCATGTCGTTGCACGTGCGACATCGACTTGATGAAATACAGTCTTTGCCGTAATGATTATAAAGGCAATTCTTGCATAAGTTTAATCTTGAAATGATGCTCCGCTTGCTGTCGGCTTTTGCGCTTTGAAATGTTTCGCAATGAAATATTCCGTGGTTCTTGTTACAAACCGGGCAATTCTTGCGTTGTTGATAACTTGATTTGAAGTTCGTTGATTTAATTGGAGATAATGATGGGTCCTTGATGCTTCCAAATGATTTGTAGTGGGGTTTTCTTGATGTTTCAGGTGGCGCCAGCTTTGGGGTATCTAACTTGCGCCGACTTGCTTCGAATGATGTGAATTTCATTTCTAGAAAATCGAGGAACTCCTTTAGTTTCGGCAAATCCCGTGGGTTCCTGAGTGATTCGATATATTCTGTATGGGTTTCGGTGTCCAACTTTTGTGACAAAATATGGACAATAAGAGGGTCCCATGACTCGATATCTACGCCGAGGTTTCTGATAGCGTTCAAGCATTCGTTCGTGATGTCATGCAAGCGCTTGATTTGAGGATATGCTTGATGTTGCATTGTTGATAATGATAAGAGAGTGTTAAGGTGGGCCGTGAAGATAAGTTTTGTGTTATTATACCTGTGGTTCAAAATCTCCCAACAGGTTTCATAGTTTTCTGAGCTGATGTTAAGATGTTGTATAAGTTTTTCAGCCTCACCACGCACCTTATTCTTCAAAAATTGCATCTTTTGAGCATTAGACATGGAGCGATTATAGTGTATCGCTTCGTTAAATAAGTTCTTAAACGATACCCATTGTTGATAATTTCCACTAAATGGTGGTATATCCATCATCGGTGTTGATTTCTCACGATGATTCATAGACCAAATTTTAGTATTGATAAGTTTCTTGATTTCTTGGAATTTTCTCTCATATTTGCAAAAAGCCTGATTGTATAATTCATCATCTTCGAGAAGTTCACTGTCGATGTCCCAGTGAAGCGAATCAATAGTTGCCCAACGAGATTGAACAGTTTTAAGCAAATCTTCCAACTCCCATTTTTCATTCACTCTTGAAAGGTCGATGTAAAAAATTGTGCGTGCAAAAGCCTTGAAGTTGCTTTGTTGCTTTCTCATCTTCTCCGCTACCTTGCTTGAATCCAATGATGATTTATCAAGGTTGCGAGAAATTAGAGGAATGCTGAACCCTGGGTTGACCGGTATTTGACTATCGGATGCTTCTCGATTATACTGGGGATTTCCCTTGGAGCTCTGCTCTGTTTCTAGTTGAGGTTGTCCGGCGGAGTTGTTGTCTCCGGAGTGATGATGATGATGATCCGGAGCAGTAATTGGTTGTTTTTCTTGATAGACGTTACTTGCGTCTTCTTCGGTTTCAATTGCCCAACTTGTCGATGGACGGGATGGTGTAGGTTTAATCTGTTGATCAGACGGTATTGATGGCGAAGGTCCCTGTTTTGCCACTGCCAAATGATTTGTCAGAACGGCCGTGGTTGATTCGTAGAAAGCCTTAGTCTGTTCATAACTGCCTTCGGTAAAGTAAGGAATATCCTTGATCTTGGATTCCATTAACCTTTCATGATTATTCAAGAATTCTTGCCAGAATCCGTCAAGTGCGTGTAACTTGCTTGTAATGTTAGACACTGTCCGACGGCTTGGTCCGTCCTTCTTGTAATTTTCAACCATACGATTCATGTTCGCCATAAGTTGACTTTGTTGATTTAAGAGGAATTCCATTTCTCTGACGTCACTCATCTTGATATGTAGGTAAGTAGGCAGTTACCTTGATCGGTGATATAAATAACTTTACTGATGCTGATTGTCTGATGATATTGTGGCCACTGATATTTATGCTTGATGTATGATTGATCCCTTGGTTTATGGATTGATTGATTGATTGATTGATTGCTGCAGCTTTTGATGCTTAAATACTTAGAACTTGCTAAGATATGTAAGGCTTGAATTGATAATAGTTAGACGTCTCTAGTGATGATTTACAACTGATGATGTTCACTTGATGTAGAATGTTTAACACTCTGTATATGATGTTGCGCCTTCTCAATCCTTACGGTGAAACCCGCTTGTGGGAGGCCGTTAGGAACGATTCGCTGTCACACACAGTCACTAAACATCCGGCTCGAAGGACCATTTGATGTACGGGATACGTACAACAACACTGATCTGATTATTGATGCTTGATAGAAACACTTATAACGGTGTATTTATTTATTGATAACCAAGGTATAAAGGGTACTAGCTAGGAGCACGTATTAACGTAGACTGGTTAAAATTACAATGAATGCAATAAAGGAATGAATGGATTATGAATAGAGCTGACGCGTGAAATGTGCGATGCTTGTATCGTACAGAGTATGTACATTGTGTGTTCTCGTCCAAGATTCTCAGCGAGAGGCTCTTGGCGAGTGTGTACAGCCGGCATAAACCATTTTTTTTTATATCCAACGAATAATAAACTAAACTAATACAACATAAACGACCATCCCCCTTATTTATAAACGTTCTGTAGGCTTCTACTAACTTAGCAATTGTTTGTCCTTATCTGTCACTTTCTCATTTACCTTTCACAGACAAGGACAAACGATTGCTAAGTTAGCAGAAGCCTATAGAGCGTTTATGATTAAGAGAGTGTATCTTTTGATTGCGTAGACTTGGACTGATTGATTTTTTCATAGCTCCAAAGGGCCGCAGACCTCAGTACTTAGTATTGGTTTCAATTTTATACCATGCGTTCCTAAAACAAAGGGTTTTGATGTACAAACAAACAAAGCTTACCTACGTGTTGTATTGTTATTGGTAATTGTTTATAGAGGAAGGAAGCGAGTGCATCAGCACTGTGGCGGCTTTGGGCTCGCTGGCGGAGAAGCTGGCCATCGCGCTGACGCTGCGGAAGAAGCAGCAGAGCGGGGACTCGCAGCTCATCGATGAGGCAATCTACCAGGTAACGTAGACGTTAGGGTAGAGGAAGCGAGTGCATCAGCACTGGCGGCTTTGGGCTCGCTGGCGGAGAAGCTGGCCATCGCGCTGACGCTGCGGAAGAAGCAGCAGAGCGGGGACTCGCAGCTCATCGATGAGGCAATCTACCAGGTAACGTAGACGTTAGGGTAGAGGAAGCGAGTGCATCAGCACTGGCGGCTTTGGGCTCGCTGGCGGAGAAGCTGGCCATCGCGCTGACGCTGCGGAAGAACCAGCGGAGCGGGGACTCGCATTTCATCGATATGGCTATCTACTAGATAGGCGTTATGATGTTCTCCCATTCGCTCGATGGGCTCTTATCATCTGCGCGGAAGAGAAGCAATCGTTACATTCTATGTTTTTGCTTCCAGACCAGTATGGAAGAGAACATGGTAGTTAGTTTTCGCCATCGTTTATAAACTTGTTTGATTGAAGGTGGTGTGCGGCGACGATTCGTCCTCGGAAGAGCCGGAAGTGGAAGCCGCGCTGTCTTCGGGCGCGCTGTCCCCGTCGGACGTGTGCTTCCGGCGTGTGTCGCGTGTGCCGCGTGTGCTGCGCGCGCTGGCCGCCGCGCCGCCCGCCGCCGGGGACGCGCGCGCGCACGCCGTGCACGCCACCAACGCCGCCAGGCTGCTCGCGGTAACTTAACACGTGTGCTTCCGGCGTGTGTCGCGTGTGCCGCGTGTGCTGCGCGCGCTGGCCGCCGCGCCGCCCGCCGCCGGGGACGCGCGCGCGCACGCCGTGCACGCCACCAACGCCGCCAGGCTGCTCGCGGTAACTTAACACGTGTGCTTCCGGCGTGTGTCGCGTGTGCCGCGTGTGCTGCGCGCGCTGGCCGCCGCGCCGCCCGCCGCCGGGGACGCGCGCGCGCACGCCGTGCACGCCACCAACGCCGCCAGGCTGCTCGCGGTAACTTAACACGTGTGCTTCCGGCGTGTGTCGCGTGTGCCGCGTGTGCTGCGCGCGCTGGCCGCCGCGCCGCCCGCCGCCGGGGACGCGCGCGCGCACGCCGTGCACGCCACCAACGCCGCCAGGCTGCTCGCGGTAACTTAACACGTGTGCTTCCGGCGTGTGTCGCGTGTGCCGCGTGTGCTGCGCGCGCTGGCCGCCGCGCCGCCCGCCGCCGGGGACGCGCGCGCGCACGCCGTGCACGCCACCAACGCCGCCAGGCTGCTCGCGGTAACTTAACACGTGTGCTTCCGGCGTGTGTCGCGTGTGCCGCGTGTGCTGCGCGCGCTGGCCGCCGCGCCGCCCGCCGCCGGGGACGCGCGCGCGCACGCCGTGCACGCCACCAACGCCGCCAGGCTGCTCGCGGTAACTTAACACGTGTGCTTCCGGCGTGTGTCGCGTGTGCCGCGTGTGCTGCGCGCGCTGGCCGCCGCGCCGCCCGCCGCCGGGGACGCGCGCGCGCACGCCGTGCACGCCACCAACGCCGCCAGGCTGCTCGCGGTAACTTAACACGTGTGCTTCCGGCGTGTGTCGCGTGTGCCGCGTGTGCTGCGCGCGCTGGCCGCCGCGCCGCCCGCCGCCGGGGACGCGCGCGCGCACGCCGTGCACGCCACCAACGCCGCCAGGCTGCTCGCGGTAACTTAACACGTGTGCTTCCGGCGTGTGTCGCGTGTGCCGCGTGTGCTGCGCGCGCTGGCCGCCGCGCCGCCCGCCGCCGGGGACGCGCGCGCGCACGCCGTGCACGCCACCAACGCCGCCAGGCTGCTCGCGGTAACTTAACACGTGTGCTTCCGGCGTGTGTCGCGTGTGCCGCGTGTGCTGCGCGCGCTGGCCGCCGCGCCGCCCGCCGCCGGGGACGCGCGCGCGCACGCCGTGCACGCCACCAACGCCGCCAGGCTGCTCGCGGTAACTTAACACGTGTGCTTCCGGCGTGTGTCGCGTGTGCCGCGTGTGCTGCGCGCGCTGGCCGCCGCGCCGCCCGCCGCCGGGGACGCGCGCGCGCACGCCGTGCACGCCACCAACGCCGCCAGGCTGCTCGCGGTAACTTAACACGTGTGCTTCCGGCGTGTGTCGCGTGTGCCGCGTGTGCTGCGCGCGCTGGCCGCCGCGCCGCCCGCCGCCGGGGACGCGCGCGCGCACGCCGTGCACGCCACCAACGCCGCCAGGCTGCTCGCGGTAACTTAACACGTGTGCTTCCGGCGTGTGTCGCGTGTGCCGCGTGTGCTGCGCGCGCTGGCCGCCGCGCCGCCCGCCGCCGGGGACGCGCGCGCGCACGCCGTGCACGCCACCAACGCCGCCAGGCTGCTCGCGGTAACTTAACACGTGTGCTTCCGGCGTGTGTCGCGTGTGCCGCGTGTGCTGCGCGCGCTGGCCGCCGCGCCGCCCGCCGCCGGGGACGCGCGCGCGCACGCCGTGCACGTGAGGTATTCTTGGCAATAAAACCACCGTCTAGTTCAATAGCTAGTTTAATACTGAAGTGACAGCGGCGCGTACGCCCTATAACAACTACATATATAACATCCCTCCACCACTATTTAAAACAATAAGTACTTAATACTAACTTAAAAATCCTTAATCTAATACTTATAGCTAACCTTTTTTCTGGGGCGTAATTGGTGCCGCACTAGCGGCTGATCAGCCGCCGGAGCCGGGTCCGGCGGCGCGGCTGCGCTCGGCGGCCGCGCCGGCGCATCCGGTGCAGCGCCGGGCTCGTGCGCAGACGGCCCGCGCTCACCTGCCTCCTCCTCACAATCAGTCCAAATTTCGTTCCCAGCCTCATCCGCTACACTGCGGTGGTCTTCCGTCGTTGTTTCGGTAGGTACAATATTCTCTCCAACGGTTTCGTCAGGAGGAATAGACACAGTATTAGAACGGGGCGGGGAAGGAAACGACGGCAATGGGTCGTTGGAAGGTGAAGCAGTCTCTTCGGCGGCGCATGCGAGTGGTGCACCTTTGTATTTCAAAAGTTGATCTATATGTCTAATACAATCAGTATCGTATTTGTTTACAAAAATTTTAAACATTACATTTCCTATTTTTTGTACAATTTTACCTAACTCCCAACTTTCCTTCCTTGCACTGTACCACCGAACCCACACACTTTCACCTATTTGAAATACGCGTCGATGCACACACACAGCGGTGGTTGCATCATTATTAGTTTTACAATTTGAGGGTAATACTAAATCAAGGCGAGTTCTCAACTCCCTACCGAACATGAGTTTTGCTGGTGATTCGCCGGTTGTACAATGCATTGAATTTCTATAAGCAAACAAATAACTTAGTAGTTTTTCGTGTATTGCTTGTGGAGACAGATTTTCTTTTAAAATATGTTTTAACATTACTTTACAAGTACGTACTGAATTTTCAGCTTGGCCATTACTGTTTGCATGATATACTGGTGAATTCATGTATTTGATACCATTGTTAGTGCAAAACAAATGAAACTCGGCGCAATTTATTTTAACGTCGTTGTCAGACACCAATACTTGAGGAATACCGAATATTGAAAATAAATACTTTAATTTAGATATCAAGGATTTAGTATGGGTACCATTTTGCATGTGCAAGCATTCGACCCATTTACTATACGAGTCCACAACAATTAAATATACCCTTTGCCCTAATGACATGTAATCGATGTGCAAGCGGTGCCAGGCGGCGGGCGCGCGCGGCCAGGGCGCGGGGGGCTCGCGCGGCGGCGCCGGCCGCAGCGCCGCGCACTGCCCGCACGCGCCCGCGCAGCGCTCGATGTGCAAGCGGTGCCAGGCGGCGGGCAGGGCGCGGGGGGCTCGCGCGGCGGCGCCGGCCGCAGCGCCGCGCACTGCCCGCACGCGCCCGCGCAGCGCTCGATGTGCAAGCGGTGCCAGGCGGCGGGCAGGGCGCGGGGGGCTCGCGCGGCGGCGCCGGCCGCAGCGCCGCGCACTGCCCGCACGCGCCCGCGCAGCGCTCGATGTGCAAGCGGTGCCAGGCGGCGGGCGCGCGCGGCCAGGGCGCGGGGGGCTCGCGCGGCGGCGCCGGCCGCAGCGCCGCGCACTGCCCGCACGCGCCCGCGCAGCGCTCGATGTGCAAGCGGTGCCAGGCGGCGGGCAGGGCGCGGGGGGCTCGCGCGGCGGCGCCGGCCGCAGCGCCGCGCACTGCCCGCACGCGCCCGCGCAGCGCTCGATGTGCAAGCGGTGC
Source organism: Pandemis heparana (assembly GCA_963854515.1). Taxonomy (NCBI): domain Eukaryota; kingdom Metazoa; phylum Arthropoda; class Insecta; order Lepidoptera; family Tortricidae; genus Pandemis; species Pandemis heparana. The sequence goes on from OY978024.1 coordinate 13,897,465, forward strand.
CAGGCGGCGGGCAGGGCGCGGGGGGCTCGCGCGGCGGCGCCGGCCGCAGCGCCGCGCACTGCCCGCACGCGCCCGCGCAGCGCTCGATGTCGCCATCTATGCCCGGCCACCACATCCTACTGCGCGCGTTACATTTCATTTTCACTATACCTAAGTGCGTGCTATGGAGCTCGTCTAACATTCGCCGCCTGAGGGACGCTGGAATTACGACTTTATGTCCACGCAATAGGGATCCGTCTTCAACCTGTAAGTCGGTTCTGCAGTAAAAATAAGGCTTGACCGAATTACAATTTATTTTACGCGGCCAGCCTCGATTCATGTATTCGATCACCGTCTGGAGAATTTTATCATTTTCAGTGGCCTTCTTGATATCATCTGATCTGACAGCCGATGAAACCGCATCTAAAAAATTTAACGCACACAACGAATCGAATCCCTTGTCACTCTCACTGGATGTGGCAGCGAGAGGCGCACGAGAAAAATAGTCGGCTACTACATTTTTGTCACTCGAAGTGTACTGCACCGTGTAATTATATGCCGATAGTATAATAGAATATCTTTGTAATCGCAATGCCGTTGTTGCCGATATTCCATTTTGAACATTAAAAATAGAAACCAGAGGACGATGGTCCGTCTTAAGAATGAAAGGTTCCGCGCGGCCGTACAGATATTGGTGAAAACGTTTTACACCAAATATAATAGCCGTTGCCTCTTTCTGGATCTGACTATAGTTACGTTCGCTTGAGGTGAGGGAGCGGGACGCAAACGCAAGCGGGCGCTCCTGGCCGTCCCCCGCGCGCTGCGCGAGAAGTGCGCCTAGCCCGCCGGGCCCCGCGTCGACGCTCAGCACGAGCTGCGCGCCGGGCTCGAAGTGCGCCAGCACGCGCTCCGACGCCAGCTCGCGGCGCACGGCGAGCACGGCGCGTCTCTGCCGCTCGCCCCACTCCCACTCAGCGCCTGCGCGTAATAGTTCATGTAGCGGACTCATCAATGTGGACGCGTTCGGTATAAAATTTCTATAGTAGTTTACTACACCTAAAAACCGTTTAACTTCCGTCACGTTAGTAGGGTCGGGAGCATTTAGTATTGCCTGAACTTTATTAGGGCAAGTCTGTAAGCCGTCCTTACTTATCACATACCCCAAATAAGTGACACTGGTTTTGAAAAACTCGCATTTATCTTTTTGTAAACGTAGGCCCGCTTCGCTTAATCTGCTCAAAACATCCTGCAACCTACTCAAATGTGTGCTTTTATTAGGTCCCGTAACACAAATATCATCCAGCCAGCAGCTCACACCTTCAATACCGGAGAGTAGGGTTTCCATTGTTTTTTGGAAAATCGCGGGAGCGTTCGCCAAACCGTAGACTAAACGTGTATATTTAAATAATCCTCTCGATGTATTGATGGTTGTGAGATCCTGTGATGAGTCGTCTAAAATAAATTGATTATAGGCATTTTTCAAATCTATCTTACTATAATGCTCGCCACCACCTAATTTGGCAAACACTTCCTCTATTCGAGGCAGCGGGTACTTATCTACTACCATATCTTTATTAAGGGTGACAGAAAAATCGCCAGCTATTCTGACTTTACCATTGTCCTTAAGTACCGGCACTATTGGCGTAGCGTATTTAGAGTAATTTACAGGAACTAAAATACCTAACTTTACCAACCTATTCAATTCTTCATCGACCTTGTCTTTTAAGGCAAAGGGTACAGGGCGCGGCTTAAAAAATTTTGGAAATGCATTCTCTTTTAGATGTAAGGTGACCTGAAACTTGTTAAACGAGCCGAGCTCGTCGCGCCAAATGTCGGGGTATTGTTCTAATAGTTTGTGCACGTCATTGTCATCACTAATTCTATTAATTTCCGTAGTTAAAATTAAATTGAAGGCAGACATAAAGTCACGACCTAGTAAGGGCGGTCCACCATTACATAATACAAAAATATTTATTTCTTTAGTTTTACCGTTATAAGTGGCCCGAATGGTAAAAAATCCGAGTGGCGAGACTTTATGTCCGTTGTACAAACACATTCTAATTTTACAGGCATTTAATTTATATTCTGCGAACATCTGCTTATATAACCTTTCTGAGATGACACACACCCCTGATCCAGAATCTAATTCCATGGAAATATTTTTGGTATCTAACATTAAATCTATGACAATCGGTTTACTTGAAACGTACCTTAAATTAAAATTTTGGCAATCCTCACAACACTGGTCACTATCTTCTATCACATTCTCTTCAGGTTCATTTTCGATGCAGTTCAAGCGCGACGCCGACGGATTGTTTTTACATACTTTTTTTAAGTGCCCTATAACACCACACTTCTGGCATCGATACCGCTTGTATCGGCAACTGTCACCTCCATGGCTTTTCATACCGCAAATGTTGCATCGGAAGTCATCTGACTGGCGCTGATCGCTGCCGACGGAGCGCGCGCCGCCGCCGCCGCCGCCGCCGCCGCCGCCGCCGCCGCGGCGCGCCTTACCCCAGCCGCCCCGGCCAGATCCACTTGCCCTTGCTGCATAGAATACTGGTTCTTCTTTAACACTGACAGCCATCTCTGTCTTGGCTTCCCTCGCAACTGCCGCTTTCTCAGCGATATCTAAGGCCTTCGATAACGTCAAATTTGCTTTATTTTCAAATAACTTATCACGTTCAGGGCCGGAGCCCAAGCCAAGGACGAAACGATCCGCTAAATTCGCTTCCAGAGCCGCACCGAAGTCGCAAAATGTTGCTAAACCTCTTAGTCGCGCCGCCCAGTCCCCTAACGGCTCGCCGGGACCCCTTGTCGCCGCATAAAATCTGGCCTTGTCAGCATATGTGCATTGCCTCTTCTTAAAATGATCGTTGAGTAATGTGACTAGCTCGTCGAACCCAAGCGTCTCCACGTTTTTTGGATGGGCCAGGTTCCGTACTAGGCGGTAGGTTTCGTCCGTTATATGGGTGAACAAAAGCGCGCGTTTGTAATCCGCCTCCGTCACCTTGTTTACCACAAAAAACTGGTTTAGTTTACTATGAAATATCTGCCACTCACTGGTTTTGTGATCAAAGTTCGATAAATTTCCGAGAAACGACATCTTAGGTTTTTTTTATTTTTAAAACGTGGGTACTTCTTATCCTCGATCGACACTGAGGTATTCTTGGCAATAAAACCACCGTCTAGTTCAATAGCTAGTTTAATACTGAAGTGACAGCGGCGCGTACGCCCTATAACAACTACATATATAACAGCACGCCACCAACGCCGCCAGGCTGCTCGCGGTAACTTAACACGTGTGCTTCCGGCGTGTGTCGCGTGTGCCGCGTGTGCTGCGCGCGCTGGCCGCCGCGCCGCCCGCCGCCGGGGACGCGCGCGCGCACGCCGTGCACGCCACCAACGCCGCCAGGCTGCTCGCGGTAACTTAACACGTGTGCTTCCGGCGTGTGTCGCGTGTGCCGCGTGTGCTGCGCGCGCTGGCCGCCGCGCCGCCCGCCGCCGGGGACGCGCGCGCGCACGCCGTGCACGCCACCAACGCCGCCAGGCTGCTCGCGGTAACTTAACACGTGTGCTTCCGGCGTGTGTCGCGTGTGCCGCGTGTGCTGCGCGCGCTGGCCGCCGCGCCGCCCGCCGCCGGGGACGCGCGCGCGCACGCCGTGCACGCCACCAACGCCGCCAGGCTGCTCGCGGTAACTTAACACGTGTGCTTCCGGCGTGTGTCGCGTGTGCCGCGTGTGCTGCGCGCGCTGGCCGCCGCGCCGCCCGCCGCCGGGGACGCGCGCGCGCACGCCGTGCACGCCACCAACGCCGCCAGGCTGCTCGCGGTAACTTAACACGTGTGCTTCCGGCGTGTGTCGCGTGTGCCGCGTGTGCTGCGCGCGCTGGCCGCCGCGCCGCCCGCCGCCGGGGACGCGCGCGCGCACGCCGTGCACGCCACCAACGCCGCCAGGCTGCTCGCGGTAACTTAACACGTGTGCTTCCGGCGTGTGTCGCGTGTGCCGCGTGTGCTGCGCGCGCTGGCCGCCGCGCCGCCCGCCGCCGGGGACGCGCGCGCGCACGCCGTGCACGCCACCAACGCCGCCAGGCTGCTCGCGGTAACTTAACACGTGTGCTTCCGGCGTGTGTCGCGTGTGCCGCGTGTGCTGCGCGCGCTGGCCGCCGCGCCGCCCGCCGCCGGGGACGCGCGCGCGCACGCCGTGCACGCCACCAACGCCGCCAGGCTGCTCGCGGTAACTTAACACGTGTGCTTCCGGCGTGTGTCGCGTGTGCCGCGTGTGCTGCGCGCGCTGGCCGCCGCGCCGCCCGCCGCCGGGGACGCGCGCGCGCACGCCGTGCACGCCACCAACGCCGCCAGGCTGCTCGCGGTAACTTAACACGTGTGCTTCCGGCGTGTGTCGCGTGTGCCGCGTGTGCTGCGCGCGCTGGCCGCCGCGCCGCCCGCCGCCGGGGACGCGCGCGCGCACGCCGTGCACGCCACCAACGCCGCCAGGCTGCTCGCGGTAACTTAACACGTGTGCTTCCGGCGCGTGTCGCGTGTGCCGCGTGTGCTGAAATGAACAAAAAATGAACCGTCTGATATCACCTTAAGTGTGTTGCACGTGTGTTGCAGAGCGTGCTGAGCGAGATGCACGCGGTGCGCGCGCAGTGGGCCGCGTGTGCGCCGCCCGCGTGGGCCCCGGGCGCGCTGCTGCCCGCGCTGCTCGCGCTGCACCAGCGCGCCGTCGCGTGAGTGCACTACGCTGCTTGTATTCAGCCTTTTTTACAGTGCTTCCAGTGAGAAAGGGAATAACTCTAAATCGTAACTTTAAAGTAGAGGCAAAACCTTTCTTTCGTCGTTTTTGGGTCTTTATCTTATCACCTACCTGAACGTCTATTTTTTAACGATCCCGATAGCAAAAAAAATCGAGCATTAATTAATTGATTCGCACCTGTGAGTTTTTCGGAATTTATGTGCATGAAAGTTATTGTATACATCTATTTCTGTTTGTTCTCCAAATAAAACGATAATTAAATAAGTTGTATTAGAAATTTGCCATGCGCTTATCGGTGAAGGAAAACGTCGTGAATAAACCTTGTACACGTCTGCGAAGGAATTCAATGGTGCGTGCGAAGTTCCCGATCCGCACCGGGCGCGCGTGGGAAATATAGCCCAAACCCTTCAATTCTACTGGAGGAGGCCTATGCCTAGAGACACCGAATTACGCAATTCAAAAAATAAACCACAAAACAAAAAAAGTTAAGACGTGCAACGAAACAAAAACTTGTAGTTAATTCGAAATAAAAAAGGCTACCAAAAAAATGTGTCAATTTGATAATTATTGTGTCAGTGTGCACGGCGTGAACTGCCCGGACGAAACGCTGCGCGCGCCTCTGTTCGTGGCGGCGGCCATGTTGGCGGACCTCGCGCTGACCGAGGCCGAGCCGCTGCGGCTAAGCACGCACACCGCGCACCTGTACGACAAGGCGCGCCGGGACGTCATACGCCCCTACAGTAAACCTTTACATCATTTACATCATACAACAAAGATGAAGTACTATAGATTAATTCGAGCGCAAGCTTTTCAGAGGTGGATGACTAGTCCTTTTTCCGGCATCTTGGATGTCACCTGGCACTACTTTCCTCCCAATTAAAACGCCTGGCAATTTTATATTCGAATTAAATATATAATTGGCTATTATATCACACCAAACTCGACGTTTGGCGCTCGAATTAATTAATAATGATAGTATGGCATACTAACTAGAAGGATTTCGTTGCTCTATAAATTGTAAACCTATTTCCGTAGCTATCTCTCCGTCTATAAGTCACTTTCACTAGAGAGACCGGTGTCGCTAAACTCACGGCAGTTTACTCCTACCTTGAAATCTTAGACATCATCGGCACGAAAGTCTAGCGCTGACCTTGTATGTGCAAAAGTATAAAATAAGGTATCCGTGAGTGCGCAGATCCCCTCCACATGAAACGTCAGCGCTAGACTAACGTGCCGGCACGTAATAACACCTTTTACGTGCAAGTGTGATGAAAACTATATGACTGTATTGTTGTAGTCGAGGCGGGACAGACTGAGCGTGCGGCCGTGCTGGCGGAGAAGTTCAAAGACTTCGAGCTGCTGGTGGAAATGTGCGTGCAGCAGGACGACATGGACAGGCTCTACTCCTACATCGACAAGTACTCCGGCGAGGTGAGACGCAACATGCAGCTGCTATTGCTGTACACTAGCTTCTGCCCGCGACTTCGTCCGCGTAGAATTAGCATTTCGTTTACAATTTTATTTATATCTATTCTGTTACGTGGGCCTACTCGACAATTAAACAATATTCAAGTAAACTAAAATTTTCAACGCAAATTAGTAATGTATCGTGAATAACGTTCCATTTACTTCATTAATTGTGAGCTGGTTGTGTGTATTCTGAGTAAGTTTTTGACAAAAGATGAAATTTATGATTCTAATAAAACGGCTAAGTGTGATTAGCTATCGATTCAGACAGAAACCAATCGACCCAAAAACTAAAGATTCCAATATGGTGGCCACTTTTACATTTTTGATAGCGGATTCAAATTGGAGACCACTTGGACTCTCAGATATCGATTTTGAAAACAATCGTCCCAAAAGCTAAAGATTTAAAAATGGTGGCCACTTTTTCCATTTTTGATAACGGAATTGTGCTTAGGAACCACTCGTACCCTCAGATAACGATTTTGAAATCAATCGGCCCAAAAACTAAAGATTTCAAAATGGTGGCCACTTTTTCAATTTCTTACAACGGATTCATGCTTGCGGGGACCACTCGGATCCTCAGATATCGATTTTGAAAACAATCGGCCCATAAACTAAACATTTCAAAATGGCTGCCATGTTTTCCATTTTTGATAACGGATTCATGCTTAGGTACTACTCGGATTCTCAGATATCGATTTTGAAATCAATCGGCCCATAAACTAAAGATTTCAAAATGGCGGCCACTTTTTCCATTTTTGATGACTGATTCATGCTTGGGTATCACTCCGACCCCCAGGTATTAATTTTGAAAACAATCGGTTCAAAAACGAAAGATTTCAAAATGGCGGCCGCTTTTTCCATTTTTGATAACGGATTCATGCTTGGGTACCATGAGGATCCTCAGATATCGATTTTGAAAGCAATCGGCCCAAAAAGTAAAGATTTCAAAATGTTGGCCATTTTTTCAATTTTCTATAACGGTTTGTTGCTTGGGGACCACTCGGATTCTCAGATATCGATTTTGAAAACAATCGGCCCATAAACTAAAGATTTCAAAATGGCTGCCACTTTTTCCATTTTTGATAACGGATTCATGCTTGGGTACCACTCGGATCCTCAGATATCGATTTTAAAAGCAATCGGCTCAAAAACTAAAGATTTCAAAATGGCGGCCATTTTTTCAATTTTTGACAACGAATTCATGCTTGGGGACCACTCGGACCCTCAGATATCGATTTTGAAACTAATCTATGGAAAAACTATACTTTTTTGTACCTTTACCGCAGTAAGAAGAAGAGAGAAAGCAAAGGTTAACTTTCACACTCAGAAACGCCAATTAGTAGCGTGCGTCTCATTTTCCTTTGTGAATAAACTACTATTAGGATAACCCAAGTAACAAACAAAGTTTCATCGTATCGTGTCAGGGTATAGCGGAGATAGCGTTCGCGTATCTAATGGACGGCGGAGGGCGTAGCACGGCGCAGCTCGTGCGCGGCCTGGGCAGCCGCTACGGGGCGCGGCTGCAGGCGTGGCTCGCGCTCACGCCGGATCGCGCGCCGCTGCGGGCGCTGCAGCTGCTGGCCGCGGGGGAGCGCGCGCGCGCCGCCGCCGCGCTCGCAGACCTGGCGCGCCGGGAGACGCAGCGCGTCGAGCGGCTCACGGTCGGTAGCGCGAGTACACAGACACTGGGCGGGCGCTGCGGGGCGCGGCTGCAGGCGTGGCTCGCGCTCACGCCGGATCGCGCGCCGCTGCGGGCGCTGCAGCTGCTGGCCGCGGGGGAGCGCGCGCGCGCCGCCGCCGCGCTCGCAGACCTGGCGCGCCGGGAGACGCAGCGCGTCGAGCGGCTCACGGTCGGTAGCGCGAGTACACAGACACTGGGCGGGCGCTGCGGGGCGCGGCTGCAGGCGTGGCTCGCGCTCACGCCGGATCGCGCGCCGCTGCGGGCGCTGCAGCTGCTGGCCGCGGGGGAGCGCGCGCGCGCCGCCGCCGCGCTCGCAGACCTGGCGCGCCGGGAGACGCAGCGCGTCGAGCGGCTCACGGTCGGTAGCGCGAGTACACAGACACTGGGCGGGCGCTGCGGGGCGCGGCTGCAGGCGTGGCTCGCGCTCACGCCGGATCGCGCGCCGCTGCGGGCGCTGCAGCTGCTGGCCGCGGGGGAGCGCGCGCGCGCCGCCGCCGCGCTCGCAGACCTGGCGCGCCGGGAGACGCAGCGCGTCGAGCGGCTCACGGTCGGTAGCGCGAGTACACAGACACTGGGCGGGCGCTGCGGGGCGCGGCTGCAGGCGTGGCTCGCGCTCACGCCGGATCGCGCGCCGCTGCGGGCGCTGCAGCTGCTGGCCGCGGGGGAGCGCGCGCGCGCCGCCGCCGCGCTCGCAGACCTGGCGCGCCGGGAGACGCAGCGCGTCGAGCGGCTCACGGTCGGTAGCGCGAGTACACAGACACTGGGCGGGCGCTGCGGGGCGCGGCTGCAGGCGTGGCTCGCGCTCACGCCGGATCGCGCGCCGCTGCGGGCGCTGCAGCTGCTGGCCGCGGGGGAGCGCGCGCGCGCCGCCGCCGCGCTCGCAGACCTGGCGCGCCGGGAGACGCAGCGCGTCGAGCGGCTCACGGTCGGTAGCGCGAGTACACAGACACTCCTGACTCCCTCTACTCATGCATGAAGTTGGACTCTTGTCAGTGGAGTATTACAGCCTTATTCATAAAAAATCCTTCATTGAGGTTTGATCAGTCTATTAGTTAACAGACTGATTAAGCTTATTTGACAGTTGTTAAAAAGTATGATTCATAAACGCTTGCTAGCAGTCTGTTAGCTAATGAGCTGCTGATGGATGGATTAGACGCGTTATGTTGTCACCTTGACAAATCATAGACCAAAAATGGCCTTTTAGTGAATTAAAAAAAAATTGACAGCAGTGACAGCGAATTAGCGGGAAACCAGCGAATTAACACGACAGACTAGGCAGTGTGGATCTAGTTTCCTTTGCCTTTCCCGGAGGGAATAAAAACTTAAAACAAAAAAAAACTGTCTTGCGTATGGTTTTGCTCTTGCCAAAATTAGCTGTTCACATTTGTGGCGGCCATTTTGTGAGTTAGCAATGAGATAAAGTAGGGTCTACGGTCCGCTAACTTTCGGAAGACTTAACAGACCCTTGATGGACTGATTAGCGCTAATTGACGTTTATGAATCATGTGTTTTTGCATCGGTCCTATAGCGAGCTTATAGCGAGCCTCTATGTTTTTATGAATAACGCTGTTAGCCATGTAAACGTATTAAATTTTTTTGAAGGGAAAACTTCTTTAGCAGCGTTGGGCGCTTTTTTGGATGGGTAAAAATGTTAAACTCGCGTCAGGCGTAAGACAGAGGGAGAGTTTAAGTACCAGGATATCGGGATACTCTAAAAGCTTATTTTGAAATACGACTGAATCTAGAGTCGCGTTCGATTTTTGAAATGTACCTACGTTTATTCCGTCGCTTTAACGCATGTGCGCTTAGCCTAGTGGTATAAGGTGTGGACTAAAAGTGCGTTCTCTCAAATGAACGCAGTTCAAATCTCGTGTAGAAAAAGTTTTTTTTTTTTTTTTTTTCTTTTTGCGCGAGTGTGCATGTGTCTAGTTTTCACTTCTACCGGCACTCCCAGAGTGCCACCCGGTGTTGTTTTTAATAATAAATAGTTTTGCGACACCTTTAAAATAAGTCTATTGTGGTGTCCCACTAGACAAAGGTCTCTCCTCTCGATCTCCACAACTCCCGATCCGACGCAATTTCAGGCCATTCCTCCATTGCGTCATTTAAAGAAGAAAAAAAATGAGCTTCGATTTCTTTCTCTCATATCATTTTTTGTAAAACTTACGACATACGTGCGGAAAGTAATCAATCCCCAACTCGTGCCAATTTACAACACTCGCTTCACTCATACCTTAACACCTCCGTCACTCGTTTGAAGGCTACTTTCATAAATAACCGTCACTTGTAGACAACGGCGTCGCTGGCCAAGCTGTGCCTGCTGGCCACGGACGAATGCCAACCGTCGGAGCTGTGGAATAAGGTTGAGAGTTGCCTGTCGCTGGCGGAGCAGCACAGCGCGCTGCCACGGGACATCAAGGTGCTGCACGGGCTGGACTCCAGCGACTGCCGCGTGCTGCCGGCTGAGGACCTAGTGCAGGTAAAAAAAAAAAAAAAAAAAAAAAAAAAAATTGCTTTTGTGTATGTAGGTAAACTGTTATACTTAAGTATATTAAATTTATTATTATTATATCAGCCTAATTGAGTGTCCCACTGCTGGGCAAAGGCCTCCCCTTTTTTCCGCCACTCGTCCCGGTCGAGGGCATACTCCTGCCACTCTACTTGATATGCGTAGTATATTAAATGTGTAGTATCAAATGTAGGTAATACCTAGCTGTTTTGTTTTGTTTTGTCCTGTGCTAGCATAATTTGTAAACTTTTATTTTACGATTAATGGAACTTGGTTTTTTTAAGAATATGTTATGTAAGTTTCTTTGTTGAAGTGTAACCGTTTGGTCCTGAATAAACAATTAAAAAAATATGGGAAAGAAAAGGGGAAAATTAGCAGGGAATTTGTAGAAATTTGGGGGAATTATACTCCGATTTTTGGGGGATTCGAAACTGGACATTGGCAACCGTGCGTCACGTTAACCTTGTTACCAGATGTACATAGACTGCGAGAGCGACGCGCTGACGGAGTACGACTACAAGAAGGCCCTGGACCTGACGGACTTCGTGGAGGACATGGAGCGCCGCGACGACTTGCGGCTGAGGGTGAGTGCCTGCCGCCGCGAGCCGACACGGACCCACATACATACTCGTACATCCTACGTGTTGACCAGCAGCCAGCACGTGGCCGTTTCCCCATACGAACGTATTCCCCTGTTTAAGATGCCTCTCCAGAGCCAAAAATTATTTACTTTTTATAAAATTCATCCCTTGTGGGATAAGTAAAGGAATTATTGTCTATTCAGCCATGTCAAAGGATGTAATGCTGGTTCACTATTTCAAATTTATATATATTTTTAATATGTGCTTTCAGTAGCACTTCATGGTCCCATCGGAAGACCAGCGCTGGCTGCAAGGCCAACATTATGCTATGGGACCATTTCGTGATGCATGTTCTTATGTTTTTTACTTCTTTTTTTTATTTTGTTGTAATCACGAATAAATGTTTTCTTTCTTTCTTTCTTCTTTCCTCTCCAATTATAAAAAAGTCCAATCATAGTGAAGGTGGACAGTCAGCTCCGCATATTTCGTTTTGTCCTTGGCAAGTTCAGCGGCACTCAATATCTGGTTTTCAAAAGTTTCATCATCATTATCATCATATCAGCCATAGGACGTCCACTCTTGGACATACATAACCGATATCTGGCTAATTGTATAGGTGTGGTGCGCGTGTATCCGCCGCTCGTCGTGGGAGGATTGCAACATCGAAGCGCCGGCCGCCGAGCTGCAGGACAAGATGTTCTTCCGGCTCATGCATCTAGTACACGTCATGGGTAACCTCACAACTGCCTCTTCCTACCGATCCCCCGATCTGTAGGCTTATTGTCTAACTCGCTCGCAATCGCCATCGTGTTCATTTTGACAGTTCATGTATGGGCTGACAGTTGGCATCGGAATCAGCTAGCTGTCACATTCATACAAGAACTGTCAAAATGAACACGATGGCGATTGCGAGTGAGTTAGACAATAAGCCTACTGATCCGATCCGTTCGGTTTTTGCCTGGGTTTTTGTTTGTTCTAATTTTCAGTGTAGTTTAGAAATTAAATTTCTAACGGTAAAACCGTAAAAGTAAACATAAATAATTAAGAAGTAAAAATTCTTGATTCATTTGATATTTGCCTTATCTCGTCCCTGGTGAGCCGTACATGTTCCACGGGAGTTTGTAATAGTGTCGTACAGACACATCATTCAAACAGATGACGCTTAGCGACAAATATTCGCATAGTAACAAGGTCACGGGACAGTTAGTATCAGGCAATCCAAAGGCTTACTCACCTGCTATGGGTGGTGTAGGGTTTCTTTTAAGGTATCACTCATTCACATTGCTTGCTAAATTTGAGATAAAAAGTAAAAACCAAACTCGGGGAGCACTCGCTAAGAATGCACTAGTATTGAAATGTCGCGTTTTTTCATGTAATTTACTAGGTAAATACCTACACTTACCTAGTAAATTACATGAAAAAAAGATAAAAAAGAATTCTAAAATGAATTAATTTACTATTCAAATCACAACAAAGTGAAGATTAATGTCTTTTTTTTACCTTTTTTTCATGCAATTTACTACTACTCGTAAAGTACCTACTTTTAACGTGAAATTTCAATACTAACGCATTCTTAGCGAGTGGTTCCCGAGTTTGGTTTTTACTTTTCATCTGAGATTTAGCAAGCAATGTGAATGAGTGATACCTTAAAAGAATGAGCAATGAACAGTCATGTTTTTAAAAATATTTGAACATTTCCAGGATTTTTTTTAATTTTTTTTATGGCACTGAAAAATTACTCTGTTCCAAAGACAGTCATTTTTAGTAATTTCGCATGCCTCCATTTCGTTTCTGTGGCAAGACAAACACTTAAAAATTATTTCATTTGGTCCAATACACATTAAACTATCCGAAATAAAAGATTTTGTTTACAAATTAACGCTCATTGGTGCAATATTGACTCGTTTCTATCAAATTCTGGGTATTTTCATAAAATTTCTATATTTTTAATTTAATTTTTTTTATCAAATTTCGTCTCCTAAGACATGTATGGCTCAAAATTTTCAAAAATACCTCAGCTATCACCCCCTTAAAGCTTTGCACCTGGCTACCAAACACGCTGTATTTTAAGAAATACATAAGATTAACATAAACAAGCAAATTTAGAAGTTTATTACAGTAGCTTATACAAACAAAAATCTACACTAAATTTAATTTATCGTTAAGTTTCGATAGTGGTGGCACATCACTATTTTTGAATTGCAAAAACCAGGCAACACAGAAAATTTCATTTTAGTATCTAGCCTTTCGTTGCCCAGGGGCTCCTCCAGGAGCCAGTGTCAAAATATTACGAATCCAAAACAAAATGGCGGAAAAACTACCAAAAACCCGGGTTTTTTTTCGACCAGTGAGAGCGGGCTCTCTGGAGAGCCGGCAGATAACCCTACAGTATTCGGCGTCCTATTGGTAGCTTACTTCATTGACTTGTCATTTCTGTACAGCACATGGTAAAATGATTCTTATTTCTAATCACAGTTAAGTTTAAATCAAAGTGCAGAAGTACTGGCTCTCTGGGGAGCCGCGGGTTCCAACGGTATTTTTGACGCTGGCTGCCCAGAGAGCCACCAGGCATCAAAGTTTTCTCGCCATATGTCCTGGGATTCGAAAGGCTAGTATGAATAAATAGACTAATTCAGAAGCGCATCCTAATTAGGATGAGTAAATTTAGGGCCTGTCTCACCACTCCTTAACTGTCAGTTATTTATGATTCCGTCTCTATTTATTACTACGAAACAGACAGAGACGTCAACATCCATAACTGACAATTAAGGAGTGGCGAAAAAGGCCCTAAATTTAGCCATGTGCGATAAGCGCTTTGCCTTCGGGCGTGTCCTCCCCCCAGGAGGCGACCTGGAGCTGCTGCTGCCGCCGGCAGAGGACATCCTGACGGCGCGCGAGCTGGCCGAGCTGGTCTCCGACTCGCGCTTCCGGTACCTCGTCAAGTTTGGCTACGAGTGCTTCCACGCCAACAACGACGAGTGAAACGAGTGGCCGTACAAGGGACGCAGCATGAGGGTGCGACCAAACCGCCGCGTATACGCAGTGACGTGTCGTATGCGTCACGTTTTCTCACCGTTTCTTCATATATTTTGTTGCGATTCCGTAACATCACCGTTTTTTAAGCGGCGGTGTGGTCGCACCCTTATGTGCACGCTCTGCCTACAGTGACGACCACCTGTCCCCTATTTCGCCTTAGCGACTTAATCATATTGTCGCTTTGTCACCGACAGTTGTCGCTTTGGCGAAATATGGGCCTGCACCATATTTAAGAAAGAAAGAAGACATTTATTCATTTTGCAAGACACACAAATATAAGAGCAAACACACAATTTAATAGAAATAAAAAAATAGAATAATAATAATAGAATTAAATAGATTTTTTTTAATTTTTTTTTATAGATTTTTATTTCGTGTTCTCTATGGTTTTCCTTTTATTTCCGACACTATGTTATTTAGTTATTAATCCTTATGATTAAGCCTTTCGATCTTTATGATAAAGCTACAGGGTGATTATTTTTCTCGTGTAGCGAGTTCGATTCCCGGTTCAATCATGTAATTATTTAAAAATAAAAATCTTTTTTTTTATGTTAGAGAGTTGAGATAAACGAACTAGTGGGTCACCTGATGTTAAATGATCACCACTGTCCATAGACACCCGCAGCGCTTTACGCGATGCCAGTGCGTTGTCGGACCTAAGAATGTAGTTTATTTTTTGATTAAAATAATGTATTCTTTCAGTAAAATGTTCCATCTAGAATATTCGATTTGATGTGGCGGCAAGGTTAAGGGAAGGAAAACTATACCGAGAATATTTCAAATCAAATTACTGTTTAATAGATAAAGTCTTGTAACAGATGGGCAATACAGCGGAGCCTTAATTTTGGGTCTCGTTGGCTTGCTTTTGAGCCCTAAAAATACCAGCAGAAATGCCTGTAAGGATGCCATTGGTCGTCTCCACTGACATACAATAAACAACTAGACTACCAATCACGCTCAAAAACTGTCGGAAGCAAAAGTCTGCACGACGCGTCTATTGTGCAGAGTTTTGGTTCAGTCGTGTTTCGACCGCGCTTTGATAACAATGTGCATGTCTCTTTCGCATCGTAATCTCAAACGCTTGAGAATAAGAGACAGACAGGTTTCCAGCGCGTGGCGTCGTGTCATTACTTCTCACGATCGTATGTAATGTTATCTGTGTAAGTTGATGTGTTGACACACACAATACATAGACAACGCCGCTCGGACGTTTCTTGAGGCACTTTTGTTTTGTTTGCGATTGGGAGTCTAGTTGTTTATTGTAAGTTAATGGTCGTCTTATTTTAAGTTGCATGCTAGTTTAAGTTCAACAGTTCGATATTAACTAACATTCGAACTAACCACCATCTTAACTCTTAGTGAGTTACACGACTCACCATTCGATGATGTAAAGTCAGACTGAATTAGGTTTAGGAAAGCTTGCACCGACGTCGTTACAATCCGAGCGAATAGAAGTGAAAAATAAAAATAAAAAATGATTTTTGACGTGACAACGTCTTATAATTCGATGGAGCCGGCTGCACGCACGAAAAAACATGACTCATGCGGCGTTACCTCGCTCTGAGGCGTTCCATTTAAGGCTTGAAGTGCAAGCGAGAGCGCGGAGCGAGCGACAAAGAGGCACAATCGGCCTCCGCGTTCGGCAGCTTTCGACATCTGTCTCTCTCCTACTTGAGTGAGCGATGCGTCCGCGTGGACAGCTGCTATACAATAAATACATTAACATGTTTCGTCAAGTATTACAATTGCTCAAAGCACATTCATACTTGTAAAAACTATGTACATTGTAAAAAAAAAAGAAATGTTAATTGTATTTATGCGTACAAATAAATGTAAACTTGATAAATTCAGTTGTGATTTCCATTTACCTCCTCTCTATATCCATACAAAATATCTATCAAACAATAGTACATTACTGCAGAGGCCGTGAAGTAAGGGATTGCAGGACGAGATTGGGGTACACGGCCGAGTCGTAGACGAGGCCGGATAAAGCGAGTCCTGCAATCCCTGTTTCCGGCCGAGGATTGTATAGTGTTTTTCTCAAGCAATGCGAGGAAATCAAGTAAAAATTGTTTAATTAGCCGCATTTTTAATTTTTGAAACATGCCATTTGAACAAACTATTGCTGGCGCCATGTTTAACCGCACACCCGCCCCGCGCCGCCGCACCGCGCCGAGCGCACCCGACGACCGCACCACATTACTTCTTGGCCAAGGCCGTAAATGTGAAACTTCTTGGCTTCATTTCACGACATTAACGCGTACATTTCCGAGCATGCTTGAGAAAATAAAATTAAAATTTTCTTTTGAAAAATGCAACCATTCCATCAGTACTTTCTTTATGACGTTGTCACGTTCAGCTATCGTCAGTAAACCGACTTTACAGACAACCGATTTTTTTTTCTTTGGTCGGGTCTATTTCCAGATGCAATTTTTAGAAAATCTTACATAAATCACGTCTTTATCCCTTACGGGTAGACAGAGCCTAAGGTAAGACCTAAAGGTCATGTTTAGCATCATTGTTGGCGTATAGGGGTAAAGCTACAAATGTGATTGTCATAGCAAGTGGAACAAAGTAGTCTCTGCCTACCCCTGTGGGAAAGAGGCGTGACGATATGTATGTATGTGTATGTGATTGTCATATTTATTTGATTCAGCGCGGACAGACTCGCGGGCGACAGCTAATCTTGTATATGAACTCGGTTATGACGGCGTTTGTGCAAGCGATAGGATATGATGTAGGAATAAGAAAATGTAGGATTGTATGCGATATTGTTCTTCAAACATTCATTATATTTGCCACCAAATCAGTGTATCGTCACAGTATATATTATATAAGCTAAAGCAGTAGGGAATCTACGAACAAAACGGTCGAAATGAACGCACACATTGACGCGCGTTTCTACACGGCCCCTAAGCGGATCTCGCGGTGCTGTCAGTCGCGCGTGGCGCATTGAGACGAGCGGCCATTTTTTCGTTTTAAATATGCCAAGAGCGTATTGCGCAGTGTACGGCTGCAGTGCTTGAACTCGGCTTCTTTAAAATCGGAGCTTCCCAATAGCTTATTTTAAGAAAGCTATTCATTTCGATGAGTTTTTTTTTTTTTTTCTTTTTTTTTTTTTTTTATACAATAAAATTTAATAACGGAGCTTTCCGAACGTGTCGTAGCAGGCGAAAGTATTTTTTAGTAGGTACCTACCTAAGTAATATGTAATACTTACCTACCGCTACCGACAAATAAAAAATCTTAAACTGTTGGAAGTTTTTTTAAATACCTACCCTATTTTATTAAAAAAATAGTTAATTCATTCGATTATTTAATTAATATAGGATCCAAATAAACGTTTATTTCTCTTTTACATAAATTATGGGTGCCAACCTTAATACTCTTAATTTTTAAGTGTAGCTAGTTACTCTAAATCAGGCCTTAACAGCTGAGATTATAGCGCTAACTAGACAAAAAACTTTTCAATTTGACAAAAATTAAATCGACAACCCTAACGCTTTATTGGAGCGTAGGTACTTATTTCAAAAAGTAGGCCTAGCTTCCCTACTACTTTAGCTTATACATAATATATACTGTGGTATCGTCTTATAAAAGGTATATAGCTGTATAACTTATCCCTATAAGCGATCTCTACCAGTTAATCTTAAAAAGTTTACGACACGCTGACATATTGTGAAAAACGCATAATGGTTAAAAAAATGCTAGTATTTTCCATTTTGTTGAGTACCTACATTTTGAATTAATAACATTTGCTTCTAAAGCGAACAAAATGGTTTGAATATGTTTGTAATGTAATTGTTTTAGCTATGTTAGTTTGTAAGCTATTGTGATATAACTTTACCCAGCTGCGCCGCTAGCATGCATGCGCGCGAGACATAATACCCGTGTTTTTCTTACTGTTCGATCTAGAAAGATACGGGTAGTAGCGAGTAGCGAGCTATCGTGCCAGCAGTGCTGGTTGACTGGCTTAGGGTGTGTTTCCATTGACGGAGCTAAGGGGACAATTTCACTGAAGGAGCTTAGCTTAGTTAATCATGTAGTATTGTGGTCTACTCTCGACCTAATTTAAACACTATTGTTCTATTCTCCACGTATTCTCTCTTTGTAGAAACATATCCTTTAACATAGATAAAATCTTTTGTTGTTTGTTTTTGAATTACTTAAATATTTGCTGAATAAAATTATTATTTGAAAGTGTGTGTTTAATTTCTTATTCGATAAAGAACGCATGGCACATGGCTCTATAGGCTTCTGCTAACTTAGCAATCGTTTGTCCTTATCTGTGAAAGGTAAATGTCAATGTGACAGATAAGGACAAACGATTGCTAAGTTATCAGAAGCCTACAGAACGTTTATGAATAAAAGATTTTAAGATTCATTTTAAACTACCAGCGCATTCGGAGAGACCATCATTGCCAAGAAGAATGCGCCGCAAGTAACTAAAAACACTTAAATTCTACTTCACTTATAATAGGTACATTTATAAAAGGTATGAATAAGGTCCCCAAGTTAAGTAAGTACCTACCTTACATTATAGCAGAGATGGATAAATAGTCTACTGGTAAAAGTGGAGCAAAATATATGAAAAGAAAGAAAGAACTAATAAAAATAATTTAAGTTCAGTGGAGGTGTAAAACTCCTCCAATCAAACAGTTGTGAGTTGCTAGCCGCATCGCCTATAAAGGTGGAAACACATTATTAACACGCGACGCGACCCGATGCAACGAATGTATGCGCATGGCGTCGCGTCGGATGTTCATAGTGTGGTTCTGGTCAATTTGATTCGACTCAACACGCGTCGCGTTGCATCGGGTCGCGTCGCGTTTTAATAATGTGTTTCCACCTTAACATTAATCCTATTTTCGCTCATTCCCTCGAGCTTTTACAATTTCCGCGGGACAAGAAGCAACTGGTAGTTACATAGTTTTTTTGCTCACAGACCAGGAGGAAAACTAACATTCTACCTAACTAGTTCTATCATTTTTACAAAATCGACTAGTTAAAAGTTACCTACTCGGAGTTAAGTCCGCGCAAGTCCGCTTGCCTTATCAGCAAGTTATCTGCCAGTTAGTCAATCCGTCAGACGGTGACAGCGGCAATCCTTCGCCCGCCGCCGCACAGAGCGCACGCGCGAACGTCTTTTGTTTACCTACTTCGTCCATTCGCTTCGCACCCGCACGAAAGATAGCACACTACGAAATACTGCATAAAAATAACGATAATATAAACAGAAATAATATTTGTATGAATCCAAAATTTGTGTAGTGAAGTGTTCTAGTGCAGGGTGGATTGTTTGGTGAATCGCTTTGGTGAGTATTTTCAGAGAATTTGCGCTTTTCTCGTATGAAAATAAGATGTTTCCACCTGTTACTATTGCTTAATCGCCAGAGCTAACAGCTGGGTTTATTAGACCTGTGACCACTAAATAATTAGGTTAAAATAACACAGCTGTTAGAATGAGTTGTATTGTGGTAACTAACAAGTGGCGACAATTTAAGTTGTTGGTAATATTAAAGCTCTAGCATATAGTCATTAATAATTGAGGAAGGTTTTACGAAGATAATGAAACTAGTCGGACCGTCCCTGACAATCGTGAAAAGCTGAATAATTTACAATTATTTATTGGTCACGTCGTAGCTAGCTAATTGCCCATAAAAAAAATTATTACCTAGGTGTTAATGCGGTAAAAAAGAAGGTTTTGTTGTTTAGTAACTAGGTACTTAATCACTAGTTAGTTGTTACTCCTACTTATTTGTAGTTGTACTTGTACTGAAATAGGTACTTTGATACTAAATAAGAGTACTTACCTATAGGAAAATAGAGCCCATAAGTAAATAAAAGTGGACATAGAGTCCAATTATCTACTTGCTGAAAATACAAAACATTTAAATATATCCTACTAAAACACTAATTCCACGCAGACGAAGTCGCGGGCAAAAGCTAGTTATACATGCAGACAGTATGTAATAATTCAACCTCATGTGCGAAGGGGTGCGAGCCTCAAGGCCGCTAACGATGTGGGGAGTGAGGGACAGTTGTTTTTTGATAAACTACCTAAAAGCTCAATAAATATGGTACCTGCGTAATAATAAAAATCACCCACGATACAACGCTGATTTGTAAGAAAACCCTGTTAGACCTAGCTCTCCTTTTTTCAAATATGGCCGAACATGCCTCTTGATGTTTTTATCGATGCGTGACACGTAAAATCTTTTGCTGTGAATTATGTAAGTAAATTATGTAAGTACATTTTTAATACAAACTATTTTGCTGACCGTCTTTGCATTCTTATCCATCCTAACTACATGATTTAAGTAAGTAGTACATGGATGACCGAGATACGTTTTCTGAAAATGAAACCTTATAGCTAGTTAGATCGATTTATCCCTCTTGAAACCCCCTGCATACTAAATTTCATGAAAATCATTGGAGCCGATTCCATGATTCAAGGTCAACCGATCTGTTAAACTTCTCAATGTAACTATAATCTCATAAGATTTTTGCATGTGTCTAAATGGGCTTTCAGAATATATATCAGTGGCGTGGCGTCCATAGAACTCGATTCCCACCGGCTTGCCTATTTTAAGGCAGTTGGGCAATTTATTGTGCAGAATTAGATGAAAAGGCTCGTTAAGTTTCCTTCGGCTTGCCTTCTGATATACTTGACGCCACGCCACTGGTATATATACAAAGATTGCTCGTTTAAAGTTATTAGATTAGATACCAAATGTCAAGTCAATTCTACAACTAAAAGTGGGTCAAACTGAACTAGTAAAATTGGTAATTAGTGTAGAGTACGTATTCTAGCCATCTCCTCACTCAAACTATCTTCTCGTGGTGATAATCCTAATCTTTTTAAAGTCGCTAACAATTATGCATTTCAAACCCTCCACTATTCACAAATCGATCGGCGACAGTCACATAATATCTTTAGCAAAAAACCGATTAGTTTTCCCTTGAGATCGTTCATGCACGAACGCCGTTTACACCGCGACCGGCTGAAATCACCTCGATCTGGTGATACCTACAAAATACGTACACAGTTGTAGTAAATAGGTACTTAAATAAAAACAGTATAGCTTTGTGTTGACTGTTCTTATTTGCATTGTCGTCGATCCTATACATGTACCCAAAGAGAATATATATGTACCTCTGTCTATTACTACTCTAGTAGACTAGCAGCAAATCCAGCCAAAGGGGGTCTTTGACTCACAAGATTTTGATTAAAAAATATTTTCATTTTTTTTTACTTACATGCACAAATCAAGTCTTACGGGATAGACAGAGCCTAAGGTAACAAGACCTAGAGGCCACGTTTAGCAAGACTGTGGGCTTATAGGTGGAAAGTGAAATCAAAATAGATTTTGGCCCGTTCGCCATTTTTTTACTTGAAAGTTACTTACTAGTTCGTTACGTAGAACTTATAAAAATTACAATAATTTGTAATAAGTAGAAACCCATAAGTTTATTATTTCGTCTGTTTCGTAAGTAGGTAGCTGTAGAACCGATGCAATTTCACGCAAATTGGTAATTTATCTTTAGGTACTTAATGATGTTCTTACGTAATCTTTACCTAACTTATTTCCATAACCATTTCATTTGTATATTTCAATTATTTTTCGTTAAATTGGTAGGTAATTTGTTTCGCTTGTCTTTTGTCTTGAAAAATATCTTTCTGCCATTAAGTTTCTTGCAGCGCATTCTTTTTAACCGACCTCAAAAAAAGGAGGAGGTTCTCAATTCGGTTGTATTTTTTTTTGGCAATGGAATCATTCATTTGCAAATTAAACGTTTCATGTTAATCAATAATGAACTAGCGATTTCCCGCGACTCCGTTTACGCACAATTTGCTTCGCTATCCCTCGGGATCTAGGTACGCGATTTTCGGGGATAAAAACTGTCATATAAACTTTTTCTTTCTTTTCTTTCTTTCTATGTCCTTCCCTGGGACTTAATCTCTGTGCCAAATTTCATTAGAATTGGTTCAGAGGTTTAAGCGTGAAAGCTTAACAGACAGACAGAATTACTTTCGCATTTATAATACTTGTAGGGATTATGATTTGATCTTGAATAGTTACAGCTCAACATCGTTAGAGTCACTTTACACCGGCAGCTTAAGTGCCTTTGCGTGTGATAATGATTTCTGGATCACGTTTCATTAACACCTATATATATGTGCTAGCACAATGTTTACATTACAAGTCAATATTCTTGGAGACAAGTACTTTAAAGAGGTGCCTCCCGTGGACTCTACAATTAATAATCGACGGAGAGCCTTTCGTATGATCATTTTTTTTATATAAGTCTAATTTCAGCTTTCCTTCAAGATTCACGTACACCGTTTTTCAATTCTATAACATCATCATCATCATCATCTTCAGCCTATATCTAACTAATATTATAAATGCGAAAGTATGGTACTGAAATGATGAAATTTGGCTCATAGATAGAGAAAAGTCTGGAATAGCACATAGGCTACTTTTCATCCCGGAAAATGGCGTAGTTATAAACGGATAGCGATAAACGAATTCTTTGCAGACGAAGTCGCGGGCATCAGCTGGTATGCCATAAATGTATACTTAGTAAGTAGGTAGTTATATAGAATTTAATTATTTAAATGTATTTTTATTATATTGAAAAAAAAAAGCTGGATTCTGCCAAGTTTCTTGCGGCGCGTTCTTCTTGACAATGGTGGTTGGTGGTATTTCCGAAGCGCTGGTAGTTTCAAAATAAGACACATGCAAAAGAGCCCTTGGCGGCCTATTTGCAAAATAAATTTTGGTTTAAATTTTGAGAAGTAAATTGCAACCCTACTCGCATTAAATGTTAGCTGACTATCATTTGCTAACTATTACTTTATTACTACAGTTAAACCCATTACATCAATGTGATTTGTTCGCATTACGCCTGTAATAGCGCTTCATTGTGATTGTGACATTGCGCAGGTTCCGTGTAGGTACGCAAGGCTTCGTATTTCCAAGGAGAAATATGGAAAATCTTCAAACAAATAGAGTGAGTCATGAAAATTATTGGTTCTTACGACTCTGCGGTTCGGCGCGTGATGTGACTGTTGGTTTAAAAAATCTTTCAGGACCAGATAGCTTATTACGTAACTCGCTCGCAATCGCCATCGTGTTCATTTTGACAGTTCTTGTATGAATGTGACAGCTAGCTGATTCCGATGCCAATTGTCAGCCCATACATGAACTGTCAAAATGAAGTCGATGGTGATCGCGAGCGAGTTACGTAATAAGCCTGCTGGTCTAGAGCATGAAAGTTGGCTGTCCAGTTTTGCAAAATTTCGACTTAAAAATATCCAGCCCATCACAAAGAGGAAATCTGAATGACTACACTGTAATGTAAAGGCTCTCTTACCTCTAAAATTGTTCCGAAATATAGCAGTGCCCTAATTTTATAAAGCTGCACGTTACAATTTACAAGTGGAAGTCTCTTTCTGACTCTATGTGTTAGATAGAGACTTCCGCTTGTAAATTGTAATTTATAGCTTTAGTAGCTGTTGCCAGCGACTTCGTCTGCAAAGAATTCGTTTATCGCTATCACGCGCGAACTACGCAATTTTCCGGGATAAAAAGTAGCCTATGTGCTATTCCAGATTTTTTTCTATCTATGTGCCGAATTTCATCCAGATCCGTTGGGCCGTTCTGGCGTGATTGAGTAACAAACAAACATCCATCCATCTATCCATCCATCCATACTTTCGCATTTATGATATTAGTTAGATAAATTAGAGCTCAGGTGGTTGGAATGTGACTAAATAGCCCTGTAAATGTTTTCCAGAATGTTTAATCGTAGGTACCTAGTGAGTGTTTTGTTTCTATACAATTGATCGATGTCCAAAGTAAACTGCATCAAGGGCGGAAAAAAGAAAAACATTTTCGTTTTTTTGCCATATTGCTTTAAACCGGATATTTCTGGAATGTGTGGACAATCATGTCCTTGATCTTCTCCGTTGCTGAAATGGACTGCTGGTAACTAATTGCTATTGTTGTCTCGATGGGAACCAATGACATAGTTGAAAAAACGATTGATCAATTACTTAATTGGATAAAACGGTAGCTAGGTAACAGAGTGTGGCCCTTTTGGCACTTTCCGCACATAGTTTTATTTTTAATTTTGTTTTAATTATATTATATTTTATATATATTTATTTTATATATTGCGAAAACCTGGTCGAATTTACGGAATGTTTAAGTGAAATGTATGCGATCTTAGATAATGAAGATGTAGATCTAATATATTTGTTAGGGGATTTTAATGCTCACCCAGACATGCCCTTCTTTGATGAACTGAATAGTTTTTGTATAGAACAACAATTGTGTGTGATAGATACTGAGCTCTTACCGGCGGACTCGTACACATATGTGAGCGACAGTCACGGTTGTAGAAGGTGGCTTGACCACTGTGTGACTACAGCAGCGGCTAGGCAAACAGTTGTTGCCGCCAAAATACATTACGATGTGTATTGGTCAGATCACCTGCCCATAGAAATTGTTTGTAACTTAAGTAATAGTGTGCCTAAAAATGTAATTAATAATAATAGCGATGACGAAAATAATAAATCATTGATGGGGATACTGTGGGGAGAACGGGAAAAATGTCAGATAGAGAAATACTTAAATATATGTAATAACAAGTTGAAAGATATTGATTTTCCAAGTGAATTGAAATTGTGTTGTGATAATGATAATTTATGTAATAATACTGACCACAATAAAATTATTGATGACATGTATAATTCCATTGTGACAATACTCAGGGAAGCTTCTGCTGCTAGTTGTGATAGAAGGCAGGGCAGGGGGGGTCGCCGCATTACAGGTTGGAATAAACACGTCAGGGGGGCTCACCAGAGGGCAAGGCTTTGTTTTCATGAATGGTGTCTCTATGGTAAGCCTGGGTCGGGCCGACTGTATGATGAGATGTGCAGTTCTAGAAAAGTTTTCAAAGCCAAACTTAAATATTGTCAGAACAATAAAGACCAAATTAAGATGGACATAATTGCTTCACACCACAAGTCTAAGAACTTTGTACAGTTTTGGAAATCGACCAATAAAATGAATCCTAGGGTGAGCCTACCTGTTAGTGTTGAGGGTGTTAGTGAACCTAGTGATATTGCCAACCTTTTTAAGAATAATTTCAAAGTGGAACCTCTGGTGGGGGGCGGGCATGGGGCGGTGTTCGATGCTGGGAGTGGTGTGGGTGGCAGCTCAATCTCAATAACACCCGCAGAAATTTCGAAGGTTGTTCGACAAATGACAAGGGGTAAGTCACCCGGACACGACGGCCTCAGCATCGAACACCTGCAACATGCAGGTGCTCATCTCCCCGGAGTCCTAGCTACATTCTTTACTGTCTGTATTCGTCATAACTACCTGCCTGACAACCTCATGAAGACAATAGTGGTACCCGTTATAAAAAATAAGACGGGCGATGCCTCCGACAAGTCTAATTATAGGCCAATCTCTCTGGCCACTATCCTGGCAAAGGTACTGGACAGTGTGCTTAATACGTATCTAAACAGGCACGTAAACCTACATGACGCTCAGTTCGGTTTTCGACCAGGGCTGTCAACTGAGTCGGCAATACTATGCCTTAAGCACACTGTGCGATATTACACTGATAGGAAAACGCCAGTTTACGCATGCTTCTTGGACTTGTCGAAGGCATTCGACTTAGTGTCATATGATATCCTGTGGAGCAAGTTAAATCATAGCACGAGTTTACCGATTGAAATTATAAACATGCTCAAGTACTGGTATGATAATCAAACAAACATGGTAAGGTGGTCAGGAAGGTACTCGGAGGCTTACAGGATGGAGTGTGGGGTGAGACAGGGGGGGCTAACTTCACCCACGCTATTTAATATTTATGTCAATGCTTTGATTGAGGAGCTCAGCGGCGCCGGGGTCGGTTGTTCAGTGGATGGCTGTTGTGTGAATAATATCAGCTATGCTGACGACATGGTGCTGCTGAGCCCCTCAGTCAACGCATTAAAGACGATGCTCGCTATTTGCGATAGATTTGCTGTGTCCCATGGACTCAAATATAATGTCAAAAAGAGTGAGATACTAGTCTTCAAATCTGGCACTAAGACGTACCCAATTCCGCCAATCGTTCTTAGCGGTTCTCCTCTTCAGGTGGTCACTAAATTTAAATATTTGGGTCATTGGGTCACAGACACCCTAAAGGATGATGTCGACTTGGAAAGGGAGCGCAGAGCATTGTCAGTTAGGGGAAATATGCTTTCACGCAGGTTTGCACGCTGCTCTCGAGAGGTGAAAATCACTCTCTTCAAAACTTACTGCCAAACTTTGTACACGTGCAGCCTGTGGAGCAATTATACCAATAAAACCTACAATGCTCTGCGCGTCCAGTACAACAACGCCTTCAGGGGATTGTTGGGGCTGCCCTGGCGCTGCAGCGCATCGGGGATGTTCGCTGCGTGGAACACGAGCGGCTTCCAGGCCGTGCTGCGCAAGCGCGTGGCGTCCCTGTGGGAGCGCGTGCGGCGCAGCTCCAACTCTCTCCTGAAGGTGGTGGCAGCGAGGACCGATAGTCCTATTATTGCTCATTGGATGTCCGTACATGTTAAATCCAACGAGCATTTCATGTTTTACTAACCTAAATATTAAGTCTTATTGTTACTAACATTATATTATATGGATATGGATTATTTAATTAATTTTTATCTGAAATAAATAATTTCATTTCATTTCATTTCATTTCATTTATTCTTTTTTGTGTCGTTTTGTGTCAATAAACGCTTTCTTTCTGTCTTTCTTTCTTTAAATGTTGGTACATAAACTAGTTTTTTTTCATTTGAAACCCAGTTTCCTTGCGGTTGTTCTTAGCTATAATAATAATAATAATAAAGTTATTTATTCAGACAACAAAGATCCAAAAATATAAATACCTATGTAAATATGTGTATATATATATATGTTTGGTAAAAATCGCTCCAGCAGTTCGAAAAGTATCAGCTCATTTCCAATTTTTGGTAAAACTGTTTTTTTTTTTCATATTCCCCTATAGCTGCGGGAGGGTAGGGGAAAGTGGTCACCATTCGTACACATACCTTATAGTTGAAAAATGGCCATAGTCGGACTTTTTTGTAACACACTAAAATATATTTGTAACACTACACTTAGGTATAAACAACATAAACTAGCTAAATTTGACAATTAAATAAAAAATAAAAATTTAATATAAAAAGTGTACGAATGGTGACCACTTTCCCCATTTATTTTTAAAAATCTTATTTGATGGTTGTTTATTGTCGCTTTTCAACATTCCCTACTGGGGCCATACCATGACGTCTTAATGCGTTTCAGTTTAGGTTCGTCGCTGTCAGATTCATACTAAAAGTGACCGCTAAAACTTGAACTGCGTCGGAATTAGGACGTCATGGTAAGGCCCCTGAGCACTCTAGTTCAGACAGATTCGGTTTTGACAAAACTCCTAAAGCGTAGGTCATGCCAAAGCATGACTCACAAGTCGCGTGCCTCCATCAGTTAAGGCGGTTTCACACTAAGACCAACGACTAATTAGGACAATGTCCTTTCCACACGCGAATCACAGGGCAAGAAACTTCGTATAAGGTTTGGTTTACTTGTTATATTCTGGCACGGTAAAACTCTATAAGACGGAATGGGTATATAGGTACTGAAAAAGATTGCAATGGAATAAAATAGGATCTAATGATATTCAGTGTCGTTCAGATTTTTTTTTCTTTGTAACCCAACTGCTTAAATATTCCGGAGAAATTCTGGCCAACCTATTAGAGTTGTAGGTGAAAAACTTAGGTAAATGAACTGTTGTATGTAGTAGAGTAAAGGGGGTGGATTTTTGACGTTGTAATTTGTGTGCCATGCTTTACGTATTGCACACAAATTACAACGTCAAAAATCCACCCAAAGAACTGATACATGGGAGTTAAGTCATTTTTCTTATTTGGAACGTCAATAATTTGTCTATTTGCACACATACAACAGGTCATTTACTTAAGTTTTTCACCTATAGCACTCTCTTCGTGGTAACTATTAAAACTACTTAAGGTTTTCGTGGTTTATTAGCAGGTTTCCAAGTAAAGGTGACTGCCGATGGCCTAGCCCGATACGCAGCACGCAGGGCTAAGATTTTCACAACAGATTGGTGACGTCTGACGTCCTACAAAACAGTCGTTAGGCGTAAATGTCTTTATTCGTCAACTTTTTTTAACTCTGGAGTCTCGGATCACCATGAGTAGTGATCGCTTACCAATTGACCCATTTGCCCGTTTGTCATCATATTTCATTGAAGTCTATTTCAATGTGCGGAAGAAACGTTCGTTACAATCTCCTGACTCACGAGCTTCTATGCAGTGGCGTACCTAACTATAAGGTGACAGGGCTGGCAAAATACTACGGGCCCTCAGCACTACGGGGCCCCGAACTGGCTTGCCCTTGACAGAAGGGAAGATGATGCACTTCTTTAGAGTGAGGATGGGCCCCATCTGATGAATTTACCGCGGACCCCTGACGTTATAGTTACGCCACTGCTTCTATGCCTTGCTAATGTATCGGCGAACGAAAAACTTATTCAGCACTTTCGTCGTGGTTAGGTAATAATGCGGGCTTACCGCTTTCCATTTCTATATCAGTAAGGTTACAAAATTGTTGTTCTATCTATATTGGCTTAAGTGGTCGATAGTTCTAGTTGGTGGCACCGTCTTACTCGCTAATCCCGCCGCCAAGTAGCAGTGCTTGCACTGCTGTGTTCCGGCGTGGAGAGTAAGACAGCCGGTGAAATTAATGGCACAAGAGATGTTCCATCCTAGCCCTCTGGGCTGGCGACGCATCTGCTATCCTCTAGTGTTGCGGGTGTCCATGGTTCAGAGTGCTCGCTTACCATCAGGTGACCCACTTGCTCGTTTGTCTTTCTTGTCGTAAGCAACGTACACTTCAAAAATCGAACGCGACTCTAGCTTGATTTGTATTTCAAAATAAGCTCTTAGAGGATCCTGGTTTCCTGGTACTTAAACTCTCCCTCCATCTTACGCCTGACGCGAGTTTAGCATTTATTACCCATCCAAAAAGCGCTCAACGCCGCTAAAAATTAAGTTTTCACTTCAAAAATATGTCTCTATGTCTCTACCAAATGTAGCTAGACAAAATTAAAGCTACCATGTATGAACTAGATTCTTCATCATACACTGGCTGGAATTCTAATATATGATATGTTGTTTAGTTCTTATGCCTAGGCGTTTGCTAATCTTCGGTATTGTGTGAAAGCAATCGGCTTGCCTCACAGGTCGACAGAGTTTTTCCTCCATTGTTTGCAAATGAGCTCTAAGCAATACCTACCGATTAAACGCCGGTGGATACTATATTGTAGTATAGTAATTATATACAGATGTTTATGTTTACGTCTTGTTATTTAGAAAACACTTTAATTTTCATCGTATTTAATTAGTTATGAGCCTTTTTATTCCGAATTCGCTACAATTTCAGTAAGTACATGTTGTTGTTGTTGTTATTGTTTGAACCCCGGGATTTGAACCCACGACGCTCTGCTTGAGAGGCCACAGGTCAAACCACTAGGCTACCACGGCTTTTCGTCATCGTATTTAATAGTCGTTAGCAATTTTGGTAGGTAGGACGCAGTGGCGTGGCGTCAAGTATATCAGAAGGCAAGCCGAAGGGAACTCAACTAGCCTTTTCCTCTAATTCTGCACAATAAATTGCCCAACTGCCTTAAAATAGGCAAGCCGGAGGGAATCAAGTTCTATGGACGCCACGCCACTGAGGACGTCCACCAACGAGATGGACGGATGACCTGGTTAAAGTCGCGAGTTCACGGTAACTGGTGGAGATCTATGGGGGAGGCCTAGCCTATGTCCAAGATGATGAATAAGTTTTTTATTTTTGTAGTTGGCCTGTTTTTACTATCACAATAAACACCATTCTTTAAGGCATCCTTAGCGTATGCTGACGCTCCGATGTCAGGTCGAAGAATGAGCCTGATCAGAACGATTAGCTGTATTGATACCTTTGCTCTACTAGGTACCGTTAGCGATCTTTAAATTTGAAAATACCCTCATAACGATCTTTGAACATAATTTATTATTGGTCATGGTATGCGTATGAATTTGCATGAATTTATCTAATTACTCTGCGGAGTATAGTACATAGATGTAGAGTTGCAAATAAATTCTACTAATATTGTAAATACTAAACTTTGAGTGAGTGAGTGTGTATGTTTGTTGCTTCTTCACGCTGAAATGACTGCACGGATTTGAATCAAATTTGGAACGAAGACAGCTGGTACCCTAGATTAAAATGTAGGCTACTTTTTATCCCGGAAAATTGCATAATTCCCGCGGGAGATGTCAAAGGTCGTAGCTGCCAAGAGTCACTGCGTTAATAATAATTGCATAATATACTATCAACATCAGTTTGCGAGCGCTAGTAAAAAAATATATGCCTACAAAAGTTTACCTTTACATCATTTAAAAACCCCTTCACTCCCTATATTTGTTCAACGACAATATTTAGCAAAGGTTCGCTATTTGCTCTCTCTTCGATGCTATGTTATATAGTTCTTATTGCCATCGTATACAGCTCACCTGATTTGTATGGGCTGATGAATGGTGCTTTGTATGGGCTTCCCAGCTGGCCGGACGTTTCGCCAATCATACAGAACCTAGTTTTGTGTTTGAACAGGACTGCGGTACAGATTAAGACTGGATAAGTATAGGTATTTGCGTTTTGCAATTTAATATAGGTATCGTGTAGTAATGTTAATAATCAATACTTTCATTGAATAATGTTTATAAATACAGATAGTATTGACTTAAGATGATCTCAAAAGCCGTGGAAGCCTAGTGGTTCGACTTATGAGGGCCTCTCAACCAGAGAGCCGTAGGTTCGAATACCGGGCCAGCAACCTCAGAGTTTCTCGAAATTTATGTGCGAAATTATATTTCACCAAACTTGCCATGGGAAAACATCACGACCTGCATATTTGAAAGTGGGTCCAATTCGACTTCAAGATCACTGGATACGCGTTTCTTTGCATTTGAGCCATCATTGAGCTTTTATTTTCGAACATGTGTTGTCTAGACACAATACTCCAAGTGACCCACTTTTACCAAGAGGGGGACCTCACCTGCCCTTCATGGACCCTTTTAAGAAGGGTGCAGGTCAACGGCCCCGGCGGGATCAACGACCGATACTACCATATTATTTAGCACGGCAGATTAGATTGGGTAGATCGACCACATGTTTTTATTTCGAGAGCTTTGAAGATTATATGCTCAACAATTTGAAAAAGTAAAATGAATGTATTATTCAGTACCTATGCTACAAAATAAAAAGCTTGATAGGTAATAATAATAATAATAATAATAATAAATTTCTTGTGACAATTGACACCCAATTGACCTAGTCCCAAACTGTAAGCAAAGCTTGTGATATAGGCACTAGACAACGAATAAACGTACTTATATAGATAATTACAAACTTAAATACATATTAAACATCTAAGACTCGAGAAAAAACATTCGTATTTTTCATACAAATATCTGCCCCGACCGGGGATCGAACCCGGGACCTCAAGCTTCATAGTCAGGATCTCTAACCACTAGGCCATCCGGTCGGCCGGTTGTCTGATAACGATAATTTTTAGGCGATAAGACCGCCTTTTACCTACCTTATCTATTTTCTTCCATGCTGGTCTGGAAGTAAAGAAAAAACATAGACTGTATCACTTGCTTTGCTTCTCCCCTTTCCACCTATACGCCCACAATACCTTAGGATATGTCTACCCCGTAAGGGATAAAGACGTGATGACGTGACGTGACGTATGTATGACTTTTTAATGTTATATTGTACTGATTTGTGGTGTTCAAGTCGTGGTTTCAAAACAAGTCTTGTAGAAACGTGAAAGAGACAATATTCCACCAATCGAGATGAATCTCGCGCAACTTTTCGTCATCTCGATTGTCATATCGGCAGCGTCATCGCACGGTCCACCGGGCAGCCACTCCCGCGCAGCCAGACGCGGCAGTTACGACTGTTACGATACTCGATAGCTGCAGCTCTGTTGATGCGTAGAGTTCACGGTTTAGGATATAGTAGAACTATTGTTTATGTCATTGGCAAGCCCCTTTTTGACACAAAATGCGTAACACGTAATAAATAAATATTAGGGAACAATTCACACAAATTGATCTAGTAGTCCCCTAGAGTAAGGCTTGTATTATGGGTACTAGACAAACGAACATGGGTCGTCTGAAAAGTTTCCGGCCTCACTGCGAAATAAAAACTTTTTTTTAAAACCTCGTAGGGAACAGAGGGATTGCATATAAAAAAATACACTCCTTTGCAAATAAATCGAACACCTATGGTTTTTCAGATTTTTAGACATTAAAGCGTAGAAAATAAGCTTTTCTAACTAATATTAAAAATGCGAAAGTATGGATGGATGGATGCTTGTTTGTTACTCAATCACGCCAGAACGGCCCAACGGATCGGGATGAAATTCGGCGCTTAGATAGAGAAAAATCTGGAATAGCACATAGGCTACTTTTTGTCCCGGAAAATTGCGTAGTTCCCGCAGGATAGCGATAAACGAATTCTTTGCAGACGAAGTCGCTGGCAACAGCTAGTACCTATGCACATAAAATACAAAAACCATGGGTACCCGTTTTTTTTGCAAGGGGGTACGTATATATTTCGCACAGACTTGGCTATCTTGCACTTGAGTAGCGGAGTAGGGTAAATGTTTTTTTGTTTACTCAAATTTTAATTCTGAGCAGACGAAGAATTATATTATGTTTGTTTTTATGGTCGTATTACTACCTATAATTATGTACCTATTTATGCCAGAAAATGCTGAGCTGGGACCATTTTGTGACAATTTATTTATCAGCACTATGTTTTTTTTTTGTTTCTTAACTACTTTTGTGATTGACATAAATAAACTTTTTCTTTCTTTCAATTCAAAACACCGTTGAAATCTGTCCAATTAGTGCGATAGAGGCTTCGGTTCATCAACTCTTATCCGAGTCTAACCGTTACTGCACCTAGTTTGCGACTGCAACAAAAAGTGCAACGTTAAAGTGCTACCGTAGTTTTTATGGCACTTTCGGGCGCTAAAAAACTGCCCCGGATCGAAGCGACACTATTTGTGCCGTAGACTTCTAACTTGTAGTATACTTGAGAGCAGTTAAGGTGCGACCACACCGCCGCTTAAAAAACGGTGACGTTACGGAATCGCAACAAAATGTATGAAGAAACAGTGAGAAAACCTGACGCATACGACACGTTGCGTATACGCGGCGGTGTGGTCGCTCCCTTTTTGATACTAACTGTTGTTCGCGACTCCGTCTGCGCAGAACTTGCTTATCGCTATCGACGCTATCCCGCGGGATCAACGCTGTTTTTCGGGATAAAAACTATTCTATGTCCTTCCCCGACTGAAATTATCTATGCACCACATTTTATTAAAAACGGCACAGTGATAATTACAAACACTGTTCATTCGTGCGCTCCACGAGGAAGGACTACGAATTAGTCCGAAACAGTCAAGCATTACTTGACATTTTTATACGCGAGTTATCCGTTTTTGTAATTACGATTGAGTCTCACTGTAGTTTCATGTTGAAAATCGGACAGTGATTTAGACGTGAAAGCGTAACAGACAGACAGGCGGTTACTTTCACATTTATAATATTAGTAGAGATTTTATTTCAGCTCTAAGTTGTATAATTATTATAAATGCGAAAGACACATCTGTCTTTTGCTAGTATGTTTAATACCTACTCTTTCACGCTAAACGATTGGATAGATATTCCAACAAATTTTGGAATAAGTAACACAAAAGCTGATCAGGATCGCGGGATCGCGGTGGATGCGGAAGGCACAGGACCGGTCCGAGTGGAGAGCCGCGGGGGAGGCCTATGTCCAGCAGTGGACGTCTTTCGGCTGATATGATGAACACAATAGCTACATTTTTATCGGGATATTCTCATAATTACGGCATCAGGATTTAGCATGCTAAATCACGGAACATCAACGGCTTACACTAAGTTGAGATTTATTTATTTAATAATCACATACATCTATCATTACAGTTACCCAATACGATAGAGTAGTAGCACATCATTTCTCAGTGTAGATATTTTACATATATGAGATTATATTCTTCGTACAACATAATAAAATGTAGATATACTGAGATTTTTGGGATCCTTGTCATATTTTTGTAATCCGAAGGCATTCAGTAAAATCCCGTAATTTAGCCTCTAGCTGTGCTTCACGTGAGCGAAGCCGCTAGTAAAATCTAGTAAATAAATATTTAAAAAAATATCGTCACACACAAACAGACAGAGATTTTTGAATGTCTGGATCCTACCAACCATTTAGCAACACTAATCTAACTAATATTATAAATGCGAAAGTATGGATGGATGGATGTTTGTTTGTTACTCAATCACGCCAGAACGGCCCAACGGATCTGGATGAAATTCGGCACATATATAGATAGAGAAAAGTCTGGAATAGCACGTAGGCTACTTTTTATCCCGGAAAATTGCCTAGTTCCCGCGGGATAGCGATAAACGAATTCTTTGCAGACGAAGTCGCTGGCAACAGCTAGTTAGCAATAAACAGAAAACTATAGCAAAATCCGGAAGCCGCCAGCCGTTCGTCGGCGCGCGCGCATTCATATGCAAATCTCATTGTAACCGCGTGCGCAACTCGTCCGCGTCTGACAGGTGACATTGACATAGGTAGAGCAAAATTTTGCACAGCGTCTAGCATGGAATATGTCATTCATGAAAACAAAATAAGATAGGAAAATATGAGTCTGATTGCCAATCTTTAAATACATACATACATACATACATACATATCGTCACGCCTCTTTTCCACAATCTTTAAAACGGCAAAAAAATCATATCTGTTGTATGGGAGCCCCCTTAAATATTATTTTTATTCTGTTTTTAGTTTGTATTTGTTGATATAGCGGCAACAGAAATACATCATCTGTGAAAATTATAAATGCTTAGCTATTACGGCTCATGAGATACAGCCTGGTGACAGACGGACGGACGGATAGCGAAGTCTTAGTAATAGGGTCCCGTAACGTATTTACCCTTTCGGTACGGAACCCTAAAAAATGTTTTTTACATTTCATTTTTTGGTACTACAAGCGTTTTCGGATAACATCATCATTGCTAAAAAGAATGCGCCGCAAGTGATGGAGAAAATATTTTTTGTGTTAAATTCTCTCATTGAAAAATTAAATATTTTTAAGAATTAAAAGAGACAAATTTACAGTGACTAAGAAAGTAAATGATTGGTGACAGTCGGCCGTCAATTCTTCAACTGGTTTCATTCTGGTGCTTAGATAATGCCTAATAAATAAATAACAATTTTCCAAAAGACTTGTGTAAAATAACTTTGTTGAAAATAATAGCAAAATAGTAACTTTAGTGACAATTAGTTAAAAATGCTGTAACACTTTATAATAAGTATCTACTTATTTTGGTCTCTAACGTGGCATTTTTTCTACCACTTAGCCACACTAAAAGTGTTGAAACTTCACGTTTATCTTATCAAAACTCAAGATAACTTACTCGCAAAACTAACAAAGCTCCATAAGCTTATCGCTCGCTTTACTTAGCTCTAAGTATGAATATATTTTACCCTTATATAAGTATTTCGTCAACAAGTTAACTTCGGTTTATGCTAGATTTAGTCGCTACTCTTTTGATGTTCCTGAGTTTTGTTGGCGACTAGATTGGCCGGCCAGCTGTGGTAGCCTAGTGGTTTGACCTGTGGCCTCTCTAGCAGAGGGTCGTGGGTTCGAGTCCCGGGCTCGCACCTCCGAATTTCTCGGAATGTGCGAAATTACATTTGAAATTTACCATGAGCTTTTCGGTGAAGGAAAACATCGTGATACCTGCACACATCTGCAAAGCAATTCAATGGTATGTGAAGTTCCCACCCAATCCCCACTGGGCCCGCGTGGGGCTCAAGCATTTTCGTTCTGTGGGCCTGTGCCCAGCAGTGGGACGTATATAGGCTGGAGAAGATGATGAGATGAGATTAGCCGGATCCTGCCTCAAAAACTTCAATGAAAATCTTTGTAAGTAAGGGTTTTCAGTCGAACTTACCTATCCACCTTTTTTTTATTATTATTATTTTCTTTATGTGAATAGGAAGGCAAACGAGCAAGTGGGTCACCTGATGGTAAGCGATCACCACTGCCCACAGACACCCGCAACCCCGGAGGGATTGCCGATGCGTTGCCAACCTAGAGGACTTAGATGAAATGCCTCTTGTGCCCGTAATTTCCCCAAAAGCCTGTTGAAAGATTCCGGAAAAATGTTGATAGACCTTGTATTAACGATGACCAGTAATGTAATGTAGTTGAGGAAGTGGTTCCGCGGCGTCGGGTTTCAGTCAAGTGAGTCAAGGAAGCCGAGCTCTTTGAGCGACCGCAGCTACTGATCGTGTTTCTAATCGTTTTAAACTCATGGTCAATTACAAGCCAATGTATTTTCTTCGGGGTGTATCGGGGCAGGGATAATGGCTCACTCAAAATCTACGATTCCATGAACATTATTAAATTTATTAACAAGGATTTTAGTGCTTTCAACATAAAACTACCATGAGACTCAATCATAATTACAAAACCAGCCAAGTGCGAGTCGAACTCGCGCACTGAAGGTTCCGTACAAATTCGCCAAGTTATTAAAAAAACCAGTCTTAGCAGAGCCCTGCTCTTAAGGCGAAGGGATAGGCAAAAGCTCATAAATTGGTTGTTTTTGTGCATGTTTTATGGCGATAATACACAATTTGGAGTTTTGAAAACTGCACATTCTATAAAACATGTCTTGAATTAGAATTCACCGGTGAAAACATATTCCTTAATGTCGTAGTTAGTACAAAAATTCGTTTGCTCTAAGAGTCTCGAAAATATTTTGTGCTCGGTTTGCTCGGGTGAAACCAATCTGTTTGCTACCAATCTCGACGAGGTCACTCTAGTAACTCATAATTAAAATTCCACGGTGCGTTTGCTTCAATTAGCCAACAAATAAGGCTTTAGAGAGTAGTACTGCCCTGATCCTGTGAAAAGGGCGAACGCAATATTTGCCCGCACATTCAATCAGGCGCTTTTCAATGTACAAAAAAATTCGGAAACCAAAAAAATGTTAAAAAGATAATACAATGAAGTAAATTATTAAGATAAAACCAAAAATGTTCATAGAAAAAAAATAAAAAAATAATAGATAAATAAATAAAAAAATAATTTGGATAAGACGTATGAAAATAATAAGGAAAAAGCAACGTTGCATGTTCGCTCGGTGGCGGCAGTGCGTAAGCGACGCGACGTTGCCAATATTCGCTTCGCGTTTTTTCATATTGGTTTGGCTAAGCATGTTGTTTGAGTCACAGAATAGGCGCGAAACAGTGCTTCAAAAAGTCGTATTCGTTCGCTTCGCACGTATAATACCTATATTAAATTAAAAGTTATTATTTTCAATCCGTTTTTTGGGAACTTAGTGGCAGGTTGGTTTGATACTTACTTGTGTTTAGCGAACAAGCATGGGAAATAGGATTTTGGTTGGAATTACTGCATGAAAAATTTTGATATTTAGGCAAGTAGTACTCCAATGTATAGTCTATCATTAGAAAGAAAAAAAAAAGATATCTGAAGGTCCAAGTGGTCCCCAAACATGGAAAGATTATCAAAATAAAAAAGACCGCCATATTGAAATCTTTAGTTTTTCGACCGATTAATTTTAAAATCAATATCTGAGGATCTGAATTGTCTCCAAACACGTGTCGTATCCGTTATCAAAAATGACAAATTAAAGTGGCCGCCATTTTGAAATCTTTAAGTTATGGGCCGATTATTTTCAAAATCGATATCTGAGGGTCCGAGTGGTCGTCAAACACAAATCTGCTACCGAAAATGAAAAAACTGGCCGCCATTTTGAATTCTTTACTTTCTGGACCAATTGTTTTTAAAATCGATATCTGAGGATCCGAGTGGTCCCCAAACATGAATCCGTTTTTAAAAATGAAAAAGTGGCCGCCATTTTGAAATTTTTAAGTTTTGGACCGAATATTTTCAAAATCGATATGTGAGGGTCCGAGTGGTCGTTAAACACAAATTTGCTATCGAAAATGAAAAAAATGGCCGCCATTTTGAAATCTTTAGTTTTCCGACCGATTGATTTCAAAATCGATATCTGAGAATCCGAGTTGTCTCCAAACACGTATCCGTTGTCAAAAATGACAAAAGTGGCCGCCATTTTGAAATCTTTAGTTTTCCGACCGATTGATTTCAAAATTGATATTTGAGAATCCGAGTTGTCTCCAAACACGTATCCGTTATCAAAAATGACAAAAGTGGCCGCCATTTTGAAATCTTTAGTTTTTGGACCGATTATTTTCAAAACCGATATCTGAGGGTCCGAGAGGTCCCCAAACATAAATCCGTTATCAAAAATGAAAAAAGTGGCAGCCATTTTGAAATCTTTATGTTTTGGGCCAATTATTTTCAAAATCGATATCTGAAGGTCCGAGAGGTCCCCAAACATAAATCCGTTATCAAAAATGAAAAAAGTGGCCGCCATTTTGAAAACTTTAAGTTTTGGGCCGATTATTTTCAAAATCGATATCTGAGGGTCCGAGTGGTTGTCAAACACAAATCTGCTACCGAAAATGAAAAAACTGGTCGCCATTTTGAATTCTTTACTTTTTGAACCGATTGTTTTCAAAATCGATATCTGAGGATCCGAGTGGTCCCTAAACATGAATCCGTTTTTAAAAATGAAAATCTGGCCACCATTTTGAAAACTTTTGTTTTTGGACCGATTGTTTTCAAAATCGATATCTGATGATCCGAGTGGTTCCCAAACACGTATCCGTTATATAAAATGGAAAAAGTGACCACCATTTTGAAATCTGTAGTTTTAGAACTAATTTTTTTCAATATCGATATCGGAGGATCCGAGTGGTCTCCAAACACAAACCCGTTATCAAAAATGGAAAAAGTGGCCGCCAGCTCTGATATCGATTTTGAAAACAATCTGTTCAAAAACTAAACATTTCAAAATGGTGGTCACTTTTCTATTTTGTATAACGGATACGTGTTTGGGAACCACTCGGATCGTAAGATATCGATTTTGAAAACAATCGGTCCAAAAAGTAAAGAATTCAGAATGGCGGCCAGTTTTTTTTATTTGGCCCAAAACTTAAGGATTTCAAAATGGCGGGCACTTTTTTCTTTTTTGATAACGGATTTATGTTTGACGACCACTCGGACCCTCACATATCGATTTTGAAAACAATCAGTTCAAAAACTACAGATTTCAAAATGGCGGTCACTTTTTCCATTTTATATAACGGATACGTGTTTGGGAACCACTCGGATCATCAGATATCGATTTTGAAAACAATCGGTCCAAAAACAAAAGTTTTCAAAATGGCGGCCACTTTTTTCATTTTTAAAAACGGATTCATGTTTAGGGACCACTCGGATCCTCAGATATCGAATTTTAAAACAATCCCTTCAAAAACTTAAGATTTCAAAATGGCGGTCACTTTTTCCATTTTATATAACAGATACGTTTTTGGGAAACACTCGAATCGTCAGATATCGATTTTGAAAACAATCGGTCTTAAAATCAAAGATTTCAAAATGGTGGGCACTTTTTCATTTTTGATAACGGATTCATATTTGGGGACCACTCGGACCCTCGGATATCGATTTTGAAAACAATCGGTTCAAAAACTAGAGATTTCAAAATGGCGGTCACTTTTTCCATTTTATATAACGGATACGTGTATTTGGGAATCACTCGGATCCTCAGATATCGATTTTGAAAACAATCGGTCCAAAAACAAAAGTTTTCAAAATGGCGGCCACTTCTTTCATTTTTAAAAACGGATTCATGTTTGAGGACCACTCGGATCCTCAGATATCGAATTTTAAAACAATCGGTTCAAAAAGTAAAGATTTCAAAATGGCGGTCACTTTTTCCATTTTATATAACGGATACGTGTTTGGGAACCACTCGGATCGTCAGATATCAATTTTGAAAACAATCGGTCCAAAAACAAAAGATTTCAAAATGGCGGCCACTTTTTTCATTTTTGATAACGGATTCATGTTTGGAGACCACTTGGATCCTCAGATATCGAATTTTTGAAACAATCGGTTCAAAAAGTAAAGAATTCAAAATGGCGGCCAGTTTTTTTTATTTTCGATAGCAGATTTGTGTTTGACGACCACTCGGACCCTCAGATATCGATTTTGAAAATAGTCGTTTCAAAACTTAAAGAATTCAAAATGGCGGCCACCTTTTTCATTTTTGATAACGGATTTATGTTTGGAGACCTCTCGGACCCTCAGATATCGGCTTTGAAAATAATCATTGGAAAAACTATACCTTATTCTGTACCTTTCCTGCACACGTTCAAGTTTTACTTTATTCTGCAATAATAATTTACGTTGCGACTCTAGACAGACCCTGGACACCTTTGACGTCACGTTCATCACTATCCCGCGGAAACTGCAATTTTCTGGGATAATAAGTAGCCTGTTTTAATCTAGGGTACCAACTGTTTTCGTTCCAAATTTCATCCAGAAGCATTTCATCTAAGTCCTCTAGGTTGGCATGGCAACGCATCTGCAATCCCTCCGGGGTTGCGGGTTTCTATGGGCAGTGGTGATCGCTTACCATCAGGTGACCCACTTGCTCGTTTACCTTCCTATTCACATAAAAAAAAGAAGAAACAAACATACTTACACACTCACTCACATCGTCACAAACTTTCTCATTTATAATATCACATACATACATACATAAATAACGTCTCTATCCCTTCCGGAGCAGACAGAGCCCAAGGTAACAAGACTTTAAGGCCACGTTACGAATGCTGAAATGTTACAATTTTTATTATTTTTGCGAAATCTGATTTGAACATTATGCTGTGTGTGTAAGGCAATCGGAAAACTGAAACAAGCGCCATCTACTAACATCACAGTGCAATATTTCAATCCATCAGCCCGCGCCCATTCGCATCGAGTTCACACGTCGATTATTTAACAGATGTCGCGTTGATCGGACTGCTTGCCACGTCACAAACGGGCAAGGTCATTTGCCTATCCCTTCGCCTTAAGCAACAATGTAGGCAGTGTGAGGTCAATTTATATTGGTTATTATATAGACAAACAAATATTAAATAAAAAAATACTACTTACTAGATCTCGTTCAAACCAATTTTGGGTGGAAGTTTGCATGGTAATGTACTTTATATATTTTTTTAGTTTTATCATTCTCTTATTTTAGAAGTTAAGGGGGGGGGGGGGGGGGGGCACACATTTTACCACTTTGGAAGTGTCTCTCGAGCAAACTATTCAGTTTAGAAAAAAATGATATTAAAAACCTCAATATCATTTTTGAAGACCTATCCATAGATACCACAAACGTATGGGTTTGGTGAAAATTTTTTTTTTGAGTTTCAGATCTAAGTTCTAAGTATGGGGAACCCCAAAATTATTTGTTTTTTTTTCTATTGTTGTATGGAAATCTTAATGTGGTTCACAGATTACATCTACTTACCAAGTTTCAACAGTATAGCTCTTATAGTTTCGGAAAAAAAGTGGCTGTGACATACGGACGGACAGACAGACAGACAGACAGACAGACAGACAGACATGACGAATCTATAAGGGTTCCGTTTTCCCACTTGGCTACGGAACCCTAAAAACGAATAACTCACGTATAAAAGCTGAGTAATGCTTGACATGTTTCGGACTCATTCGTAGTCCGAAACCTCGTACGAACGAACACCCGAATGGTTTTACTCGTACCTATATTAAAATCGAAACGCATACCTTACGAGTTAAAAGGAAAATGTATGCGGAAAACAAAGTAATCATAACCTAGAGAACAGTATAAAGCACCGGTAACTGCTAGTAATCTCATCTCTCGCCCAATCTACCTCATCTCGTGTTAAACCACGTTAACAACCTTTACGATTGACGAGTTTACGAGTTACGAGTTGAGTTTTTACGAGTTTCCGATTTACGAGCTAGCTAACTGCCGGCGATAAGTGATAATGCATTACCAAGGACGCGTCGGGAGGTGTTTATTGCAACCTTGTTACGGATTCTTTATCTGAGATTTCCTATGAATTTACTATAAATATATATGAAATCACTTCCATGCTAGTCTGTGAGTAAAGAAACAACAGAATGTAAGTACCAGTTGCTTTTCTTCCTGCGGAGATGGTTAAAGCCCAGCGAGGGAATGGGCGGAACTTAGGAATCTTATTATAGGCGATGCGGCTAGCACCCATCACTATTTTGATTCCCCTTTCCACCTACACGCCCATCATGCATGCTAAACGTGGCCTTTAGGTCTTGTTACCTTAGGCTCTGTCTACCCCGTAAGGGATAAAGACATAATTCATTGTATCTATGTAAATCATCAAAATTTTAACAGGATAAGGGTGCGACCAAACCGCCGCGTATACGCAGTGACGTGTCGTATGCGTCACGTTTTCTCACCGTTTCTTCATACATTTTGTTGCGATTCCATAAGATTCACCGTTTTTTAAGCGGCTGTGTGGTCGCACCCTAAAAGCTCCGGAAAGCGATATAACGACGTAGATATTCTAACTAATACAATAAACACGCACACAATTTTCCGGGATAAAAACTACCATGTCCTTTCCCAATCTCCAACTATCTCCATACCAAATGCTATCACGATCGGTTGAGCAGTTTACGCGTAAGCGTAACATACAAAGAAACAAACGAAAAATATTCGCATTGCATTACAATATTAAAAGTTAGTGTTTTGTTTGGCTGCGATGCAAAAAGCTTATGCACAAACCGCCCGAGTAAAACTGTGTCAAACAAACAATCCTATCGTAACTATCGCAAAGTTTTTAGTTTATCGCGACTGTAACGAGCGCGACAGAAAAACAACTGAAGTACAAACTTTTTACGGCATAACTGTATCCAAAAACATTGCAATCACTATACGAACTACAAAAGTTGCGGTGTTTTTCAAACGTTCTCTATATTTTACGGATGTTAAAAGTCTCTGATGGCCTTTATAGTAAGGCAAGGGGTTTAAGCAATGAGCAACTGTTGAAAATTACTAATGCGACTTGTTTTTGGTCGCAGCTTTGCCCATCATTGTAGATCATATTGGCATATTCAATTCATCATCATATTGTAATTGTGTGTATGCTCTTATATTTGTGTGTCTTACAAAATGAATAAATGTCTTCTTTCTTTCTTTCTTTTTCTTTCTTATATTATTATTTAGTTCATAATATTGAACGAAGTAAAACAAAAAGTATTCCAGTCAATATCATCACTGCATAGTATAAAACAAAGTCGCTTTCTCTGTCCCTATGTATGCTTAAATCTTTAAAACTACGCAACGGATTTTGATGCGGTTTTTTTAATAGATAGAGTGAATCAAGAGGAAGGTTTATATGTATAATACACGCATAATATACCGTGCGAAGCCGGGGCGGGTCGCTAGTTAAACTATAAAATAAGTAGATGACTCTTGTATTATTTTCCGAATCCTATCACTTTCCCGAATTTCATATTCCATAACTATGTTTGCCATACTGATCAGATCATTCGTCATAACTTTTTTGTCTCTGAGACCGTATCTTTTTCAGAAGCATTTAGTCTAGAGCTGTTGCCCGCGACTCCGTACGTACAGAATTCGCTTATCACTATCCCGCGGGAACTATGAAATATTCCGGGATAAAAATTATCCTATGCCCTTTCCCGGGACTGTAACTATCACTACACAAAATTTCAATGAAATCGGTTTAGCCGTTTTGCCATGAAAGAGCAACAAACATCCAAACATCCAAACTTACAAACTTTCGCCTTTATAATATTAGTAAGATTATAACGACCCTGAACAATCAACATCATAAGAAAGACAAAAGTTATGCCAATTGATCATTAATCAATACATTTTATACTTACATAAATCACGTCTTTATTCCTTACGGCTTACGGGGTAGACACAGCCTAAGGTAACACCTAAATGCCTGCTTTAACCTACTCAAACATCAGAGACCTACTAATAAAATGGTGGACGTGCCTTTATCGGGCCCTCCGCACTAGTGACCCACTTATGTCAAGCCAAAGGGCCAGGAAACGGGCGCAGGCGCAGCGGACATTCGGGCAAACGCCACGTGAATCTTAATGGAGTCCTGGATCAATGCAACTAGTCCTCCGACCTTAAGGCCGTTTGTCCACCGCCGCCGTCACCGTCACGTCACCGAGAACGAGATGACGGCGC
This sequence comes from Pandemis heparana, assembly GCA_963854515.1. NCBI lineage: Eukaryota > Metazoa > Arthropoda > Insecta > Lepidoptera > Tortricidae > Pandemis > Pandemis heparana. The sequence continues at coordinate 13,941,854 of OY978024.1, forward strand.
CGAAGTAGCGGTACATACATTTACTTAAGCCGCGTGTCCACCGCAGCGCTCGGGTGACAGATGTGCGGTGGACACGCGGCTTAAGTAAATGTATGTACCGCTACTTCGGCGCCGTCATCTCGTTCTCGGTGACGTGACGGTGACGGCGGCGGTGGACAAACGGCCTATGTCTATGATGATAGGCTACATAGAGATGTCTCCAGGCAGTTGTTAAGCCGAATTTACATTATGCAACTAATTTCATGCAACTAGCATTACATTGGCCGATAACCTAACGCTTTTAAAGTGATTATGCTAGTTGCACGAAATTACATAGTTGCATAATGTAAATTTGGCTTTATTGTTATGGCTGCAAACTGAAGTAGGTATGAAGTTCTGAGAAACTAGAGGAAGAGTTAATCATACTTAGGTTTAGGTTTAGAGGTTTTTTCTAAAGTGATTAATCAAACGCCGCAGCGAAACGAAATTAGTTGCGTGATGTGAATTCGGCTTTATTGTTACGGCTGCAAACTGAAGTTTGAAGCTTTGAGAAACTAGGTTTAGGTTTAGAGATTATTTATTCTCATCAAGAATTTTACAATTCACTTATTATGAGATGAGAATTTAAAAATAAATTATGTTTGTGATGAGCGTATACACATAAGTACTAAAAACATAGAAAAGAGATCATAAATATTAAAGGAATAAACAATAATTGACCCAAACTATGCAAAGAGGTACAGGAAAATTGTATAGTTCCCGCGGGATAGCGATAAACATGTCAATTACTAATTCTACGCGGGCAAAGTCGCGGGCAGTAGCTAGAGTACAAAATACTGACCTGCTCGATAGAAGCCCTAATCTAACTCAGAACCTTTCTACGCTATCGGAGACTTATCAGAGGCATGGCTGACAGCCACCGCGCCGCGGATTGCCTACCAATGAGTATCAGACCACACAGATTACAACAGCATGCTATCCAATTAATATTATAAACACAAAAGTTTCTCAGTACGTATCAATATTTGTTTCACATTTATACTGGACTAGCTGTTGCCCGCGACTTCGTCCGCGTGTGTTTTTTGTGATACTTTATAGCTATTCTCGATATCAAAATTATTATTATTATACCCTTGCAATAATATGTACTAATCCTGAAACAGGCACATTCAAATAGTTTTCTCGAATAGGTACTATTATGTACATTCAGATTTAAAGTATTTGTGAAAATTTTGTAAGCAAGCCTACCTACCTTGAAGTGTTTAAGATACATGTAGCGCTAAGGCCCAGCAGCGCAGCGTTATATGTATATTCTTGGGCAGTGTGGTACTTAACCAAAACAATAAAAATCTTATATAAAGTCTGAGGACAGAAACTTTAACTATTTCATTTACCAACTTTTTCACAATAAAATTCTGACATGTTCGTAGCGCAGGCGTAAACGCGCCGTTGGATTTTGCTTTTTTTAGGCAAAGGTACTGAGAGCATACAGCCAAGCGTTTCACGCCGCCCTCATAATAATATCAGCTTTTCAAATAAGAGTGCGTTCGAAAACCGAACGCGCTGTGAATAATAGCGCAATAAATAAAAACAAAGTAACGGAATTTCATATTGAACTTTAGGTGTTAGGTAAAGAACACAATTTAGGACGCCAATTTAGGTTTATTTAGGTTGGACAAAAATGTCTTCGTTGAAAAAATACCTGTGCAGAATGTAATTATTTTATTAATGTTTTTTCACAATTTACACACTTTTCCGGCTTTATGTCTTATGTACATTCGTATCTACCTATTTTCTTCGTAGTATTATTGTATTTGTAATTATTACCAACTACTTTACCGAGGAAAGCTGATTTTCTTGAGTTTTGCTATTTTTTGCGTAATCAACTCAAAAATCAAATTTCAAGAAAACTGAGAAATTATATTTACCTGTATTAGATTGGAAGTATATGTAGCAACTTTAAAAGGTTAAACTTCATTGGTTTTTATTTTATAGGTGTATGAAGTTTACACAAAACCCTCTTTTTTGCGTCTCTGGGTGAGATTAAAAAAAAAATGCTAAAACAGGTGTTTCTTTATTTTTATTACTGAGTATATATTCTGAGTTTCATGACTTTAACCCCCCTTTTCACCCCCTTTTTCTAATATTTTCCAAAATTTCTATAGCCTAGATCCTATTCTGAATGTATTTAAATAGATTTGTGAACATTTCAACAATATCCGTTCAGTAGTTTTTACGTGATGCTCAGTCAAACAAACAAACAAACAAACAAACAAACAAACAAAAATTTTAAAAATGGTGTTAATATGTTCAGTTACTTATTTTAAGTCACCCTGGTTGGTTTTTTTTTTAAATATTCAATGTACAGATTTTTTGGTCTCAACGATTTTATTATATGTATAGATAGATACATAGGATTCTGTTACAGAAAATTACTTAAGTATTTTTTGAGCGACAAATAAAAAACTTAATTCGAAGACGAAGAAACTAAGTCACGAGAACTAATGTCTCAATAAGTGTTTAAATCTATGTCAGATTGGCACGTATTACTTTTAAGTAGGTACAAGAAGAACTGGATAATAGAGGTAGACAGAAATATCGAAAGAAAAACAATCATGAAATGTTCCCACCCCAACTCAGTATAATGTTGGCTTTACAACCAGAGCTGATATTCCGTTAGGACCAAAATATTATAAAAAAAAATACAACCAAATTGAGAACCTCCTCCTTTTTTTTGAAGTCGGTTAAAAAGGAAGAACATCCTAAAGTCCTGGACGCTACCATTAAGTCCTAGAAGCCATCATTCTATGATAGATCTTTGAAATGTGTATTTAAAGGTATGATTTAGACTCTCACTTGGCTCTCACGTGCAATGTGCAGTATAATCTGTGAACTGTGCAGCTAACTGCAGTTTTATTCGTGGAACGCATCGCGCCATCGCTGCCATCGGCCATTTCCATTCGAGTCCTAATGCGATAAAATAGTTATTGCACCTTTGTACCACTTGGACGTACTCGGTGACAAACCTTGAAAAGTCTGACTCGTTTTATACCAACAGTATAATACTTCTATGCCGCTACCCCCTTGAATGGTCGTCTGCTAAATTCCAAGTCTTGCAGCTTCAATCAGTGTAGACTTAATTTTGTTGATGATACTGCAGTGCTTATCTCTATAGGCCAAGAGAAACCATGAGAAGTCCCACCAGAACGATGGATGAATGATATAATTCAATTGTTCAATTGTCACTTTAATTGAGCTGTTATTAATGCTTGCTGTATTTGCCTGCTATTTTGACTGCTTATTTGAGTTAAAAAACTTACAATGATTTCTTCGGAAAGACGTCTGGAAGTTACCTTTGACCTTACGATAAAGTATTGTTCTTATTGTAGCGTTTTCCTTATAAAATATAACGTCTGTCGTCCTATTTGTTTAATTAATACTCTCGTAGTTAATTGGCTCTCGTGTTTCCAGTTGACTTTATCTTATCGACGGCTCTCTGGATCTGGAGGCTTAGATAGGCTTTGATAGGTTTTGGGCCGGTGCAATACGTAATATTTGTAAATGTTACTTAACTTACGTCACATTATAATGGAAATAGGATGAGAGGTTGATTTCAACTTCATTGGCAACCAGCTTGAAGGTCTTCCGTAGTCAGTCTAGAAGTAAATCATGCATTAGTTTTGGTACAAAGTCTTCTGGATAACTCGACAGCTGAATTGAAAAATGCCGGTCGCGAAACTTTTCCCACTTCTCATCTTTGACCTCGCCATGGGATTTTCATTTTTATAGAAAAACGGCTACAAATCATCAAAGAAAGTTAATTTGTAATCATCAATGCTTTTTTCGTAATAAAGCAATAAGTTTAGTAGTTTGTGGAATATGGTTAACTAGCTGTTGCCAGCGACTTCGTCTGCAAAGAATTCGTTTATCGCTATCCCGCGGGAACTACGTAATTTTCCGGGATAAAAAGTAGCCTATGTGCTATTCCAAATTTTTCTCTATCTATGTGCCGAATTTCATCCAAATCCGTTCGGCCGTTCTGGCGTGATTGAGTAACAAACAAACAAACATCCATCCATCCATCCATACTTTCGCATTTATAATATTAGTTAGATAATATGGTTAATAATTTAAATCGTTCTTCGATGATTCATGATTACCTACTTTTATGAAGGGGGGAGGGAAGAAGGGTTCAGCGGGGATGAAAATTGGTAAAAAACATATCAATATTATTATGATTTACTTCTAGAACTTTACTACGTCAAATTCTGGGGCCTTACCATGACGTCTTAATGCGATTCAGTTTAGGTTCGCTCGCTGTCAGATTCATACTAAAAGTGACAGCTAAACTTGAACTGAGTCGGAATTAAGACAATACAATACAAATACTCTTTATTGAACACCACAAATCAGTACAAAACAATACAGAAACAAAGAACAAAGTATACAATAGGCGGTCTTATCGCTTAGTAGCGATCTCTTCCAAACAACCAATAAGTCAGAGAAATAAGTTGGAGACAGTTTGACGTCATGAGTTTGATGTTTCAGTAGGACGTCATGGTAAGGCTGCTCTAGTCTGAGTTGCACCTCATAGCAAGCAGTCTAAGATGATGCGTTGAGAACGAGGTAAAGGTGTTGTGTTGTTGCAGGCTGAGCGAGGCTGGTGCCGTGCGATGGGATGCGGCGCCGGCCGCCCGCGCTGCTGCTGCTGCTGCTGCCTGCAGTCGCTGCCGACGTCATCTTCCGCGTGCCTGAGGTCTTGGTACGTTCCCACCAGCTCTGGACGACTTTGTAGTCTAAATAAAGAAAACGTGATAAAATACTTAACACATATACAGTCACGCCTCTTTCCCATAGGGGTAGGCAGAGACTGCTTTGTTCCACTTGCTACGATTCTGACATACCCTTTAGCTTCATCCACATTCCTCAATCTTTTCACTCATGCTCGTCAGTTTCGGGTACTCTTGACCTGCTCTTTTATCCTTTTGCCCTTTAGCATTTTTTTTCTTTTTTTTTAATACTTAAAGTGAAGAGAAAGGGGCAGACTGTCTGGAAATGATCCAACTCAAAATGATAATTATAATCACGCTAAACGTGGCCTTTAAGTCTTATTATCCTGGACTTTGTCTACCCGTAAAGAATAAAGGCGTTGATTAATATGTATGTACAAACGTCGCTGGTCTTCCGATGGAACCAAAAGGTGTACTTTATACCAAATTATATTATTACCAAACGATCTACTTGGCTGTCTTAGGTGCGGCACGCAGCTAACACCAAGGCAGTAGGCACGGGGCGCACCAACGCATCGAAGACCAACGACTCCGACAAGGAGTACTACGATGGTCTACTGGAGGTGCGCTACGAGGAGTATTTTGTGGAGCACGAGATCTCCACTCCTGATGCCAGGCAGGCGGCGTTGACATTGGATCTGGACAAAAGTAAGCTTCTGATAGTAGGAAACCACGACCCTAGACAGTCGGTCGAGAAAGATGTCCTCAATCTGGTTTAATTAAAAAGACCTTCAAGCCAGAGCACTGGACCGCGGCGCGTCTTTTCGGCGAGCTTTTTATCCCAGAGATCATAGAGATTGCTGACATCATCATGATTCTCATTACTTATAGATTCGGTTTTGTGAATTTCCTCTCAAATAGAATTAATGTTTTTAAAAGAATGAGATGTTTTCCATGTTAACGGTCTATCAGATGCTCTATTCCTCCATAAGAAACCCGACAAATAAGCACGTCACTTCGGTGTTCTCTAACGAAACACATGCGTACTTTACCGATTGCCTCAGTAGGAAAGCAATCGGAATGAACCAACATAAACAAACGGGGATTCGCGACCAATCTAGAACCTCAAAATTCAAGGTCTGGAGAGGATGACCTACTAAATGTCCGACCTGATAATTCGTGTACTGTTTATGAATCAAGAGGGGACATGAATTATCATATTGCAAATTGGTTACACCCAGGAACAGCGCGCGTGTTGACTGCTCCGTTTACTTGGCTGACCTTGAGAGCAGGTTAATCCTCGTTAGTCCTATTCGGCTGCCATCACTCAATTAGTGACTCAAGTAATTGTTGCATCACTTGCTTAAGGTCTTCGCCCACTCCGTAACCTGCTACGATCGCATCCGCCACATAGGGTGCGGACCAGAGCCTCTGATGTAGGTTTTTGTGGTAACAAAGTCTTGATCACGTTCGTATCTTTCATCCATAATATCCCTACTTCCATACTCATATTATAAATGCGACAGTGTGTCAGTCTGTCACCGTTCCGCGCTTATCCGCTGAAAAGTTGGTATAGAGATAGTTTTAGTCACGGAAAATCCCATAGTTCCCGTGGGATAGCGATAAGCGAATCCTGCACAGAGACTCACGTGCTACAGCTAGTACATAATAACTACTCAAACACCGAAACCCCAAGCTTCTTAATCAAGTTATGTAACGACTAGATTATGAAAATCAAAATTTTACAATACTTATAATTATAAATCTGTGATCCTGGTTCCTGAGTTAGGAGTCCTTGTGTTACAGGATCCAGACCATACCAAATTAAATACAAGCTGCTGCCCACGACTTTGTCCGATCAAAATTAGTAGAGAAGTTCCTTAAAGCACGTTAATCCGACCCTGTGGAAAATTTCTTTCTAATGACCTGTCCCATTCATAAATTACCTCTAGCTCAAATTTCAGCGCAATCAGGTGTGAGCTGTGCGTTTATCGGTTTCTTCTTTTATAATTTAAAAGAGAAGAGATATATAATACAATACTTAACTACTCCGACCCCAAGACCTCGAGCTTCTAGTCACAAAATATTGTCAAAGTGTCAACGTTTACGTACGTAGCAGGTACCTAGCACTGATTTGTACAAAATATAATTGTAGATCAACCATAATTATAATTGTCCACATTTGCTCGCGTCAACGCAAATTACAGGCATGCATGCGCGTGCGCACGTTCTCAATTAGCACACGAGATTACACGCGGATTAGAGCGGGTAATGCGCGAATGCAAATAATAAAACACATCAGGGTTCAGCCTTTTTTTTATTTTAGTAGATGCTGACCCTTTCATATTGGTTGAAAGCAAAGAAAAAACATAGAATGTACCTACCAACTGCTTCTCTTCCCACGCAGTAAAAGCCCATCGACGGAACGAGCTAATATTTCAGGAATCATGTTATAGGCGATGCGGCTAGGTTCACTAACTTTTGAACTAAAAATTATTGACAAAATGATCATTTGACAAACTTTGAATATCTGATAAACCGTTGAGTTTTTTAAAAACTTATTAAACAAACCTAACCTAAGCTAATGTGAGCCACGCATAAAGGTTTTTCGATTTTTAAAAAAGTTCACGGTTTATCAGATATTTAAATTTTGTCAAATGATCATTTTGTAAAATGATGCTTTTGTCTATAATTTTTAGGTGAACTGGAAGGAGACCTGGCTCGCTATACGCCCACAATCATGCTAAACGTGGCATTTAAGTCTTGTGTCCTCTGTCTACCCCGAAGAGGCGTGATTTATGTACATATATGTATTTATTATAGCTAACAATAGGCAACCATTATTTTCGGTGCGTGTGAGTCTCGCGGTAGCTTAATAATTTTTCATTCGCTGCAATTGCATTTTATTCCCGCTAATGACAGGCCGTGGCTGCAATCATGGAGTGTCAGTGCGCAGGAATTAGCTGGCCTCGGCGCTAATCAACACTTAATTGTCATCAGCATCAGTCATCACGTGTGGTGACATACGAAGGCAAAGGTGCACGACAATAAAATTTACGGCGGCGGCATGTAATTAAAACATACCCCTGCGCGGCTAGCACCAGAACGCGCGAGAACTGCGTCGCCCACGAGATAGATTACTATAGATTATTATAGATTCTAGAACAAACAGTAAGAGAAAGACGGGTAATCTATCCCATGCGCGACATAGCTCTCGCGCGCCCTCGTGCTAACCGTGCAGTGGTTAGAGAACCTGACTATGAAGTTAGAGATTCCGAGATCGATTCCAAACCGAAAATATGAACATTTGTTCTTGAGTATTAGATGATTAAATATGTATTTATTTATCCTTATAAGTACTTACCTATGTTTCTTCTATTTGAAGCTTAAATCAAATTGTCTTCTCCACTCGAGCAATGCGGCGTAGCATTCAAATATTCATTGATCTAGACAGCCAATTAATATCAATTAAAGTGCTCCAATAAGCAGTGTCACAGTTAAAAATAACACGAAGCAGTGAACACCAGAATAATAAGCACTTGGTTTAAGAATTCGCTCGTTTGTCGCAATAATGCCACGCCCACACCACTTCCTAATTTACAGGAGTCTCATGCAAAATAGCAATTTACATGTTAGCAGGTTATGAGGATATTGTAGCCTTGCTCTTTGATACTTAAGGCTATTTGGGACTTGATATGTTTCGGTGGCGACCACTTTGCTTTGGTCTACAATGATGACTCCTCTTGCCCTTGACATTGGGCACATTTATAAACTCACTAGCGACCCGCCCCGGCTTCGCACAGTATATTATGCATGTATTATACATATAAACCTTCCTCCTGATTCACTCTATGTATTAAAAAAACCGCATCAAAATCCGTTGCGTAGTTTTAAAGATTTAAGCATACACAGGGACATAGGGACAGAGAAAGCGACTTTCTTTTATACTATGTAGTGATAGTGATGTATACAAGTACAATAATAAGTCTTGCTGCACGCTAGCACGAACTTCTAGAACAAACAGTAAGAAAAAGACATGTAGTCTATGTCTCGCGCGACATAGCCTTCGCGCGCACTCATGCTAGCCGCCCTGTAGAAGTTGTCTTGTTTAGGAACTTATTTTTATTAATAAGTTGCGTGTCGAGTTCTATAAATTTAAATCGATATTCCGTAAACTCGAACCATTTTCTTGGCATAACATGTTCAGATCAGAAGTCGACGATTCTTAGCTACTTATATCACCTGCATATTACTTATCAATAAGTAAATCATAACGAAGCCGTTTTAAATTCTTGAAGCTAACTTCACCGTGTCTAGAATGTTTGATGAAGATGATAGTGACTAATGTAGACAATTGTTCTAACACTGACTTGAATTAATTTATTGCTAACACTTGTTGAAATAACAACACCTATTGAGTTTTTACTTTGAGTTTTCACTCTTAAGGTAACATACATACCTACATAGGTACATTATATAAATCACGTCTTTATTCCTTACGGGGTAGACAAAGCCTAAGGTAACAACCTAAAAGCTACGCAATCGGGGAATCAAGATTGTGCTAGGGTTGCTAGCCGCATCACCAATAACAGGATTTCTAAGATTTTCACCAATTCCCTCGAAGAGATAAAAAGAATACAGATGAATTAGACCAAAAAATTAAGCCAAAGCATCGGCTTAGAAATCCTTGACTACGTGGTTAGCAGTTCCGGATTCTAAACAAGTTAAGATCTAGACAAGTCACAACATAAAGATAAGGTGAAAGCCAACCGAAGTGGGTGAGAATTTTAGGAATCATGTTATAGGCGATGCTAGCAACCCATTACTATTTTGATTCCCCTATGCACCTAAGCCCACAATCATGCTAAGAGAGAGAGAGAAACATTTATTTACACACATTCGATACACTTAGATATAAAACAAGGAGAAAGCGTGCTAAGCGTAGGTCTTGTTGCCTTAGGCTCTGTCCAGCCCGTAAGGGATAAAGACGTAATTTATGTACGTATGTATATTATTACATATTACATATTGTAGTGCAAAATGATTTTCCATGACATTTCGTTAAACCCCATGCGATTTTCGACTTTAACGACATTTGAATGAGGTTCTTTATTATAAAACAATTTAATCTGACAGCTGCATTTTATACACGACTGTAACAACTTGTCACTAAAGTTGAAAATCGGATAAAATTCAACGAAATGTCATGGAAAAATATTTTGCACTACACCAGACCTGTGCCGCGTTTCAAATGTTTGTAAGTGGTTTCTAAGCTTTAGAGCTTTTAGCTTTACTCGTAGCGAGGTCGTGAGATTTTTAGAAATACCCTCGGAATCCTACTAATATTATAAATTTGAAAGTTTGTGTGTTCCTTCTTCACGCTAAAACGACTGGACGGATTTGGATATAATTTGGAACGAAGATAGCTGGTACCCTAGATTAAAACATAGGCCACTTTTTATTCCAGAAAATTTTATAATTCCCACGGGATAGCGATAAACATACCAACTGCTAATTCTACGCGGACGAGGTCGCGGGCAGAAGCTAGTAGGGAATAAATGGGGTTTATAATTTCGCTGCAAAGGAGCTCTTAGACTCCGTAACTATAATTACTGGTCATGAAATTTGACACACAAGTAAGGAAATCATGACACATCGTCTCGGAGACAACGCTTTCTGTGGCTATAGGTACGAACCCCATGATAGAGCCACATAATTCTACCACAATCATGACAAGAGATGCGGCGGTTGTTACCGAGCCTTGAAAATTCATCACATTAAAATCACCCGAAAAAACAGCCGTCAGTCACCTCATATATATTGGGAAATAGGAAATTCCCAAGGCCACGAGATTACAAGTTCCATTCCCAAGGTCCAGGAGGCGTGGTGGCATTGGTCATGCTATTGTCATACTGTCATTGTGTACAATTTGGCTGTTTCGGGTGTTATTGACATGTCCGAAGATAATGATAAACCACGAACGGAGCTAAAAACCACCTAAAAAACGAAGTATGAATACGCATCTAACTAATATTATAAATGCGAAAGTTTGGATGGATGGATGTTTGTTTGTTACTCAATCACGCCAAAACGGCCCAACTAATCTGCATGAAATTCGGCACATAGATAGATAAAAGTCTGGAATAGCACATACATAGGCTACTTTTTATCCCGGAAAATTCCCGCGGGATAGCGATAAACGAATTCTTTGCAGACGAAGTTGTGGGCAACGGCTAGTAGTAGGTAAACAAATGTCAGTGTTTTTGTGGAAAAAGAAAGACAAACGAACAAGAGGATCGATTGTAAGTGATCCTGATCAATCACTGCTATATACTTAATGCAGGGATTACTGATTAAGATGGTGGTAGTGATCCGAACCGACCCTGCGGTAAATCCTAACCTGCAAAAAAGTCATCCATAAACCAACGCTTAACATAAATCCTACATTACCAGAACAGCGTAGCTTAAAGTATCGACTTACGTTACGCTTGGTCGCTAATAGTTTTTATATTTATTGTTAGAAATCGAAACCTCGTTCCGCTCGATATTTGTCAATGTTCTTTTTTGGGTTCCGTACCGACTCATAGAATCCAGCACTATATTTTACGAACATATTTTTATCACAGAGGTTAATCGCTTCTCTTCCGGCGCAGATCGTAAAAGCCCATCGAGGGGCGAAATTCTTAAGAATCATTTTACAAGGCACCGACTTCAAACATATAAATAAGTAGGCAGTACTCACTGAAAAATAATTTTAATTTGACATTTCTAAAGTAGCTTAATTAATAGAATTTGTTATGAAATCTATAGGCGGATTTAGGCTACATTTGAACGCGGTTCTATGTTTTTAGAACGTTTTTAATGTACAGGGGCCTTACCATGACGTCTTTATGCGATTCAGTTTAGGTTCGCTCGCTGTCAGATTCATACTAAAAGTGACAGCTAAAACTTGAACTGAGTCGGAATTAGGACGTCATGGTAAGGCCCCAGTACTTACCAAGTATTTATTTTATTTCTAAGTAATTCAAATTTTATTTATTTTCCTGTCAAAACTTTCGTGAATTATGATTGAATATCGTTTGTACCGCTAAAGCCTATGTCTTAGGCTGTCTTGCTGGAAAAATTTAAACCTCGGTTTAAAATCGATTTAGTAGTGTTAAATTGTGTGGAACTGTCAAACTTTAAACCAGATTTAGTAACTAAATCAGGATTTATCTTATACTGCAAGTGGGCCTAGTTAAAGTTTCCGCTCGCATTCCAAATACACGCTGTTTAATATTAATATGAATCGAAATAAACGTCTTAATGATTTGTGTGGCGAAATTCAAATGAAATGACTATAAAAATACGTGATAAACGATAGACTGCCGCATGTTATTAATATTTAGAACTGGAAGGGCGAGGGAGTAAAATTCAATTTTAACCATTCATCCCACGACAGATTGGACTTTAAACAACTGTGTTACGACCTATATCAAAATAACTGACACGTAACCTTGCAAGCTATGTTATACCTATGACGCGCTGTTTCAGTGATAGAGGTATGTGTATGATGTAACTTGAGTTGAGAGCTAAATCAATATTGCAGTAGACTACACATGCGTGATTGCAACTCATATCAAATAATACTGGTAGGTGGTTGCAAAAAAAGACTTGTAAAAGAGCCCTTGACGGCCTATTGGCAAAATAAAAGTTTTGACTTTTGATTTCGATTTTGATAAAGACGGTTCTGTGAACGGCAAAATGAGGCTGGCTTAAACTACTCAACGCCAAACATGGTCCTTACCTCTTACTCTAGGCCCTGTCCTATCCCGTAAGGGATAAAGTCGTGATTTATGTACCTATAGCTTCTGCACGCGACTTCGTCTGCGTAAAATTAGCAATTGACATGTTTATGGCTATCCTCCGGGAACTATACAATTTTCCGGGATAAAAAGTAGCCTATGTTTTAATCTAGGGTACCAGCTATCTTCGTTCCAAATTTTATCCAAACCCGTCCAGTCGTTTTAGCGTGAAGAAGGAACAAACATACACACTAACTCACATCGTCACATCGTCACAAACTTTCGCATTTATAATATGTATTAGTAGGAAGAAGTAGAATGTATTATGAAATGTATAGACGGTTTTATTTAGCCTATATTTGAAGACGGTTTTTTTTACTTAATCTAATTTATGAAGCAAAGTCTGGTCGCGACTTCCAACCGAGGCAACTGTGGTCCAACAATGGACGTCCTATGGCTGATATGACGATGATGAATTATGAAGCAGAGTATAGTCCCGTTTACTCAGTAAGTAGGTGCGTACGGTCGCCCAAATAAGAAGTGGTCTACCACTTTACATCCAACTTCCTATCAAATGAAAATGTCGCTAAAGTCGAACTTTCAAGTTGACAGCCTGTCTTATCGACGTTATATATTGTGACGTGCAATAGTAGATTGATAAACTAGGGTTGAAATATACCCAATACACCTGAGATGTTTCTGGCACCCGAACGAAGTGAGGGTGCCAATAGTTCGAGGGTGAAATGGCAAATTTCATCCGAGTTGAACACTCTACTTTTCATTTCGAATATGAGGAAATTAAAATTTCACTAACGTCGCATGGTCGCATTTAATATTTGTTACGTTTGTCATTCTCTTCCCGCTCTTTTTTATATTGCGCGATTTACACGCATTGCGCATTTCTTCTGCTGCACCAATGGCGGCCGGCTAGTTTTTTGTTAAACTTGCAGACACAGAGGTCGCTATCAATTAATTGTTGACTTAAATATTTCAAGCTAAAAAAATTACCGAACGTAATAATTTCTACTAATTCTCGTTGTAATACGCTTGCATAAGCTTATACATATATAGCGGGAATGTTATTTTAAGATTATTTTGCCTTTTACAATTAAAAAGGAACTATTAGTATAGATTATTATTTTAAACATAGATTACATGGCTGTATAAGTATTTCCATTGCTATGTACCTCATTTGGATTAGCTAGAAAAAAAAATACTTTCAACCCAAGGGTCGCGATGAGTCACTTTCAACCCTATATCCAGATAATCAATGACCTACTTTCAGAGTATGAGAGATGAAAAGGAATTTTAACCTTAGGGTGGTAGACCACATATTTGGCTGATGGTACCTAAATGTGATGAAGGCTGGACTTAAATCGCTTTTATTTAACACCATTGATAAAAACTCGCAGGAAGGCGCGCGATTCGAATTCAATCGGTCATTGAGATGCATGCCCGTGTTTGGACGTTCGCTATTGTTCGGGTTGGTGACGTGGCGGGGCCTTTGCAGGCTTGTAGAAAAAATGGACTGCAAATAGAGCTAAGCACACCTAAGTTTTTTTATATGAATAGGAAGGGAAACGAGCAAGTGGGTCACCTGATGGTAAGCGATCACCATTCCCCATAGACACCCGCAACCCCGGAGGGATTGCAGATGCGTTGCCAACCTAGAGGACTAAGATGGAATGCCTCTTGTGCCCGTAATTTCCCCGGCTGTCTTGCTCTACACACCGGAACACAGCAGTGCAAGCACTGCTGCTTAGCGGGAAGATTAATTAGCCAGTAAGATGGTGGTAGCGATCCGGACGGACCTTGCACAAGGCCCTACCACACACGTATAAAAATTAAGCAAAAAGCTTGTATCAAAAATGTCATTTTTAGGCTAGGTTATTCCATAGTAATTAGGACGTTTACGTGAAGGTATTAGAGACGTTTTTTTTGACAACTTATAGGTATAGTAGGCGGCAATTAAGTAAAACGTGGAGGGGATATGCGCAGTATGAAAATATGTTTTTTTTCATACTGTGCATATCCCCTGCACGTTTTACTTATTTGCCGCCTACTATACTAGAGGTTCTGGTAATGTATCATGAGTCAGAGCTTAAGCGTCTGTGACTCGGCCTCTTGAAGTGCGCCGGAGAATTCTAATGCACTACTTGAAATTCTTAGAAATTCTTTATGCGATTGCTGTTGTTAACCTGTCAATATAATAATTAACGTTCACTTGTAACAGACACTTCAAAACTAAAACTTTCAAATCCACTTCACTTAAAACAGAAAAAAGTCTTGAGTCTTACCATGACGTCTTAATGTGATTCAATCCCGACTCAGTTTAGTTTAGCTGACAATTTTAATATGGATCTGACATCGAGCGAACCTGAACTGAATCGCATTAAGTCATGGTTTGGCCCCTTGAAACTTTGCTTATGAGGTTGACAACACCTAATTTTGTTGAAATTGATGTTATTTAAGCACTTTTTTAAGAAAAACTACACACAAAAAAAATACAAAAAAAATATAATGTAAATTTTCATCATATTTCAAACACGCTAGACGGACTCGATACATAATTGAACAAAATCGGCTTGATAGAAAATAATTGCAAAGATTGGTCTTAAAATCATCGTTAAACGGTTCTATGTGTTAATTTTTTCGACGTGTGGGTCTGCAATTAAAAACATAAAGTCAACATATTCATACCTACACGGCTAACGAGTCATATTTCACAAATAATCCATACTTTTTTTTATTTCTTCTTATTTGTGTCTTATTTGCAAGATTTTAGACGCGCGCCAAGCTGCCGGAATAGTTTCTTCTCTTTCACTCACAGGCACGCGAACCGTATGTGTGAAGAGTGGCGCTGCTCAAGGTCATTTGCTGTTGACAGCGCCTTAAATAGATGTTCTTATCATAATTTAGACAAAGAATCAGGATGAAATTAATGATGATTGAAATAGCTTCAAATATGATCCAACATCTCAAGCGTAGTTCCATGCTGGTCTGGGAGCAAAGAAAAAACTTAGAATGTACCAGTCGAAGGAACGGGCAAAATCTTAGGTATCATGTTATAAGCGTTACGGCTAGCAACCCGTATTTTGATTCCCCTTGCCACCCTATACGCCTTCAATCATGGTAAGCGTGGCCTTTTAGGATCATGTGATTTTGTGTATGTGTATGTATCTCAAGCGTCATCCTTCTATTTCAGTTCCCGCCACCCTCCCAGGATGCGGGACCTGTTCCAAGCGCGAGCTCCAGTACTGCGAGACGCGGGTCCTGGCCGACCACTGCTGCTGCGAGCGCCAGTCCTTCCCCGAGCCCTTCCCATGGCTGCCTCACACCTGCTACATGGGACCAGGTCAGATATTTCATTGAATCAGGCTTTGCGGAAAACGTTGCTACTCCGCTACTCACTCTCTACTCTCGCTACCTCCCTTATTCATAAACGCTCTGTAGGCTTCCGCTTACTTAGCAATCGTTTGTCCTTATCTGTGAAAGGTAAATGTCAAAGTGACAGATAAGGACAAACGATTGGTAAGTTAGCAGAAGCCTACAGTGCGTTTATGAATAAGGGGGTACTTCTCTACTCAAGAAGCGGAAAGCAGTATCAAGGTAAATGATTTTTGTTCACCAGGTCAGACGTCAGTTATTTTTGCCACTATCAATTAAATTAGACCATTCTTTGACGAACCAGTAGCTTTCGATTTGCGTGAGCATCGCCATAATCATCAGCTGGAAGAGGTTCCTGTTGAACAAAAGCCTCCCCTTTAGAACGCCACAGTGAACGACAAGTTGCCACTTCCGTTTTCCCGCAACTATCACGGTGTCGTTGTTGGGTGTGCGTGAGATATGTCAATTGGTTGAACTAAGTTCACGAGTTAGTTTGGCGTACACTCTGTAAGCGAGCATAAGACATCGATGCTCAGTTGCGTTTCTTTTGCTGGCTGTCTGTGATTGCTTGTGGCCCTTTTCAGCTTTTTACCACAGCACGCAGAAGCCGTGTGCGAGACTACCTAGTAAGAAGTTGGTACATTTACCAAATCTCTACTCCGCCAACACCTAATTGACCCGTGGAACGGTCTTAGAGTTGGAGCTGCTAAAGCGTACATTTTGTCTTATCTTTTCTAGAAATTATGAATGTAAAAAGAAAACAACAACGCAATCATACTAACATTTTATCGTTACTATGCAGGCCGATGCAAACCTCTGGTCCACGACTGCGCTAAGTACAAGCGACTCCGGGACTGCTGCTGCTTGAGGAAGCTGGCTGAGCGATGTAAGTAGCATGTAACCTGCACCCAGTTAAAAGACCAACTACACGTTACCATCTACTAAAACATAGAGGATAAAGATAAAACATGAACCTTATTATCCCATCTTTCCCTGGTATCCTACCAAGTCTTTCGTCTCTAGCTCTGTACAGCGATCCTTCTTTGCCCGGCATATTAGCATTCATTCATGCATCTTGTAATAGGTACCTCATTGAGGCACATAGGGCTCTCAGAATATTTTTCCACAGGGTCGTTCATGCGCCGCGACCTTCTCTTGCCAGTCATGTCTAATAACCTTAATTCCCTTTCAACAGAGCGCTACCATGTTGTCCTAGGACGACCATTTCTGCATATCAAAACAGCAACCTAAAAAAGGACTGGCTTGGTATCACCCGTGTTAAAGCTTACGCCCACGCGTTCTCTTTGCAGGGAAGGGCATACTGTCCAAGTCGAGCCGAGTGGGAGTGAGCGGAGTCTCTCTCCTGCTGCTCTCCATGCTTCTCTTCGTGGCGTACCTGTGACACCAGCAACCGCCTCGCATCCAGGCCCCCGTGCCGGTGTAGGAGCTTGCTGGATGAACTCGCAAGAACTCCTGAAGACTCATGACGGGTGCAAGATTTAGAGAAATATGATGGACTGAGAACGATATATATATAACAATGTAGAGCTTGGCATGGGTAGCGTGTTTACGATGGTCACCAATTCCTTTGTCTCTATGCCAATGCCAGACACAACTATAGTTGTCTCCATCTGTTGGAGTCTGACGTTGACGCTTCAGTTCACGGTATCTTAAATAGGGAAGAATTATCATTACGATAAAGAGACGGGACGAGGCTACTATTTACAGTTTTAACATAGCTATAAAATCGACATTGTCGGTACAAGGCATGTTTTTGATAGTCAAAAAGCAAATCGTTGAAGATATCGACTGAGAGTAACAAACGCGAATAGATATGATGTAGTCCGACCACATGAAGCCGCCTCTTCAGATATCGTGTTATTGTAGACATCACCTGCTCTCTTTGTACAGGAAGTAGTTGCACAATGAATTTGGACTGTTAAAGTCTAATAAGGAACAGGGGCCTTACCATGACGTCTTAATGCGTTTCAGTTTAGGTTCGCAAGCTGTCAGATCCAGACTAAAAGTGACAGCTAAAACTTAAACTGAGTCGGAATTAGGACGTCATGGTAAGGCCGCAGTACTATCAGTCGAATCATGACAAAAATGTGACAAAACTAATTGATCGCCTCTCGATCTGCCCGCATTCAGGGCTGAAGCTTATCATTGAGCCAACTGCCAGGACAAGTGAGGTATATTTTTATATTGAAAGGATTGCAAAAACAACACACAAAATAGACAGATTTCTAGCATCACGTCACGAAGTTGCAAAACGACCCGGTACCGTTTTTCCCACAACGTCAGTGGCAGACAAGCGTAGAGCCCGCTTCTTGGTAAGTGGCACTTTGAGAATGACTAATGTAAACTATATTTAGTAGGACATAGTCCTGGATAAGGCCTGGTCAGCATTAAAGGCAGCGAATAGTACTAAAAAGTGGTGTATATTTTCCAAAACCACCTAAAATGTTACATTATTACCAGTATTAAACAATACAAATTGTAAAATAAACTATCAAGTTTGTCGAATAGACCTTTTTTCCTTTTGTGTAAGATAACTGATTATTGTATACACTAAGTATGTTGGAACATACCTAATGTCGTTTGAACCCTCGACAAAAAAAGGGCCTTGAATTTAGATTATTAATAGGGCAACGGAGAATGTGTATTTTATTGGGTTTACTGACAGCCATAATGCTAAAAAAGACGGGCCTTGAAATTCTTTTGACCACAAAGTGCTAAACATGTTATGGGAGTTGCCTTTAAGTACCGTTAACCGGGGTGACTTTGATGATTTTGGGGCTACTTTTCGTTTTAAAATGGCTATAAAATCGATATTGTCATATGCTGTGAATGTTATCGATGAAAACGTCGATTGGAAGCAGCAAACGCAAATAAAAATTAATTATTTCATCATTATAAAACTACTTTTCAAAGTCACCACGGCTTACGGTAGCTGAAATTGTTTCATCTTCTTATTATCTGGTTCCAATTACCCTTAGCTGGGGTGTAGGGCTCGTATCAGTATTATTCTCCATCGACTCAGGTCTTGGGCAGTTCGGGTCAACTCCCATCCAATCCCCAGCATACCCATCTGCTCCACAGAACTTATATAAGCTTGCAGTTTAAATTAAAATTTAGTTGTTTTTTTGTTGTAAATGTTGTTCAGAAATTAGGTTATTATTTATTTTTAGTAGAACCATGCCAAAGGTGCATTAGTTATATAAGTTACCAACTAAAACTCTTATGTATAAATTGGTGTAAAATTCAAACGGAATAAAATATATTGTCACTATTGCAAATGGAATTTAAACGATCATTATTATTTTTTACAACTACAACTATTGGTACAACTTCGCCAGTGATTACTTGCCATCAGGTGATCCACGTGCTCGTTTGCTCCGTACCATATAAAAAAATTGTCCTTATTCTATATAAACTGAGCTCTTACGATGCTTTATATCATACCAGGGTATTTGAAAATAAAATATTTTGATTATGTATAAATGTCTGGTATGATTCATATTGTGTACATACTAAGCTATAAATATATATATGATGCGGTATATGTCAACATCAACACCAAAGTTAGCTTAGGTAAGTAATTACACTTTAAGAGTGTTTTTACAATAACCAGTCCGATAAGTATCGTTATCGGACGGAGTGGAATTGTTGGAATTTTTTGTGACGGGTTGTAGTTCCGGGGTACGTATTAAAATACATAAAGTTTAAAATGTATAATGGGTTAAAATACATAATGGTTCAAAATATATAATGCGATTTTCTCAGAAAGTGACAAATTAACAGGATTGTTATAAAACAAACCTAACCTAACCTAAACCAATCTATAGATTACGATATCAAAAAAGTTAATTTAGCTAATAGTTTCACAGAAAATAGCATTATATATTTTGAACCATTATGTATTTTAACCCATTATACATTTTAAACTTTATGTATCCTGATCCGCTCCTGTAGTTCCGGATAGATACAACCTCGGACTCTTCAAGGCCAGAGTGAGGCTGTCTGAAATGAGTTATAATGTGGGCATCACGGACTTTCCATCAGATGAGATAGGAGTCTATCACTACGTATCAGTCCTACGAAAAAAAATATGAGGTAGGTCCCCATACAACATTGTTACGGTTTTCAATCATTTACCTCAAAAAGTGGCCAGTGACGTTTAAAGAGGCGATCTTGTTTAATCTCCATACTTTTACAATTGGAGTCTATCAGGACTAGCATACTAGCATGCTAGTATCAGATACCCAATCAGATATCATTGTCCGAGTAGATGCGATCAAATCCGATATATTTCTTGCTTTGCTTGCGCAGATATCGCCGGGCTCTAATATCGGACCGGATAATGTAAAACATCTAACATTTTCAACCGACATAAATCTTTTAAATAGCAAGTTGACATTAACAGAAATAGTAATAATTAATTAAGATACCTACAGGGGGCTTACCGTGACGTCTTAATGTGATTCTATTCAGATTCTTTAGCATTGATTTTTGACGCTTCTAGTATGGATCTGACAGCGAGCGATCCAACTTTGGTTCGAAATTGTATCGCATTAAGACGTCATGGTAAAGCCTGTTGGGAATCCCATAGAAAACAGCAGTACAATTTCTGAACCCAATCTCAATGTTAGAATGACAAATAAAAAGAGTTACCTACCATACGTATGTGTTTTATTACTTCAATGCCTCGGATCTGCGACGCGAGACGTTTGTTACAATTGTCACACGACACCAGCACTCGCAGTCAGATCTATAGGTAAGGTACCATCAGCCAAATATGTGGTCTACCACCCTAAGGTTAAAATCCTTTGCACGTCACAATATGAAATGTCGATAAGACAGGCTGTCAACTTGAAAGTTCGACTGTTTTGTTTGATAGGATGTTGGATGAAAAGTGGTAGACCACTTCTTTGGTCGACCGTACCAGAACAATAATTATTACGAATAAATGAGTATGAGTAAGTGTTAAAAATGACAGCTAAAACGTAAAATTGAATCGCATTATGACTTCATGGTAAGGCCCCTTTTTGCGGGTGGTAGGGCCTTGTGCAAGGTCCATCCGGATCTCTACCACCATCTTACTCGCTAATCCTGCCGCTAAGCAGCAGTGCTTGCGCTGCTGTGTTGCGGTGTGGAGAGTAAGACAGCCGGGGAAATTACGGGCACAAGAGGCATTTCATCTAAGTCCTCTAGGTTGGCAACGCATCTGCAATCCCTCCGGGGTTGCGGGTGTCTATGGGCAGTGGTGATCGCTTACCATCAGGTGACCCACTTGCTCGTTTGCCTTCCAATTCACATAAAAAAAAAAAAGTGAACCCTTACGATCGGTTTTTGCGTGACACACGTGACCCTACTTGTCCAACATTACTTATTTAAATCTCTTTAATTATGCATGGTGAATATCAAACGTGACTGTTTTAATCGCCTACTTCATGTGACACGAAAGGAACTAACCAAATCACAATCAGTTAAAAAATATGCACATAGCTAACCAGTAGTTTTGTACACAACAACTAGTCCAGTAGCGACTACGATTACTATTGTATTAATTGTTATTTAATGTTTATTTCTATGTCTAGTTTGTCTCACATTTTATATATCTCAAATAAGTAGCGCTAACAAAACGCGCTCACAGCGTCGGTATAAGCGAAGGTAGCATAACTATTTCCCTTCAACATACAATAATAATAATAATAATATAATAATTATAATGTGTTTTATGGACAATAAAGAGTTATACATACATACATACCAGTGGCGTGGCGTCCATAGAACTCGATTCCCACCGGCTTGCCTTGCTTGCTAGGCAGTTGGGCAATTTATTGTGCAGAATTAGAGGAAAAAGCTACTTAAGTTCCCTTCGGCTTGCCTTCTGATATACTTGACGCCACGCCACTGATACATACATACATACATACATATCATAAATCACGTCATTATCCCTAACAGGGTAGACGGAGCTATCAAGACCTAAAAGGAGAATGCTTAGCGTGATTGTGGGCAGATAGGTGGAAAGGGGAATCAAAATAGTTATGGGTCCTTTAATACAAATAAAAGAACCCCACTATTCTCTGTGGCACAATATTTAAGCAGACACTCAATTTGGTGCCTAATAAAGTCACGTAAGGTGATCTAAATGTTTCATTATTCTCAAGATACCCGTCCATTGGTTGTAAGGGTTTTAAAGTCTTCTTAGGATACGCAGATTCAAAACAGTAATTCACCTTAGTACATTTTCGTCTGGGTGTACAATGCGTACTGTCGATCCGGAGCTATGGTCTAAAAAGGTGAAAGGGAGGAAGATGGACCTCGCCCAGCCGCTGAGGTTCGGCCCAGGGCAGTCAGGGGTGGAAGCCCGGCTCAGCCGCAGCTACAGCGACGCTATGGGGGAGTTCTGGACGAACGGCTCCGTGGCAGCGTACCGGCATCTAGCGTGCAAGGACACAGGGAAGTCGGAGAAGTGGGTGGCTTTTGAAATTTGGTAGTCTCTGCAGTCTTCTTGAGAGCCATTAAGCTTTGGCAGATATTTTATGAATTATATAGCGGTCGTGTGACGCTTGTGTTTAGCTGTCGTTGGTAAAGTGTACCTAATGCATATTAATGACTAGCTTCTGCCCGCGACTTCAGAATTTAGCAATTGATAATGTTTATCGCTATCCCGCGGGAACCATACAATTTTCCGGGATAAAAAGTAGCCTATGTTTTAACCTAGGGTACCAGCTATCTTCCTACTAAATCTGTTTTAGCCTTCTAGGCTGGTAAAGAAAGAAAGAAGACATTTAGTTCTTTTTGAAAGACACACAAATATAAAAGCATGCACACAATTTACGCATCTACAATCCTCTAGTGTTGCGAGTGTCAAGTGATCCACTTGCCCGTTTGCTTTCGTTGTTATTTAAAAAATAAATAAGCCCTTCAGGGTACCAGCTCCCACGTAATCTACTGACAATTAACAAATGCCCCAGGTACTATTGGAGACTATTGCTGGTGGTCTTCGTAAGCTGTGCGTTGCTGGTCGTGATACTGAACGTGCTGCTATTCGCGAAGGTTCGCTCGCTGCAGCTCAGCCACACGTCCTCGCAGCATCCACTGCACCACCTGCAGTTCCCTGCTGTCGCGATATGCAGCTACAACGTCATCAGCAACCGCGCGTTGGACATCTTGACAAAGGAGCTGTAGGCTACTTACAGGGGGGTACCATGACGTCTTAATGCGATTCAGTTTAGCTCGCTGTCAGATCCATACTAAAAATGACAGCTAAAACCTGAACTGAGTCGGAATTAAGACGTCACGGTAAGACCCCGTACTGGTTTGGTTTGCTATTGCTTCTGTCCATGTCGTTGCGCCAACCTTAACCTCAACCAAAGAGATCTGTGAGCCATGTACGAGTTTGTAACAGCCTCGGGGGAGCCTATGTCCAGCAGTGGACGTCTTTCGACTGCCACGATCATGATGATGTTGTTCAACAGTGAACGTCCTATGGCTGATATGATGATGATGATGATGATACTTTGTCTTCATACGGTGAAATCCAAAAAGATTGACGAAATGGTTCTATGCCTATATAATTGCCTACGCAAAACCGCAAAAGTTCTTCGAGGACGAACGCTTATCCTAGCAACGCTGAGTTAACCACTGTCCCCTTAAAGTTTCTGATAATGTTAAGAATATTAAAGACACGTGGATGCTATTTAATTTTGGTCCTAATTCTAACAGCATGAAATTGGAACGCTCTCGCTCCCAAACCCAGGAGAGTATCCGGAACGGTATCATCCAGTTGGGGTGGCTGCAGACGACGGCGCTCCAGACGCCGGCACTGCCGCTCCAAGAGCAACAGATCGCACTCGCCCTGCGGTACATCACCACCAGATACGGCTTCAGTATCGACAACGTTACCGATGTCATGTTCAGTGTTAGTCTGATGTATATAAGTATTTTTAAAAGTCCTTCCATTCCAGTAAAGAAAAACAGAATGTATCAGTTGCTTCTCTTCCCGCGCAGACGTTAAAGACGTTAAAAGTAAAAGCTCATCGAGGGTAAGGGCGAAAATATTTGGAATCCTGTTATAGGTGGTTAGCAACCCATTGCTATTTTAATTCCTTTTTCCACTCTTAATTATCTCTAGTGACGATTTTTATAATGGCCACAACTAGTTGTGCAAGCATACAGAATTGGTCCATGAGAAAAGCGTTGATTGTGCTTCTTAGTTCTGTCGTAAAACGTAGGACAGTTGGTGGAATTACTGGCACATGCGTAATATCTTGTCCTTCTAATAGTGATGTGGATGTCTAGGGTGTTTCATAAAAAAAAATGCGACACTCTTAAGGATAATGGGACCTTAAAAACTGTGACCGATAAAATGAACACTCATCAAAAATGTCGAGGGATATTTTTTTATCCCTAGTCAATTTTGAAAATTTCAATATAGGCATATTACTACCTCGTCGAAAGATCAAATATGTCTAAGGATATAAGATATCCCTAGACATTTTTGATGTGTGTAGATAAACAAAAGCTATAGAAAATGAAGGGATAAACACGAATGCGAACAAATCGACAGTCAAAATTACTACCACGATGAACAATACTCCAGACGTTTGTATCACCTCGGGAGGTCACTGAGGATGAGGATGCATTGTTTGTTGAATGTCAACAAGTAAAGTAATTCATTCAATAAATATGTGTTTACATCTAGTGTTTGATCGAACTTAAGACACAAATTAGTATTAAAAAACATTTTTGTAAAGTATGTATGTATGTATAACTCTTTATTGTACATAAAATACATTAATTTTACAGGTAATGAGACAAATAGATGTACAAAGGCAAACTTATCCCTTAAAGGGATCTCTTCCAGTTAACCTTCGAACGATTGACAGGACAACACAAACCAGAGTATAGAGAGTAGACATGCTAGAAAGCTAGAAGAGCAATGACCCTAATTTAAACCTAAACTAATAAAGCACTAAAATAATAATAATACACCTACACAACAATACCGGTACACCCTAATACATATAAAAATAAATAAATATACGATAAACTAAAAGCCCTGCATTCCTCAGCTAGCCCCAACCTGTGACTCCATGTTGGTGAAGTGTGCGTGGCGTGGGAAAGAGATGCCCTGCAACTTTCTGTTCGCCGCGCGACCGACTTCTATCGGCTATTGCTGCGTCTTCAACTCTCGCTACGAGTGAGTTTTTTTAATATCAACTTTACAACCTTTACATCGAGGGGTACTCTTTTATTTTTACCAAAAGCATCATTGTGATCACTATCGTCATTATCACTGTTACCAGTAGTATTGTCATCTCTATTGCTACCAATATTATAGCAATTGACATGAAATTCATCATCACTAAGCTTCCCCACAAAGCTATCCTATTATTGCTTCAGAAGAATACAAAAAATAAGTGGTGGTGTTCTACGATACTCAAGTCACTCGCGGAGTCCGTGATGCCATTCGGGTTTGTCGTGCTGTCTCGCTCACTTGGCCGATTTAAGTATCAAACCATAAGAGTGAGTGAGACAGCAAGATAAACCCGAATGGCATTCTAAGAGCTCATCGACTGTACTTGTAGTCCTTGGTTCTTCTCTTAGTAAAGTCAAATGGAAAGCCAACCGAAAAAGGCGTCCTAGCGCCCTTCCATGCAAACCTGCTTCATCTTGAATTACCTCTTTGCTACCACCAGGCGTGATTGTGGCCAGATACGAAATGTAACATGTAAGCAACTAAACAGAATTTCATTTTGTAGAGCGTATGATCTGAAGAACCGTCCTAGACTCCTGGACCACGCGGGCCAGAACAACGGGCTCTCCGTTATCTATCGAGAGGACATCAATGACCATGCATTAGTGAGAAGACCTGTTCATGGAGCCGAGGTTAACCGTAAATTCGTTTTTACTTGTAGTTTTTGCTCGCTTGCCAAGCCTTGGCCAGCGTTCGTCGGTCCAAGTGTATGAATGGTGGTTTTCCGTGGCTATCGTGGGCTTGGCAGAGCCTGGCAAGCGTGTAAATGTTCATCGGGCTTCATGTGCTACTACGTCCATTTTCTATCTTCAGTGCAAAATGGTGCTTTGAAAAATCTGTTTTTGATGTCTTGATTGATATTTTCCACATCTATTTTACTTTAGGTTTTTAAGCACTGCAGACTGGGGCCACTTTAAAAGTAGTTTGTTGATGAAATCATTCATTGTCATCCAATAAAATTGATGTCTTCATCGATCCTCGCTTAGTCTATATACCAAACATTCACCGTATGTAGACAATATCAATTTTATAGTGATTTTAAAACTATCCACCCACAAAATTATCATAGTTTACGGTTTACGTTCAGTAATGGTTTTCTATCGCAAAGCGTCTGCTGAATGTGTTTAGAAGTGAGCATTAACTCTTTTGGAACAGGTGCTGATATTCGAAAGTTCGGAGTATCCCCTGCTTGAGGGAGGAGCGGTGCGCGTGCAGCGGATCCATCTCAATGCCAGCGTCTTCTTCAAACTGTCCACTCGGACGCAACACGCCAGTTCCAGCCTCAACATCCTAACAGAATCTATGGTCCGTTGACTTGGAAAAGACTTCTTGTTTTGGAACTTGGTTAACCAGTTGACATTCGACGCATACATATTATTATATACTATCACGCTTCTTTACCAGTGGTCGGCATAGGCAGCTACTTCGTTCCACTTGCTACGATCTTGACATACTTTTTCGCTTCGTCCACATCCATCAATCTCTTCATACATGTTCGTCGATTAAGTGTATTATCACCTGACCTTTTATCAAAACGTCCGCAACTTGGTCTCGGAACAACAAAATCGAAGGTCAGAGACATGGGTCCTAAACCGACGAGCATGCGAAGAAATTGATAAATGTGTATGAAGATAGAGGTATGTCAGGATCTTAGCAAGTGGAAAAAAGGAGTCTCTGCCCCTCCTGCCCTGCTCCCTCTGCCGCCCTGCCCTATGAGAGGCGTGGCGGTGTATATTTACTTCACAATTACCGTGATCTTAATGATAAGGACATCGTAAATTACACCTGCATAATATATGTAGAAATCAGTTTATTGGTGTCTATAAAGTTCATAGACAACACAGGGTTCGTATTGGAGACTACTGCCCAACCTCTCAAATTCTGACATTAGGCCGGTTCTCAGCTCGAAACTCATTGGAAACGTCAATCATTTAAGATTCTTTGTTTCTGCCAGCGTGGATGCCGCATGAAGGCTAGCTCTGGACCCCATTCTAGCTACTCGGCGTGCCTGCTGGAGTGCCGCCGTCTTGCCATCAAAGATCTTTGCGGGTGTTTGCCGTACACGCTCCATACCACCGACGAGCCCGTCTGCTCGCTCGACCACCTCCTCTGCCTCAAAAGGCATAGAGGTAATAGGAGCGTCCTTACTATCATCATTAACTCGTAACTCCTTTTTTATGTATGACTGATCAGTGATTTGACCACTGTTCTCATCTCACCTGGTGGAAAATAATTATAATGTATGTAGATGACTCACTGGTTCGATAACAGCCTCTTAATGTGATTCAGTTAAGGTTCGCTCGCTGTCAGATCCATACTACAAATGACAGCTCAAACCTGAACTGAGTCGGAATTGAATCTCAATAAGACGTCATGGTAAGGCCCAAGGTCTCTCAAAACAAAATTCGGAATATTCTGCAGGTGGCTGGGTTAATTCAAACATCTCTAAGGTTTCACATTGGAGGGTTTGGGCAATACACGGAGGAGGCCTATGCCATGAGGCACGCCGAATTACGCGACAATTTAATAAATAAACGACAATAACATCAACAACAACATGTACTTATTGAAATTGTAGCGGATTCGGAATAAAAAAGGCTTATAAATAAAAATAAATAAATAAAAGGTTTCACATTTACATTTTTGATTCAAAATTTAATACCGTCCTTGACGAGGTTCACTTTCAATATCGATCATATCCATGTATAGAAACATTGTCTACTATGATTCAAAAATCCTTTTATTTACAGCTAGTCAAACGCACCCAACTGCTTGCT
The DNA here is from genome assembly GCA_963854515.1 of Pandemis heparana. Lineage (NCBI taxonomy): Eukaryota > Metazoa > Arthropoda > Insecta > Lepidoptera > Tortricidae > Pandemis > Pandemis heparana. Next base: position 13,969,782 of record OY978024.1, read on the forward strand.
GAATTATTTCAGAACAATTTTAAGGGACACTGTAGTGTTTTTCTACCAGCTTAAACCCTCATTGTCCAGAGAAGTTTCTCTACTACTTCCCGTCGGACTCCTCGCCGCTGGTCCTGCGGGAGGAGTCGGTGAACGCGCTGTTCTGCCCCGCTTGCCAGCCCGACTGCGCGCGCGCTGTGCACAGCGTCACCGCCACCCGCGTGCCCATCAACAACCCTCAAAAGACGCTCCAAAACCCTTTTACGTGAGACCAACTGACTTCAGGCTTTCCATCAGGCCTTCTGCAAATGTCGTGTTTTATAGATCCTTTTTTTACATTTTGAATTTCCATTGTGAGCACACGATTACATCCGATTGATGCCAACGTGTCTATCAGTCTGGCTGATGTAGCATGACAATTTACCATACTAATACGAACATTAGATCACATTTTTTCAATTCTCAAGGGGGACTGCAGCCCCAATGGCGACGGCAAAAATGAGCCAAAATTACATCAACTGTTTAAGTTGACGACAATATTGTTATTAGTATTCTCTTCACCAGATCTGGTGTCAATGACTTCGTGAATACGTCTGTGCTGCATTTCTTCTACCCGACGCACGAGCAACAGCTTTACACCCTCGAGCCAAACCAGGCTTGGGTTGAGCTCATCGGTGGGTAACACGAGTACCTCTTACTTACCTATATATAAGCCACGTTTAAGCAGCTCTTATACTAAAAGTACTCGGGTAGTGATCGAATTCTGGATTTTGACGTATCTTTGACAGAAAACCTGTGAAATATATAATGTCAACATTTTTGTTTATGATTATTGTTATTGTTATAGTAACTTGATGCAACACCGGGGTAAAAAGTAGCCTATGTGGTATTCCAGACTTTTCTCTATCTATGTGCCGTATTTCATCCAGATTCGTTGGGCTGTCTGGCGTGATTGAGTAACAAACAAACTTCCATCCATCCATCCATCCATACCGAAATTTTATAATATGTATTAGTTTGATTCTAGCGCCTGCAATAATCCCGATAGCAAACTTGGAGTGATATTTGCTGTAATATTTTAGTAGGCGTTAGTTAGACACATAAATCACGTCTTTATCCCTTACGGGGTAGACACGTTCGAAAACCTGCTGATCTGACCAGCTACCATCAGAATGGGCACAAAATTTTTCTTAAGTAAAATCATACGAGGTGAACTGTATGATAACTAATTTGCTATGAATTTATGGGCAAAGGAGCCGTGAGAACTGCGATTTCGTTTACTAGGTAGTCAAAATCAAAATCAAAATCAAAAGTTTATTTTGCAAATAGGCCGCCAAGGTCTCTTTTACATTTGTCTTTTTTTTAATCTACCAACGCATTCGGAAAGACCATCATTGCCAAGAACAATGCGCCGGAAGAAACTTGGCAGAGAGTAATTTTTTCAGAATAAAATAGAATTACAACGGTACTTACCTTACATAATATAATACATTTATAAAAGGGATGTCTTCGACTGGTACCACACTGACAATTACAATGGATGTCAAAACAAAATCAACTACAAAAATATAGAAAAGGTATCAAAAATCAGCATGTTACTGAACCAGTGAGCTACATCTTCGGCCTCATCTGCACTTACCATCAGGTGAGATAGAGGTCAATCACTGGTCAGTTTATAATAAAAAATCAAGGAGTAGGTACGCACAGAGTACGCAACATTAGTTTCCAAAAGTAGGCTAATGTGTGTTCTACTCAACGAGAAATGTTATAAATATTAAAGTAATCCATTCTATCTTCTGCTTCCATTTATTGGTTGTATTTTGACAGCATCTCTAAGCAGCCAATGGGTGTGTCTGGTCGGCTTGACGCTGGTGACGTGTCTGGAACTGGTCTTCCACTGCACGGTCCGGTGGCGCCACCACTACCTGAGGCGAAAGATTCTTTACGCTAACTCACGAGTAGCTTAGCGAGATCTGAAGAAGCACAGAAGGAATTTACTTTTACGAAAGATTAGTTTACCTACACATAATTTACAATTTGGGTTAGCTGGAAGAAATCCCTTTTTAGGAATAAGTTCGCCCTTGTGCTGCTTTCTAATTTTTGTTATGTTACCTATTTTTTATTTTCACGTTCCCTATCGGGAAAAACAGGACCACATTAATAAGACTCCACTATCCGTCTGTCTGTCTGTGTGTATCTCATGAACTGTGATAATTAGATAGGTACTTGAAATTATCACAGATGAAGTTTTTCTGTTGCCGCTATAACAACAAAATAGGTACTAAAACGGAATGTAATTTACGTCCGTCTATGTACTTAAGTAACTAATATAAAATGACCTCGCACTGCCTACATTTCTGACGCATATTGACTTGCCCGATTTGTGCGAAGCCCTCGGTGCGCGACTCCGACTCGTACTTGGCCGGTTTTTATTCTATCTTTCACATTCCAAATGCATTTCAAATCAAAATAAACATTGGCAGCACGAACATAAATAAATCATGAGGCGATCAACTTTAAAAATACATGTACCTATATTATTATAATGTTGTCAGGGCCTTGACCCGAGCTATTGGAGTACATGCAATTGTTGCATGTACTTTGTAGAACATGGCGATTCGGGGCCCGGGGTCATTGCCAATTGGAGTTCGAGTTGATTTGTGCGGACTATAATGGTCAGAGTGTTTTTTTAGGGTTGGTACGTCAAAAGGAAAAAACGGAACCCCTAGGATCACTTTGTTGTCCGTCCGTCCGTCCGTCTGTCAAGACTCTTTTTCTCAGGAACGCGTGGAGGTATCAAGCTGAAATTTAGATCAAATACTGTCCCTTGGAGTTGTGAAAAAATCAAACTTCTAAGCAAACGCAATCAAAAGATACAGCCGTTTATGCCGCAAATTTTCGAAACTCTCAAGGGAATCAAAACCTACAGGATACTTCCTGTGAACTCAGAATCTTGAAATTTAGTACGAAGCAATGTCTCAGCACAGTTAAAAAAAAATTACGAAAACCGTAAATACGTATTTATATATAATAATATCAATGACCAATATAAAGTTGTTTTAATACTATATCAGAAATAGAACAAACATCCATACATCCTCACAAACTTCAATGATACCTACATTATGTGATGCTCGCGAAATGCATTAAAAGGATTTCATTAATTGTTTTAACTAAATCACACGTAAGTGTTATATAACACTAATTGGTAAGGAATGCATATCAACGACATGTGTGTATAACTTTGTATTGATAACTGTGCTGTTTTAAATGGCTACGCAATTAAATATTGTCTGACGGCTTTGTTTTAATTATACGTGAGTTAATTAATTAGCACCAATCAATTGAGTGCTTACCTACCACGTAAATTAATATTACACACTGGTTTTTAGGGTTCCGTACCCAATGGGTAAAAACGGGACCCTATTACTAAGACTTCGCTGTCCGTCCGTCCGTCCGTCTGTCACCAGGCTGTATCTCAAGAACCGTAATAGCTAGACAGTTGAAATTTTCACAGGTTGTGTATTTCTGTTGCCGCTATAACAACAAATACTAAAACAAAATAATAATAATAACTAAGGGGGGCTCCCATACAAAAAACTTGATATTTTAGCCCTTTTTCATGGCTACCACTCGCCGAGCTAGATCGCAAGAACCGTAATAGCAAGACAATTGAAATTTGCACAGATTATGTATTTTTACTGTGGCTACAATAAAAATAATAATTAAGGGAGGCTCCCATACAACAGAGTAGGTATTTTTGGTACGGAACCCTTCGTGCGCGAGTCCGACTCGCACTTGGCTGGTTTTTTATAATGTACGTTTATGAGTACAGTCTAGGGCATTAATATCGATACAGCCAACATGTCAAATATAATAATTATGTGTCACTGACCTTATTGATTGTGACATAAAAGTGTAATAGTAGATGCTTTTGGCGTCTTGGTAACGTACATATATAAATGCTTTTGACTGTTATGTATGCACAACTTGCGCCTGAGACTTCACTTTTAGAAAAGTATCGGATTTGAAATTAGGTAGGTACCTATTTTAAACTTTTAATGTTGATATAATTTTTTCATCATCCGCGGGCGTGTCATTAGTTATGTTTATTTCTGTACAGTTTTATTTATTTATTTATTTATTCGGTACAATTACATATTGTAAACAACAACATAGCAAATCAGATATACATCATTTACACATCATTTTCATGTCATGTAGATATTAGTAGATTCACGTATTGGTGAACTAGCTATACTTAAGTAGTATGTATGTATGTTTAACTCTTTATTGTACATAAAACACATGAAAAAGATGAATACCTTCAAGAAAACACCAATGCTCAGAGGCGAAATTGTCCCTAAAAGGGATTTCTTTCAATAGAGTATAGAGTAGAGAGGAGAGGGGAATAGTTTGTCTGGCTTAGGTTTATTGATAGCAACCCGATAAGTAACAGTCGAAACACTAAGTTTGAGTGACATTAAGAAAATAAACGCACTGTAAGTAGTTATACTTAAATAAATCAACAAGTTTCCACTCCGCTACGAGATTTCTTTCATCACGTCATGTAGAAGTTGTTTTAAAACACTTGTCTTTACTGTTTATTGAATTTTTTAAGTATTTGTTCAACCTAGAATGTTGTTGCTTGGCCAATCTTCAACTTTCGTCATTTTATGGGGTCTAAGTTTCAGATCCATACTAAAAATGACAGCTAAAACCTGAACTGAGTCCGAATTGAATCGCATTAAGGCGTCATACTCGTATTAGACTCATGTTTATTGATGTTTAAGAAAGATAGTAATATTTGTTTGTACTAGTATACAATGCTTCGTCACTTTCTTACAAATAATTTCGTTGTTTGTAAAAGTGTAAAACCCGATGACACAATGTTTATTTCAAATAATAAGTATTGTTAATTATAATTATATCAACATCGTCTTCAACATACATCCATTGTTATGTATGAAAGCATTATATTAGTCCAATATGTAAGTAACATGTTCGCCTAAATTGTATTAAGTAAATAAATACATACCTATAAGTATTTATTTTGTCTAAATTGACAGTCATTAGGTGAGTATTAATTAACTTACATAAATAAATACAGTGAAGTGAGTGATACAGTTTTCGGTGAAGGAAAACATTGTGAGGAAAGCTGCACACAACTGCGAAGCAATTCAATGGTGTGTGTGAAGTTCCCAATCCGCACTGGGTCCGCGTGGGAACTATAGCCCAAGCCCTCTCATTCTGAGAGGAGGCCTGTGCCCAGCAGTGGGAAGTATATAGGCTGGAGAGAGAGAGAGAAATAAGTACAGTGCTACATGAAGTACCTAACTAACAATCATAATATGTGTTATTTATGTGTAATTTTTATGTCAACAGCTAGTGCAAGCAGCTGGACTGCATTTCGAGTGCTATATAACTGTCGGCCAATTAGACTGCTGTATGTACTGACTGCGATGGAACTGCTGTAATAAATGCATGGGCAGTCGACAGATGGCAGTTACGTTGCAGTCAGAATGCAGTCTGTCCGTAATGGCACTACAGTCTGGCAAAAAAAGCAGAAATTAAAAAGTGAGTATACTGTAGAGTCGTCCCTTTCTAATCTATAAGTATAAGAGAACGGGACGACACTACTGTATACCCACTTTTTAATTTCTACTCTTTTTTTGCCAGACCATAAGTGCTACGCTATTTTTTTTGTGTGCTATCCAATGTTTTTTATCCGATTTTGTTAAGAGCTTCTTTATCTAGACTTTAAACTTCTATGAGTTTAATCCGCCCTTAGGCCTGCGTGTGAACTATAACCCAACCCTCTAATTCTGAAAGGACGCCGGTGTCCAGCAGTGGGACGTATTTAGAGGCTGGAGATGATGATGATGAGTTTAATATGCCAAATATAACGTTAAGACTTTCTGATATAAGTCGAGGGGACAAAGGATGGTCATAATGAAACTAAAACTACTCCACTGATATTATCATTTAATAACATTAACCCTATTATAACAAAGAAAGTCGCTAATACATAAATACCCATTAAGTACTTAACCTAATATTTAAACAGACCCCGCCATCTAATGCATTTGGCTAGCTCCACGTAACACCAATGAGAACGCGTTCGAGAGGTTTTTTGCGAAGAAAAACTCACTCTAAGATTCTTTACAGATGAACTGGATTTTAACTGCAACGTAACTGACTACCTTTTTATAGTTTCTATTACAGCTCCATCGCAGTCAGTAAAACTGCACACTGCGCCTGAAATTGAGCAGACGGCAGTAGCAGTTACTTTGCAGTCATAATGCAGTCCGTCTATAATGTTCTTAAGCTGGCCCCTGTTTCGCCAACACTACGTCGGTGACAATGACAAGTGACTATTCGGAATAAAATGCATAGTCATGAAGCCAACCGGCATAGATTCTTGTCGAGCTGAATTAGTAAACAGAATTGACACTTGTCACCGACAATTGTCGCGTTTGTGAAATAGGGCCCAGCTTGGGTGACATTTACCATCTCTAATGCCGTTGTCAATAGCTATGAGCTCATTTCAGTGGGGTTGGAAAGTAGTTAGTGTCAGTTGTTGCTGACGGGGTCTGGGGGCGGGTCGTCGGCGTCACAGGCCGCGCATGCGCCCGGCGGCTCGCCGATGATCGCGGGGATCACCTGTAACATTGGCTGTTCAGGTCAAAAGGTTCAAGAATTAAGGCATCCTGTAGTTGTTTTGAACATCTTAGTCAGTCTCTTCTTAATTTAGAAACTTTTGGATGAAGCACATATTTGGGGTCATCTACTGAACGGAATTTCATGCGGTTTTATGTAAGTACATATAGGTAGTTAGGTACAATTATAATTTGTGCAGGTTTTCTGTAAATTGTTTGCATGATATGAACAAAAAATATTAACCTTGCTACTCTGCTACTCACGTGCATGTACATATATTTCGCATCATCATCACCTCATATTATATTAGGCATAGGTTTATGTTTAATTCTAGACGGGTGAAGTCATAGGCAACAGCTAGTATGTATGTACCACACGTACCCCCCCAGTACCTGTTCGCCTAACATGGCGAGGATCTGCGCCACCTTCTTGATAGCCTCCAGGTCCTGCGGGCCAGGCAGCGGCAGCCGGGCCTCGGGCGTCAGCCGCGGCGCCCGCGTCACCACGCGCGCCGTCAGCTCCGACAGCGAGGGGTGCGCCGACGCATCGTGGGTCAGCTGGGGAGACCAACGTGGGTAACAATGGCGTAGATTTTGATGCAGCAGCAGCAGTGAGTTTCCTTGCGGTGGTTCTTAGCCACTTTTAGTAAAAATCGGTAAAGCGGTTTGAAAAGTATCAGCTCTTTTGATTTGAGGTATTTTTGGCATAAAATTTAATCATTTCTATAATTGTTTACGTAGGTATGATTATTGGATTAATGAGTATGGGGGTATTTTAATTTTTTAATTTAATATTACGTGTATTCAAACAATTTTCATTCTTCACAAGAGTTAGAATCTAACATACTCTAATAATATAAACGATATAAATACCCGTTTTGTCGAAAATATTTCTTCTATTTGCATATTGTTTTCACGTTTGAATGCAGGAATGCTAGTTTGCGTCATTTTGTTTTTATGGAAAATTTTTAGCTATAAAGTAGGTCCTATATTTAAAGATGACCGTACCCCCGTTAGTTTCATCCTAATAACAAGCAAAAACTGGTTCGAAACAGCGTGCGTCAAAGAAAGACTTGTTGCTAGCAACCGATGGCTCCGGTTTGGTGTCCGACCGAAATTCCGGTTACAGTTTCGGTTTCGGCCGGTTTCGGTCTAAAAACCATGTTTTGGTCAAAGGTTCAAAAGGCCAAAAAACAGCCGAACCTTCCAGCCGCGCCGATACTTACAATATCACACTTTCATGTTCAATTTTTTCTTTTTCGGGTACCTAGTTTAATTCAGACCCAGTATCACTATGATAATGTTGAAATTTCAATCCGAGAAAAGTGAAACGTAGAACCTTATAATAAAGCTATCCTTGATATTCACAAATGACTTTCGTAACAACATACATAGTAATATACCAAAGTAATGTATAATTTTGAGGGATAATCTTCCAATAATCCTAGAGGGCTTAAGATGATTTTTTCATGTGCCAGTTTTTCTAGCAATATTATATTTCACGCCGGAACACAACAGTAAGCACTGCTGCTTGACGTCAGGATTAGCAAGTAAGATGGTGGCAGCAACAGCAACACTAGCCCAGTTTATTAAAACCATGAATTCTACGCGTTCCATCATAAATTTTCATCATTCGTTTTAGAATGAAAACTAATAAGGAAATGTCGAAAATATTTAAAGCAGGTAATAGTACACAACACTATTTTAAAGACTACATGTGACCAATTAATAATATTATTGTTGAACAAGTTTAAATTTATAGGCTACCTCCATAAAAATGATTTGCAAAACACGTTCACGCGCCGGCGCTTGCCGCAGTTCCTTTACTTTTAAACATCAAAGTTGCCAACGTTATGCTAATTTATGGAGCCAATTATGCAAAATATATTTTTAACTTAAGCACGTCACTGCTAACGTGTGTAGAAAGATGCTTTTTATTCCCCTCTTTAGTGACTGAAAGCTGAAACGTTACTCACAACAGCAGGGCTGGCTGACACCTGCCACAGCAGCAGGGCCAAGAGTAGAAGACACTGTATCGCCCGCATGACTAAAGCGATCCTACAACCCTCGAACCTTTATACCTGTATATAACCTATGTAATGCGTCCATAACATCTCTATTAGACTAAAGATGGACAATAGAAGTAATGGACCAATTTCTTTGAAACACGCAGGTTACATTTAATGTTAGTAAATTGAATGGAATCTTTACGTTATAGTTAGTTTTCTCTGGAAATTTTTCGTTTTAATCGGAGAGGTTTTACGTCGAACATCAACCACTGAACAACCGATGTAGTCGTGTAGGAAATAATTTCACTATGTGACTGTAGAACTGTAGCCCAAGCCATCTTCGTTCTGAGAGGAGGCCTGTGCCCAGCAGTGGGACATATTATATAGGCTGGACATGATGATAATGTGTATTACTAGTTAAATCATTATAAAAAAGAGTTAACAGAAGTAAAAAAAAACAGTTTTTTAGTTGAAACAGTCTCAATCTAAATTTACTCTGGAGTAACTCAGCTAATACCTTAAAGTACTTTATTAAACATGCAAGATAAAACTAGTCAGTATAAGAAACTTTTAACTGCGAAATTAAGTAAATCTTATTTGTCCAACATGATGATGCTTTGGAAAATAACCGAAACCCTGAAGTACGAGCTATTTCGATCTAGGAAGTGCAAACACGCGGATATTATTCGTATCAACAGACGTTTAGTATGCAAATTTTTTTACGTAGATGATCTAATGTCGTTAGTTACAGGGATTTAAAGAGTCTGCTTTTCTTCTTTGAACCTGTGAAGCAGTTCAATGGTGTGTACGTGTGAAGATCCAAATCCGCACTGAACCAAGCTCTCTTATTCTGAGAGGAGACCCGTACCTCGCAGTGGGTAGTATAGACTGGAGATGTGATGATACCTTATTTAAAGCATAGTAATTCTTAACATAAGGTTGTTAGTTCATCAGAGCTGTTCGAGGCAGCTAAGTGGAGCAAGCGACCAATAGGAAAGCTGTTGCTGAGTGCCTAATGTAAGTTTTTTGTTGCAACAAATGCCTGGAATGCGTTAGCGATTAAGTGTCAAAAACTACACACATAGACAAATCACGTCTATATCAGTTACGAGGTAGATACAGCCCAAGGTTACAAGACCCTTTCAGCATGATTGTGGGCGCGTAGGTGGAAAAGGGAATCGAAACATGAGATGCCAGCCGCATTGCCTATAACACGATTCCTAAGATTTCGCCAATACCCTCGATGGGCTTTTTTGCGCGGGACGAGAAGCAACTGGTACATTCTATGTTTTTCTTTGCTCCCACACAGCATATGGACCAGCATGGCAGGGTACAAAAATATGAGATTAATTTGTTGCTGTTACGTACCGCTAGTAAGTATATCTCTGTTAATGGATTTTCCAATCGTAGTAGACAAATAAAAAATAAATAAAAAATAAAAGAATATTTATTCACACTTAAAACAAACAATACAATAAAAACAGAACATAAAAAAAAACAATTAGTGAAAAGGAGAGGACTCAGCAGAACTGCTGGTTTTCAGTCCTCATCTAAGAAGTAGGAGACAGTAGTTCGCTGACAAAAACGAACACTAACTTAAAATAAATAAGGTTACAAGAAGGCAATACAAAACTTTAAATAACGTTACACAAACAAGCATAAAAAAGGAAATCAACGTTTCTATACATTGATCGATATTCAAAGTGAACCGCGTCAAGGTCGGGACATCATTAGGTGTTAAGGCTTAGGGTGGTGGTGATCCCTTACGATCAAATCAGATGACCTAAAATAATTTTGAAGTGAAAACTTCTAAGACTGAGGGAGAGCGGATATCAGATCCTCTAAGAGCTATATACGATTGAATCGCGTTCGATTTTTGAAGTGTTTTTTGTTGAGTCGTGGAGCTAAAGTACTAGGGCATCAGCACATTGTTAGAGGTCTGTTAATATAGATAAGACGTACTTTTTTTTTGTAAGCGACTAGTACATACGGTACGCGTCTTGAGTCTTCAGCGTCATGGAGGTAACAACATTAAAATCTATAAGCTGCAGTTTTCACTTCTGCCGGCACTCCCGGAGTGCTGCCCGTCGCTTTTTTATTTAGAATTTAATTTAGGATCGTGGTCTATTGATACTATTTGTTATTTTGTTACTGTAGTTAAATCATTTGACAAAATAAGTATTTAAGACTTACTATCCAAAGTGCTTTATCAAATTGTGCCTATCACGGTGACCATCAATTCTTGTCATCTTTATTTCGTAACTAAGTGACAGTAGGTATAGTTGTATTAAACGGTTTCCCAAGATGGCCGTGGGCGTGGGCGCAGCGAGAATGTCACGATCATGCGCAAACATACAGACGGACAACCGATCTGATATCGGAAGTTAGTTTTGGGGTTATGTAAGCAGGAAACGTATAAGTATATTTAATATGGGGTCTCTACGACCTTTCATACAATTCCCGTCCATAGATATTGCAGTCTTCTCGGCTAATAGGGAATAGGTATGCATCCAAAAAATATATCAACATTTTTCTTAATGAGATATGAAAATATCGTGAGAGATGAGATGACAATAAGTGAAATTAAAGGTTATATCGATATCGGTCAAGAAATACGGAAAATATAAGGTTTAAATTACTCACTTATTAGTTGTAAATATATTAGTATAGATTGTCAAAAACATTAGCTAAAAATAAAACAATTAACATATATGAACTAGTAATAAAAGTAAACTAAAACTAGGTAAAAATATTATTAGTTACCTATCGATTAAAAAGAAGAGATCCGATATGAAATGTGACGTCATTTGTCACAACTTCCATATAAAAAATTCCGTACAAATAAAATTTCGTTTTTCTAGAAAGAGCTTAGATACAGAGACAATTTTTTGATAGCTTGTATCTCGGTTATTTTTATAGTTAGGTATTTGAATGCATCGAGGGAATGAGGGAATCTTAGGAATCATGTAAACCTAGGCTCTGTCGACCCCGTAAGGGATAAAGACGGGATTTATGTACGTATATAAAAAATAAGAAAATGTATTTTCGTTATACTTATTATTGTTTATACCTATTACATAAATGAGCTTTTAATGTAAAATATCATGAATATTCCCTATTACGGCTTGGTAGAGCGTTGTCTCGCTCTCGAATTGTCTCTTTTCAAACACCGAAGTGCAATCTTTATGGTCGGGTACTGTAAACTCGAGGTGAGTCACACAAAACAATAATTCGTGAAGATATACGTTGCTTTATTACTTATTGCTTACGTTATTCTTTGTCCCAATCATAACGTTCACCATGAAATCATGCAAATTTAAACCAATTACACAATTGACTTCACAATTACAGACTGTTTTTATGCTGCTTATAGTGAAACATTTATATGTTAATTACTATTTTTATTGTCATTTTAAACGTCGCCGTAATTTCGTAATTTCTGTTTGATTCCTACGCGTGAAGAGATAAGTGTTAATTGTATAATTAAATTTGCATTACAATAAAGATAATCTCGAGAAAAAAATAACCACAATTCCACTTGATTCTCGTGACGAGGCTAAATGCGTCAATGAATATAATTTAATATTCTGAGTAATCATAACATGATACCAGTTTGACGGGCACAAAAAACTGCCCATATGACGGAGTTCCTGCCACCGCAGAATTTCCATTATTAAGATCTCGGATTAATAAATATTAAGAACCAGAGGAAAACGCCGAAAAAAATACGTTTCTTGTACAAGACATACACGATGTGATATGGTATGTGTATGTTCGTACTTATACGAACATCAAATTTGAACATTATTTTATTTTCCAAGTAGCTCACCGATAAGCCGTGGTAACCTAGTGGTTTGACCTGTGGTGCCTGTGGCCTCTCAAGCAGAGGGTCGTGGGTTCAAATCCCAGGCTCTAAGTTTTATGGAATTTTTGTACGAAACTACATTTGAAATTTACCATGAGCTTTTCGGTGAAGGTAAACATCCTGTGAAACGTGCAGCCCTGTGAAGTAATTTAATGGTGTGTGTGAAGTTCCCAATCCGCACTGGGCCCGCGAGGGAACTAAAGCCCAAACAGGAAACAGGCCTCCTCACAGAATTACTGTCTAATTCTGTGAGGAGGCCTGTTCCCAGCAGTGGGACGTATACAGGCTGAAGATGATGAGCTCACTGGTATTTGAGCCCTTATTGACTGCCTAAGTACTTTGTTCATCTGTGAAACAGAAGACAACGCGAACTCGCGTGTTTATAATAACAACTCCAATTGTAATCTTATTAAGGACCGTAATTTTCTTTCGTAACGATCTCTCATGAGCGGCGAGTTGCAAGCTCCGAATTGGTTTGTGTCTTCATCGTAACGCATTATTTTCCATCACAATTGAAAATTTGACCTTTGTCAATCTTATCATTACTACAAAGACCAAAGAGGCTCAGTTGATTCACAATCCGTACTTTTATAACTGAAAATACTTAGATAGGTTGGTATTTGAAACGACGAAAGTATTCTGGAAATTACGGAAGTCTAGAAGAGTCTAGTCAGTTGTGTAATCCAATAAGAGAGAAGATTAACCGGTTTACGGCACTCTTGACCAGAACTTCAGTCAAAACGTCCCCAATTTGGTCACGGTCCGTCTAAGCCTTCCTCTCCCAACGCACCCATCCAGACTCATCGTATAAATCCGTTTAGTTGTTGTTCTATTGTTTAGTTTATCTTCTATTTCGTGGGTAAAAGCGACCTTTTGCTACATTCTTGAACATCCATTAGTCATCGTCATCAGTGCTAGCCGTTAGGAGTAACGTCCTGCTAAATACCCCATCAAATATCTATAAATTGTATCTTGACAGTCGAATATGACGGATGTCTCCCGCTAAAGTATAACTGTCTGGATTAAAGGCCCATTTATATGCTACGTGTAAGCCGCGCGGTGTAAGTGGACCGCCTAATAAGGTTTGTGTGACAGCTGCCCATAATATTAGAAAGACTGTCATATCAAAGAAAGTTTTGGTGAAATTTGCACATAAATAGGCTCTAAAAAGAAGCAACAGTAGATGTAGATCATTATACAAAAATGCAAAGATCTTTTTGAGTACCTACTGATGTACGGAAATGTATGTTAATACTATTAGCTTCGGCCCGCGACTTCGTCCGCGTAAAATTAGGCTTAAGAACTGATGTTGATAGTAAGTTCTGCAATAAGTATTTACGTTGCGACTCTAGGCAGCTACGACCTTTCATATGTTTATTCGCTATCCCACGGGAATTATGTTATTTTCCGGGATAAAAGTAGCCTATGTTTTAATCTAGGGTACGGTCGCCCAAATAAGTGGTCTACCACTTTTCATCTAACTTCCTCCCAAATGAAAATTTCGCTAAAGTCGAACTTTCAAGTTGACAGCCTGTCTTATCGACATTATATATTGTGACGTGCAAAGGAATTTCAACCTTAGGGTGGTAGACCACATATTTGGCTGATAGTACCAGCCTATCATCGATACAAATTTTATCCAATCTGTCCAGTTGTTTCAGCGCGAAGAAGGAACAAACACACACTCACTCACATCGTCACCAACTTTCGTATTTAACTATAATAATATGTATACTAGTTAATAGAAATGTTGTATGTATCTAAGGAACTTGATCTCATTGCCCTATTATTAGCCAGACTATTTTTTAAATACGGAACTGTTTTGATCATTAAACGGCCGGTAAACCAGTTATTAAAGTACAGAATTTGAATAAGGAAATATAGTAAAATACACGCGCAGATATAATTTCGTAGTGATGTACGACAAAACATTAATATCGATAGATAACTTATAAAAATCTAACTATTTATCTGAACTAGAAAACAATTTTATTGATCATGTTTCTGAAGGAAGCGCCAAAGTGTGGGTGACACCATTAGTGGGTTAAATGGTGTTAATGGTGGTCGGAAATACTTCGGTGAATATTAAAAGCATTTTTTTAACACACTTGAAACTAGTAAGCCGGGAGGACATCAAACGTTAAACGTCAAAATTTCGATAATATTAGAAATAGAAAATAATAAATACATCTTTCAGAAACATGTTCGGAAATATAATGCTGCGTTAATATCACGAAATGAAGACATGAAGTTTCTTATTTATGGCTCCCTACATTACTTCTTGGTCTAGGCCGGTTTGGTCGGCTAGGTTTCGAATGTTTCAAAATTGGTAGGTATATCACTAAATATTGGTAAAGTTATGTATTGTGGCTCTCAGTGTTTGCAATTTTAAACTCACTCGTCCATCCCTAATGTAATACTCCTTTCATCCACTCAAAGGTTAACTGGAAGAAATCCCTTAAAGGGATAAGTCCGCCTTTGTGAATGTATCTCATTGTTTGTCAATTGTATTTGTCTTGTTTATTTTGCACAATAAAGAGTTTACATACATACATACATATTGATGCGTGTCGCAGCGAATCCGTTTGTTTGAAATACACGATCCTATATCGACATACCAGTATCACGATAATACTGACTGTCTCATCCATGCTCTACATATTTTTTTTAAATTGGGTCAGTTGTCAATCAGTCTCAGTATGTTCACGTGCGAAAGCATTTGTTTTAAAACGGTTGGTACCTCTTACATATTTTCATAACTGGTTACAGAACAATGACTGTTTTGGCTTGTAACACTTTGTCAGGGCTAAGGTCGGTGAAGAACGCCAATCGCGGCTAGTGTTGTGCTGATATCGAGTAACAGTGTTTTGGCAAATGGCACTGACGAATCAAATGTCACGTTATTCATTAATCATGGGATTCAAATTTCCAAATGACACTGAACATTAGAACACAGAAAAATCGGAAAAAAAACAAGAATTAAAATTCTTGATTCATTTGTTAGTATCTATCTATCGTGGGATTTAATTACTTAACTTTTCCATTTCCTTAGACTTGCTTTGTTTCATAATTCCACTACCGCACTTCGCGGAGCCATCTGTCCTTCCATCCCCAACATCTTGATGGTTGGCAGTCAAGTACCGTGCGTTTTAAACGCAATTTCTTTCCTCGTACGACGAAGATCTGGAACCAATTTCCTGCTGCAACATTCCCTGAGCGGTACAATTTAGGGATCTTTAAAAAGCGAGCCTTCCCGCTCTTGAAAGGGCCGGCAACGCACCTGGGACTCCCCACGTCTTGAATGTCCCTGAGCGATGGTGATCACTTTCCATCAGGTGACGCGTCTGCTCATTTTCCCCCTATTCTATATAAAAAAAAATATTGTCTTAAGTATAAGATGTCAATAATGCTATCTCCATTATATTTAGTAAGTTTAAACAGAGACGGTGTCATATCAACCTAGCACTTAAAATCATCATCATCTCCAGCCTATATATGGCCCACTGCGGGCACATGCCTCTTCTCATAAATCATCGTTTTTATCTGACTGATCATCAAC
The DNA here is from genome assembly GCA_963854515.1 of Pandemis heparana. Taxonomy (NCBI): domain Eukaryota; kingdom Metazoa; phylum Arthropoda; class Insecta; order Lepidoptera; family Tortricidae; genus Pandemis; species Pandemis heparana. The sequence goes on from OY978024.1 coordinate 13,985,853, forward strand.
ACTGAAGCAGAAAGTTGGATTTGACGTGAAGTTCCTGCAGCGTTCCATTAAGAAATATTGATGCGTGTCGCAGCGCGGTTGTTTTGTAATCCATATTAACATCATTATCACGATAATATTGGCCGTCTAATGCATGCTCTCTATAGCCATCTTTTAAAATCTATCGACACACCTCATCACTAGTTTCAAGTGTAACAAAACTCTTGTTGATATTTACAACTGCCGCCAGTCCGTGATAGAGATGCGTCGCGCGGCGGTCGCGTGTCCATCGTTGCCGTTGTCGGCTGACAGTTGCCGTCGTCGTCGACGTCGTTGACAATTGTCAATCCAAACAAACCTCTAACACCAGTGCATTTCCTATAGATGAAAATCTTCGGACCATATCCTGTGGACTGTTGAAAGGTTTAGTGCGGTTATTTTTAAAGACAGTTATTAGTGCCATAAAAAATACCAATTTTTTAAACGGTATACAGCGTGCTCTGCTCTTTCTCCCTGGTCTACTGCAGAAGACGTGTCCGAAGATATAAAATTACATCAAGAGTTGAATCCTCGTGAGCATGAGGGTACTGTTGGTTGCTTTTCTGGTGACGGCGGCGAAGGCTGATATCCTGGATGGGTTGGGAGCGCTGCTGCCGCCATTCCTCACTGAGAACTTCGAGGAGCTGATCAAGACAGCAGCGGCCACGTGTAGGTTTCGTTTTCTAATTTGGAGAAAATCCATTGTGTTTTATGCAGATAACTTCCAGCTTGCGCGAAGTTTCCGATGTTTCGAGCTGTGTTCGGAGCAAGTATTTAATAGCAATCAACGTCGGAAAATTTATTCTATAGACGCATATACCGTCTCCGTTCCATCCGTCGACGGTAAAAAAAACATTTTTAATACCTACAAGCTTTTCCATTAAGTTAGGTTCCTTAACTTAAGTTATTGCTTAACTACATACCTACAGTACACTAACGAAGTGTTTTCAAGTTCACTTCAAAGACAAAACAAACAAAAAACATACATACTCATACATAAATAACGTCTTAAAAAATCAATCGTCTTGTCAATTTATTTACTTATCTGCTGTATTTGTGCTTTTTTTATTTTGATGTTTTGTTTGTCATAAATAAACTTTTTTCTTCTTCTTCTTCTTCTTCTTTATCCCTTATGGGGTAAACAGAGCCTAAGATAACAAAACCTAAAGGCCAGCTTAGCACGTTTGTGGGAGTAAAGATGGTAAGGGGAATCAAAATAGTGATGGGTTGCTAGCTGCATCGCCCATAACATGATTGCTAAGATTTTCGCCCATTCCCTCGGTGGGTTGGGCAAGAAATAAATACACAAAAATAAGCTAAAAATCTTGAAAACGTGAATTCATGAAGACTCTATTTATATTTAGCAACCGTTTTTAAAACTCGCGTTGACGGTCAATAGCGTCACATTAAACTGTCATTATTACTAAATTTAATATTCTATCTATCTAATTTAATATTATCACAGTTTATTAATAGGTACCGTAGGTTTGTCGAAGGTCCAAGGGCGGCTAACTGCGCCCAAGCAAAAGGCGCGACCTGTAACCTTTTGCCGGTAATATAAAGTTGAATTATGTTAATTAATACATTCCACGTTTCACGGCTTGTCGAGTTGGGTTCAAGTTCAATGGTAACTGCATTCGAGCAGCCGCTGTGACAGCTGTCAATGACAACGTTACAAATATTTGGTGAATGTATGTACTCTAGTTAGATATAGGTGGGGGTGCGTGTCGGATTACGTCCACGTGTGGCCAAGAGCGGCGGTTCGTTTCTGGATCCGTCCGGGGGGAAGAGCATTGCTTGGTCCAGTGCACCCTGGGCAACGGCTAATGATTTCCTGGCAGTATCTGAGGGATATCATTGACCGTTGGCTAAGAGCCCGACAGGGGGGGAGGGGGGTCTTAGACCGTGTTACCGTACAACGTTGCCGACATTTTGTCACAAGTTTTATCATTACAATTTTTACCCTGACATTGGCGAAGTTGTCGTCGCTATAACGACTTGTAACGCCACAATTAAAGAAGAAGAAGAAGAAGTAGATATAGGTGAAAAACCGGGTCGCTTTTTGTCTCATAATTTTTTTTGGTCATAATTATCGTTAGTCATCAACACATGAAACCGTGCATTTTTCAGAAATTTTTAAAAAACCATCAGAATGTAGTAGGTAGGTTAGGTTAAGTTAGTACTATCAATTCTGAAAAAAAAAATATTTTTTAGAAATAAAACGCTTTATGACTAACGAAAATCATGACAAACCATACATTCGGAAATTCAATTTTATGGGACAAAATATAGACTTGTAGCTCAGTTTTCACACTACATACATACATTGCAAGTTAAAATGAAGCCTGTAAAAAAATCTATTAATTCCCCAAATATCTAACTAGAAACATTACATTAGATTTTAGTTCTAACTAGATAAAAGATTGTCTTCTATAGTTTTCACATCACACGCTTATTAAACGTTTGACAGTGACTATTACAACCCAACGTTATGTTTACGGCATTACGAACACAAACATTCACACGTACAAAATCCGCCGACTCATCAAATATAAAATCACAGCTGTAAACCGAATACCATCACGCACAGCCTCGTACAAGGTTGCCGACATAGACGAAATAACCAAAGGGAGTGACTTATGAGTCGCAAGGGCTATCCCATTATGGCATCGCATCAGTTTATTTCCACTTATACCATACCTACTAATCTAACTAATATTATAAATGCGAAAGTATGGATGGATGGATGGATGTTTGTTTGTTACTCAATCACACCAAAATTGCCCAACGGATCTGGATGAAATTCGGCACATAGATAGAGAAAAGTTTAGAATAGCACATAGGCTACTTTTTATCCTGGATAATTGCGTAGTTCTCGCGGGATAGCGATAAACAAATTCTTTGCAGACGAAGTCGCTGGCAACAGCTAGTACTTTTATAATTTTCGCGATTTTTTGTCCTTTATTACGTTAAATGGAAAGCCATTTAATAAGTAGGTATTTAGAATTTTGATTTTGATTTACTTACTTTTTGGTTTTTAAGGTTCCGTACCCAAAGGGTAAAAACAGGACCCTATTAATAAGACTTCGCTGTCCGTCCGTCTGTCTGTCTTTCTGCTTGTCTGTAACCAGGCTGTATCTCAGGAACCGAGATAGCTAGACAGTTAAAATGTTCACAGATGATATTATATTACTGTTGCCAACCAATAGGTTCTAAAAATTTAATATTTTATGCCTGTCTGTCTATTTAATAAACCAATATAAACTGACCTCACACTGCCTACATTTTGCTCAGTAGTGGGGATCTGCTAACACTAGATTTTATACTGAATTTGTACGGAACCCTCTGAGCATGAGTCCAACTCGGATTTGACCGGTTTTTATGAAAAAATCGATATCAATGGTACGTAGTACATACATGCTTGATCAGCTATAGCAGTTATACATATATTATTCATTTTGCCTGCCAATCAATGTGCAGTAATCGCCAATTTCAGCCTAGCGTAATTTCGTTTCATATGAATTATAAGAGATTTCCACTCTAGTAGGTTTTTTGCTCTATGCTTGCCGAACATTAGCTTCAAACTGCATTTTGTGTGTTTGTATTGCTACAGCCCTAACCGTGACAAGATAGGTCACTCTGAAAATTGCCGCCGACGTCGTTTCGTTAGTTATGATGTTATGATTGATGTTTCCGTTTCATTTGTATTAGATTGTCATTGTCAGTTTCATTAGCATAATTAGAGCATTTTGGCTGTGATGAAAAGGGTTTTTACTTATTTAGTTAAAAATTCAAAATGGCCGTCCATTCGATATTGATGTTTACCATGATAAATGTCGAAATATCAGATATAAATACGACTTAGTCAAATTTTGTTTATTGAAATCGAATACAATGCATGATTTATTGAAAATGGATAATTGACCTTGATGCTAAATTCGTTTAATTAAGCCTAGTAAGGTTATTTTTAAACGCCAGAAAATTGATCTCTCGGAGGTTTCTTCTGGTTAACGTCATTCCAGGCAGGTTTTAGCCGGTAAATACTAACTTTATTAATCCACTTCATGCCACGCAGATTATACGATTAACAAACATCTTTGAGTACTACAATTTAAAGCCAGTGTTTGTTTATAATCTGAATTCACAATAGTTATTTTGCACAGATCAAAACAATGAGCGCGTTTGTGAATATACAAAAAATAAACAACGACAGTTGCAGCGTTTATAAAGTAGAGTGATGAAACTTGTCGATACTTAAGTGTGTGTATGTGTGAAAATATTTATAAGTCGATAAACAATATTTAATTGAATAAAGTAAATGTCGCGAGCTGCGCGTGGGCATAATGTCTAAATGAGTGTGGCCGTGGGGAGTGCCTAGGTCGACATGAGTTGTGGTCAGGATGGCTTTAATAGTAAAATATTAAAGGTTACTCAATCGTTAAGCGAATAAAGTACTCTTGAATATTTTTATAACACTTAAATAATAAAATAACATGTGAAGTCGACGTGACTGTCTCCTGAACAAGATATAGGCGTGTATAAATTCTCCTTGTTGGTCTGGGAGCAAAGAAAAAATATAGAATGTACCAGTTGCTTCTCATCCCGCGCAGATGGTAATTAAAAGCCCATCGAGGGAACGGGTGAAAATCTTAGGAGTCCTGTTATAGGCGATGAATCAGAATCAGAATCAGAATTTTTTATTGTCGTCATTGTTACATATTCGACACTACATTGCGTAAATACAGACGTCAAAAAGAACAAGAATGACTCGTCATTGAGTACGCAGTACAAATTGCCATTACATTTTACTTAGCAAAAATCTATTTATTATCTGATGATGTGGCTAGAAACCCATCACTATTTGATTCCACTTATACGCCCACAATCATGCTAATCGTGGCCTTTATGTCTCGTTACCCTAGGCTCTGTCTAACCCGTATGGGATAAAGACGTGATTTAAAAAATTAAACCCAGTCCACGCAAGTCCGCTTTCTAAGTACGGAACCAGAAAAAGAGGCAATTAAAATTTAGCTGATGAAACAATAAGCATAAAGAAATCCAAATGTCAAGTTCAGGGTCGCGCGGCGCCGGCGCCGCGATTTGTGTAGAGAGCTCAGCGCCGCAAACTCCGGCGCAGGCGACGCGACTGGTTCACACCCGGGACTGGACTGTCCCGGTTTTTAATTCCCAACGCTAAAAGAAGATATTAAGTTTGACGTCAAGTGTGTGTGTGTGTGTGTGTGAGTGTCTCTGTCTGTGGCATCGTAGCTCACAAACGGATAGAAGCCAGTTAATCTTGCGGTGGTTCTTAGCTATGTTTGGTAAAAATCGGTCCAATAGTTGGAAGAATATCAGCCCTTTTCTAAAACGATGTAAGGCATTTTCGTTGCGTCGGGGTTTTTCAAATTTTTATTTATTTTTTAAAGTAAAGGCGGTTAGTCACTTTTACATTCTTTAGTTTAGGTTTGGTAAATTTGACTGAACAAGTGCACAGGCATAGTACACACCCCTAAATATTACGTAAAAAACGTCCTATCAGAATGAGAGGGCTTGAGGCGTAGTTTCCACACGGATCCAAGTGAGGATTGGAAATTTCACCAGCAGTACGACTAATTTCCCCATGATTGTCCTTCTCGAAAAATCAAATGATAAAAGCAAACGTAATTTCCCACGTTACATGCAAGTAAAAAATTAACATATGTTTTTGACATTGGCTTTCCCATATCCTTCATAACAAAACAATGTTTCTGCTGACCTCTGCCTTCGTTATTTTTGAACAGTTAATCACACAAATACGTCATTAACTATATGAATATTTCCAGCTCGAATTACTAAGTCTTAAGTCATCTTGTAAATTTCCCTTCCTATAATTGACAAACAGACAGGCAAACAGGTTGTTAATTTAGCTATGTAGCGGCACAGGAGTCAATTCGTAAAAATACAAATGTTTCCGGCAGTAAATTCGTTAAGGTAGTTCGGAGTAAGATTCTTGACAAAAAGCTAGATGAAGTTTAAACTTCGAATTACTTCGATTGTCCTTTTCCGGTTTCTATTAACGACTCCACGACCATTCTATAGTTACTTAATTCAATTTTTACGTTCCAGGTAGAAACCTGCCGCTTGACCTGCTTTTCGCCCGGACTTACACCCTGGAACTGCCTCTGATCGACATGGTGGAGTTCACGAAAGACGACCACAAAGTTTACCGTGTCGACCAAGCCGCGAAGATACTCAAGCAGAGCAACCCCTCTTCCCTGGTCCTCTACGTACCAGGCTGGTGGAACAGTCCAACTGACGAATCAACCAAAACCTTAGTAGAAGCGCTGTTAAAGAAGATCCCCATGGTTTTAGTCCTAGACACCAGACTATCCTTCTGTAGGGGCTACGTCACTTCTGCATCCCGAGTCAACGCCTTAGCGCATCTATTGTACGACTTCCTAAAGAGTTTCCATAAGCAAGGATATAAGATAGACACCATACAGTTGATAGGCTTTAGCCTCGGTGCCCATGTTGTCGGCATCACAGGCAAATTGGTTCAGAAGGGCCTTAATAAAAAGTTATCCAGGATAACAGCCCTAGATCCCGCTAAGCCTTGTATTGCTGAAGCCTTCAGGTTAAGTAAAGACGATGCGAAGTTCGTGCAAGTAATTCATACTAGCGCTGGAGTACTAGGCTTGGAGAATCCAGTAGGAGATCTCGATGTGTATGTGAACGGTGTGGATGTGAAGCAGCCAGAATGTCAAGATAGGGCTATCAGTTTAGAGTGTGATCACGCTCAAGCATGGAAGCTGTTTGCTGCGTCTGTAGTCAATGAGAGGTCTTTTAGAGGACAGAAGTGCTCCAACTGGGCTGAGCTGATGAAGGGAAAGTGCAAAGGGAATGAAACGGAGGTGGGTTACGGGTGTAGCAGTAAAACCAAGGGGATGTTTCTGTACAAATCTGATGGTGAAGAGGTAAGACGAAAGAAGGAAGTGGAAATGAAGGTGTTTAACCCTGTGGAAGCGCTGACTGGCCAGGTTCTGGCCTGGCTGGTCAGATGATGAAAGCTGAGGTTGATTGGATAGTTCTATGCCAGATTTATTTAGTTTGTCGCCTGTGATATTAGTTTTAATATACTAATATTGTTAATAAGCGTGGTATTGTTTTATTTATCCTTATTCTTGCATGAAATTAATTGACCATTGCTGACGCTGAAACTGTATCAAGAGTAGGTTTATGTATGGCCTCCTGTCTGGCTGTTCAGTATGTACTGTGGCTGTTCAGTAATTATTTATCAACAAGAGGCCCTAAAAAAACTTATGCATCATAAAATCAAAAGTAGTACTCCGTCTAGAGTAAAAAGCTACATTTTGGATAAATAACATAATCATAGAAGTAAACCCATTCAAAGTACCTATAAGAAGCATGGTTGTATTTATTTGGTTTGTTATGAAAGCAATCAACGTTTTTCCGGTACGTTTATGGGGACTAGTAAAATTGGGCAAAAATAGTGAAATACCTATCTATGCCATGGCAGACGCAACAAAACATTATTTATCAACAAGAGGCCCTAAAAAAACTTATGCATCATAAAATCAAAAGTAGTACTCCGTCTAGAGTAAAAAGCTACATTTTGGATAAATAACATAATCATAGAAGTAAACCCATTCAAAGTACCTATAAGAAGCATGGTTGTATTTATTTGGTTTGTTATGAAAGCAATCAACGTTTTTCCGGTACGTTTATGGGGACTAGTAAAATTGGGCAAAAATAGTGAAATACCTATCTATGCCATGGCAGACGCAACAAAACATTAAACTTCACGTACAAAATTTTAGTGGCGCCATCTAGGTGTGGAGGCTGATAACACTACGTGGTTGAGTGTAGGTAGTGGTGTGACTCAGAGACGTAGGTACCGCTGCACTAAGCCCAAACGCTAGCTGTTTCCGAAACTTCCCGATAGATGGCAGGCTAGATACCATGCTCAGATAATTTTAAAACTGCATTTAAAAAAAAGCCATGGTATTATGCAATAAATTATTTGATTATTGATTATTGATTACGTCAAGTACGAGTATCAGCAAATCATGATGCTTTGGACTACTTGGGACTATTGTTACTTAGTTTACTTACCCTCTTTTTGAGCGCCGCCGCATTTGAACAAAAGGCACTTAACTTTTTTGTAACTCGTCATACAGAAGTTCCATTAAAATTATAAGCACTAGCTGTTACCCGCGATTTCGTCTGCAAAGAATTCATTTATCGCTATACTGTGAAAACTACGCAATTTTCTGAGAGAAAAATTAGCCTAGGCTTTGTCTAAGAGGCCCAGTATTTTCGGAGCCTATTCAATGCAAACAAACAAAACAATCAAATAATCTAATCTTTCCTCTTTATAAATTAGTAGGGGAAAGTGGTTACCATTCGTACACTTTTTAGATTTCATTTTTTATTTTTTATTTAATTGTCAAATTTAGCTAGTTTATGTAGTTACTTACTTACCCAAGTGTAAAGTGTAACAAATATATTGTACTTTGTTACAAAAAAGTCCGAAACTATTATGTCAAAATGTTAAAGGGCCATTTTTCAACGATAAGGTAGGTATGTGTACGAATGGTGACCACTTTCCCCTATAGATGAACAAAATATTTTTGACGAACAAATAAAATAATTTGACAAGTTAGTAAGTACGACACAGCATAGTTTTGCCGTGTGTAAAGTGTAAGAGCAAGCTCCCAAAAACTTATGTACAGAATTACAGATGTCGTGCAAAATCCTTTTGCATCGTATTATCTCGGAAATGTTCCTATTTACTTACTTATATTACTTCAGTCACTCATAGACACATCGGCATCATTCTGAAGTAATCGTATCGTACGATGGGGAAAAGATTATTTACGTCTGTACCCACCTTCCATACCTTCGTTACCTAAACATTTTTCACATGAACACAAAAATATGGTCGAACCATGCTCGAACATAAAATTCGCTCAACAGAGCGGCACGCTTTTAATAAAGGCCACTACAGCCTGGTTTCCCAAAGACAAACTCAAAAAACCGTATAGACTTGAGCCCTATAGATTATATGATAACCTCCATTATCACGTTTATGGCTTTTCATCCGTAACGACTAGCATTGCAGGCATAAAACAAGCAATGAGGCATGAAAAAGACGGTAAAAATGCGTATGCGGCAAAAAAGGTACCGTAGCCAAATACAAAGTCATTAGAACCATGGAGCTTTTTTAACAACACAAAAAATGAGTGCGCGCTGAATTTTGTGTGGTGATGTAAACGTATAATATAGTAGTGTTTTTGGAACATTATTTCATAATTGCTTTTGCTTAGATACATTTCTTTAAATACCTACTTCTATTAGGAGAATTAAAAATGTTATTGCTATGTCCGTTCAAATTCCCAGCCGCAAAGCTAATTTTTTCCTTATCACTGTAGTATCTCTCAATAACCATAAATTAAAAAATTAAAACCCCCCACGTAAAAACTGCTGAACCGATTTTTACCAAACATGGTTAAGTAAGTACCACCGCAAGGAAACTGACTTTCGAATAAAAAAAAACTGCATCGTAATTGGTCCACTCGCTTGACAGCTACGATGCCACCGACAGATACACATACATACACTACACACACAAACACACTGGCATTGACGTGAAACTTATACCCCTCTTTTTGCGTCGGGAGTTAAAATACAATGTGATACCCAATAAACATGCTCATAAAGTCGTCGCCTAGTGAAATTTGCCTTTGAAATGTGTGCTTGTTTTTTTTTGTGATATTCGATGTTAAAAATAAAAACGTGCATGGAAGTCTTTTTAGTTCGGCCTCTCCCCCCATCTATCCATCAGCGGAACCCTAAAACGGTGTAGATTAGATAAGAATAGAACAAAGTGAGTTAACGGGATGGTGAGTCCTTTGTACGGGACGTGATTGCCCCCCCGATACAGCACTCTATTGTTTGTTTAGAAAGTACCTAACACGTACCTGTAACAGTGTCATAGCGTTGCATAGACAGTGACAGTCGGTAACCTTTGAAGTTTTGGCGTAAGCGCCACATTTTTTTAACCGCTTGTAAACGTAAAGGTAAACAGAAATGAGTTTGTAAACAAAGTAAAGCGTATATCTCTTTCCCTGTCTTTCGTGTTTATAATTCAGTAATAACGTACGAAATGTATATAATTATGTTTAAAAGTACTGTTCAAATTTTAAAAGAAGAAATATGTGTGCGCTCTCACGACTATCAACAAAGCATTGACAATCACATCCTGACAAAACAGTTACGCGAGTTCGTTGTAATAATTTATAACTTCGTAAAGCAAAAGCAATAAAATTACACAGTAAAATGTACAGCCAATTACAGCTGATCGAGTGTGGCACCGGCAGCTTTGATGTTCAGGAGTCAGCGTCGAACGGACGGACGGACAGAGGGGCCGTGAGGAAGCGCGTATCCTGTGGGGCCCGGGGCCGCGTAATCTGGTTACAAAAAGGTTGGTAAACAAAGGGTTCTATCAGTGAAGCGGGAAGGGACCCGTTGGAAAGGTTTCCGGGTTTATTATAAGCCGGATGTGTGATGCAATTCTGCATAAGCACCAACGTAACATTCGGATAATTTATGTACACGAAGACATTAATTCTTGAGCGTACATGGCACGCTGGCATAGTGAAGTAACGTTAAGTCAAAAAACAATTTCAATAACAATTTTGATAGTAACATTTTGCGATAAGGTTCTATCGTGGCTCAATAAAGTCCGCAAGTGTACTTACCTGTCTACAGATTAATATTGAAAGCAGAAGCAGTCAATACTGAATTATTATGAATAAATAACTATGAATTATTATAAACTATGAAGCTGACTTTGGCACCTTTTTGAGAAGCATTTGACTTGTTTGATGGACTATTTAAAAATAAAAGTCACGAAGTAGCAATGCATGAATTTGAACCTCTATAAAAGTGATTAATTAATCCGTTTAATTTAATTTAATTATCTTCTATTAATCACGTTACGTGGGTCGACACTCGACAAGCAACAAGGTACAAAAAGTCAGCAGTTACTTCTAACATTAATGATACAGTCACCATCAAATATATTTGAGCTATCTAGGCGCTCAAAAAATTACAGAATACTTACTGCCTTTATATCAACTGCATGATGAGATACAAGCAAAGCAAAGTGTTAAGGTTTGTTTACAAAAACGCTAATTCATCACACTTTACTTTCTTGAAACGTATACATATTAACCACGTCTTTGTCCCTTACGGGGTAAACAGGAGCCTTGTTACCTATGTAACAAGACTTTAAAGCCACGTTTAGCGTGATTGTGGGCGTATAGGTGAAGGATTCCTATCATTTTCGCCCATGCCATCGATGTGCTTTTACGATCTGCGCGGGCAGAGAAGCAGCTGGTACTTTCTGTTTTTTCTTTGCTCCGTGAGCAAGATGTTACAATTCAACACAATACAAATACTCTTTATTGAATACCACTAATCAGTACGAAACAATACAGAAACAAAGAACAAAGTACCTATACAATAGGCGGTCTTATCGCTATGAGAAAATATTATTGTTATGGCCTGACCAGAAATATAAAAACCCTCGCCATATTGCGGAAAATTAAAGAACTATTTTTGCAATAAGAAATTATGTAACACAGATTAAAAATCGACTAGTGGCGACTCCTTGACAGAGTCTTTATTATTAGATTAGTTTTTTTTAGGTTGTAATTATTTTGAAACCATCATAACGCCTAAATTGCTAGATTAAGTAAAACTAGAAGGTTTTAAAACTACATTCGTCTCTGGTCGGAAAATAGCAGCGACAACTTGCAGAAAAATCATACGAAACCCGCCCGCAAAACTGCAGCCCTCCGACGTTAAAACTTTAAAGCTGATGTCATGCCGTTTCCCTCACACTAATGTTTATTAATAGAAGCCTGAGAGGGATGGTGTGATGCGGACTACGATTGTCGAATTTCGGAATAGCCGCGCTAAACCACGCAGCAGGTCGAATTAATATTCCAAATTAATGCGAGTCAGGATAAAGAGGGAAAGATTAAATAAAAAAACAACTCGGAGATAAAAAGGGTCGCCTTTATCGCCTGCTTACTTAACATAGCAAATGCGCGGGTAAATAAAACGTTACTTGGAATAATATTTTTCTTTTGCGCCCGTTTTTATGAGACGCGTTTGTCGTAAAATATGATAAAGTTTTAGGACACGGCTCTTACACTACCTTAGTAAAAGGTCTAGAATACTTGGGTGGTGACGAAACTACAAAATGTTTCCTATGTACAAAATTTTACCACATCATCATCATCATGCGGGTGGTAGGGCCTTGTGCAAGGTCCGTCCGGGTCGCTACCACCATCTTACTCGCTAATCCTGCCGCTAAGCAGCAGTGCTTGCGCTGCTGTGTTCCGGTTTGGAGAGTAAGACAGCCGGGGAAATTACGAGCACAAGAGGCATTTCATCTTAGCCCTCTAGGTTGGCAACGCATCTGCGATCCCTCCGGCGTTGCGGGTGTCTTTGGGCAGTAATGATCACTTACCATCAGGTGACCCACTTGCTCGTTTGCCTTCTTATTCATATTTAAAAAAAAATGAGCTTGAAGACTTCCACTGTTGAACAAAGGCCTGCCCTTAGCACACCATAATGAACGACAACTCGCCACCTGCATCCACCGGTTTCCCGCAACTTTCACGATGTCGTCGGTCCACCTATAGTCTGACAGCTAAACCACTGCAGCCAGATGACACTTACAAATGTCATTTTACGAAATAATGATACCACATTTATTTCACTAATGCTCGACTAAGGTCACGTAATGAATGATTTGATTATTGAATGAACGAAATATTTTATGAATGTCCATTCTTAGTTAGAAAAAATGTATGGTCTTGACCACATAGTAGGTAGATAAAATGTGCGATGACTTTGTAATACACGTTAGTATAGTGACAGCAGCAGTGAAACTGATTCGGAATAATTTAAGTAAAGTACAGAGGTAGAAAAAAATATTAATGTGATAATTGTTGTTTTATTTATATGGCAAAATGGGGAATGAGTTGAAAACAGGTAACTGATTTGACATGCTTCCGCACATTTCCAAATGGCGCTCTTACACTACTACTAACTAGAAAGCATACAAAAAACCTTATTGAACAAATCATTTTATTAAAATGCGCTTTAGAAATTCTCTATTTCTACATAAATGACGCAAATTAATTTCATTACATCGTTCATTCTTTCATTCACTCACTAAGTCACATCACTATTTAATAATCGCCAAAAATTGACAACACTGGAAGTGTCACCTGGCTGCAGTGGTTTATCTGCCAGACTATAAACTAAAATTTTTGTAAACTAAGATTTTGTTGTCAAAAATACAAAACAGCATAAAATACCAGACGTTAAATTTTTTGCAATAAGAATAAGCGTCTGTAAAAAAATCATCTTACTTTTTACAGCAGGTACATAAAGAAATAATAGATATTTCGACGTAAACCTCAGTACAGACTTAATTGTATTACCAAAATACAGCATCCAACTTAACATGAAACCTGTGTTCTGTCACTTCCATACCAGTGAAGGTTCATCTTATACGAGTCAGTTAAGTACCCCGATTGCGATGATGTAAAAATAAGTAACTGGAAATTTTAAAAAATAATTGTTTTGTTTGTTAGGACAACCAAGTTTTAATTGAAATTTACCTACTTACTTTTATCGAATTTTAAAAGACACGTTTCTATCCAAACTAATCGTATAAAATAAATAGGTTGAAATTGAAATTTGATACTTACTGTTTCTTTAACTTGGCTGGACGGTGGACGCGCTGCCACGTGTCTAGATCCCGAAAAGTTATGCAGTTTCTTCAATATAGCGCGATATCAAAATTTTGCGCGGACGAAATGACGGACATCAACTAGTACAATCATAAAAAATTAAAAAAATTGGCATTTGAACACATTATATTGTAATTGTATTCTGTTTCTTGTCTGACAGGGCTTATCCCTTAAAGCGATCTCTTCCAGTTGACCTTCTAATAATAGACATATAATGAGAAGGTTAACTGTAAGAGATCGCTTTATGGGATAAGTTCGCTTTTGTGCATCTGTTAATCTTGTTATTTACCTGTAAAATTGTTGTGTTTTTGTATAATAAATAGATAGGTCCTTAATCCTTAATCCATTTTCGGCCTCATCTTCGCCTTCCATCAAACGAGATTGAGGTCAAACGTAAGCCTATTTTATGTAAAAACAAAAAAAAAATACAAAAAATATCAAAAACCTACTTACCAGTTTTCTCGTAGCGGCCTCGGGCCTGCAAAGGAAAGGTAGTAAAGCAAACAAATGAAATAAGTATAAAACGTGCGTCGTAAAGCAAAGGCAGGTAAGTTTATTGCGAGTAGGTAATCTCGGGTCGGCATTACGATTACATCGATAAGATATCATTACGTATTTACGAGCGAGTGGGTATACAATGGGGGCGTTGGTTCCCCCCCCCCCCCCCCCCATTTAGTACAATAATAGTACAATAATGGGACAACTAACTGTATTAAGTACCTAAGTACAGTCTGTGAGCTATTAAGAAGGTGCATCCGTGCTGAGCTCGCAACGTCGCATTTTTGGTGATGTTTTGCGATTATTTCACAGAAATTAAATGAAAGTATCAAATATCCGTCTGTAGTGCACTTCGTTTTTAGTGTATTAATATGTCTAATGCAATAATTCATCGTGATGTACTTTTATTTTCTTATTAAACGAGATATAGTATTTTATCCCTTTAATACGAAAATAAAAGTCCATCACCATTAATAATTGCATTGGACACATTAATACACTAAAAACGAAGTGCACTACAGACGGACATTTGATACTTTCATTCAATTTCTGTGAAATAATCGCAAATAATCACCAAAAATGCGACGTTGCGAGCTCAGCACGGATGCACCCTCTTAATTATTTATTTATTCAGAAACAACACAGGGTGTATCAGATAGCCCCTAACAATAATCCACTGGGGTATATAACCATAGCTATAGAAGCTAAAAAAAATATATATAAAAAAAAAATTGGAGTATATATTTTTATATTTTCTATAGGAATGGTAGTATTATCTGTAATCATTAAAATCAGAAAATATAAAAAAAAATTAATCCAATTTAAAAAAAAAAATTTTTTTAGATTCTTTTGCTATGGTTATATGTATACCTCAGTGGATTATTGTTAGGGGGTGTCTGATACACCCTGTATACATTGTGTTTGAAAAAACAGGATGGGAATTCAATTAAATATTTACAAACTTAGATAATGGTTATACATTTACACATGTCAGTTAAAAATGCCATAAGAATGCCATGCAGGTTTCTGGTAGGTATGTACACTATCGGCCGATTCAAGTATTTTGTCTCTATCGATTGCTACGAAACAGACAAAGACGTCATTTATTACGAGAACGTCCTACAATGGGACCGATATTTTTTTAATAGCATGTAAAAATACAATACAATACAATACAAATACTCTTTAAAAATAAAAAAAAAAATACAAAAAAAAAAGTTTTTCAAAATGAGTTTGAGCCCAGATTATAAATATAAGTATGTATTACAGTGAACACAAAATATTTACCTTGCTACTCCGCTACTTCATTCCGTTATTTCATTGAAATGGACCTCCGCAAAGTAACGCCTGATTCAAAAAAATATGTACTTATTACAGTGTGTAAATTTCGTACGAGCGTATATTTTATCCAGATGTGGTTAAAGATTCATGTGAGAAAATGATATTTTGTTAGTAACTTCTATTATTGAAGCGTATAATCTACTTACCAAATTATTTTTTTAAAGTTTATCTTAGGAGCAACGTAACACAATACAAGTTCATTTGAAATAAGTGTTACGACGTTAAATTAATTAGACAACAAAATAAAATTCAACCAATGTATGTAGCTGTTACAGTTAAGTTACACAGCTGTTGCCCGTATGAAATTTATAGACCGTATATCCTAGGTAGGTACTTACTTACTAATATTCTAAATGCGAAAGTTTGTGAGGATGGATGGATGGATGTGACGATGTGAGTGTGTTTGTTGCTTCTTCACGCTGAAACGACTAGGCGGATTTGGATAAAATTTGGAACGGAGATAGCTGGTACCCTAGATTAACATATAGGCTACTTTTTATCCCGGAAAATTGCATAGTACCCGCGGGATAGCGATAAACATGTCAAAGGTCGTAGCTGCCTAATGCCTAATGAAAGTCTAATTCTATGCGGACGAAGTCGTAGGCAGAAGCTAGTTCAAAATAATGTTCACTTCAATGATATATTAGTAAAGATACGTTATAGGCTCACAAAACAACCGCCAAACATGATCCGAACGACGAATTAGCACACACACATACACGTTCATTCCACTACATTGCCAAATGGTGGAAAAGAGATGCCGTAATTGAGACGATAAGAACAAAAAAGACAGCCATCGTTTGTCACTTACGCAAAAGTCAATGAGTCTACCAATCACAGCACTTGAAGCAAAGAATAAAGAAACAGACGGTACAAACAAAGATCTCGGTTACGTCGGCTGCACACGATGGCGCCAATGCTACTCGTCTCGGGTGGATTGAAAAATTTGCTATGCAGAAATTCGCCAACGCTGGAACCCTTAGGGTAATGCGCTGGTTTTATAGAAACGTAATATCATTTCCTATAAGTACTATTTATATATTATGAAATTCGATTTCAATAAAATGCATTTTTAATCAAATTTTATTATTTATATTAACAAATTTATTATTTACAAACATAAAAACACATTATATAGTCGATAAAAAAAAATCGTATCAAATACCCTCACGACTCTTACAATAGTACATTGTGTATTAAGGGCGGTAAGTAAGGAATTACGATCGAGGCTCTAGTATAAGCCCGAAGTCGAAGACTGAGGGCTTTTTGAGTCGAGGTTCGTAATTCCCGTACCGCCCGTGAAACATACAATGTTTTTCATCACATTTGCGAGTAAATAAATAAAATGAAAAGGCAGAAAAAACTTATTTATTAAAATTTATAGTGACTGTACAATTATTAAAAATTAAGGCATACATTGCCTTTTTAAAAATGCCGTCAACTTCACGTATTCTTTTATGTTGACACAATCTTTAGATTGGAGAGTGGTTTTCAACATAGAGTAAGTGCTCCACAATGATGATGGTTTGTATTTATTCGCCAATTCACCAAAATATGCCAGGAAAACATTTTCAGAAAACGAACTTGTTTTCTTTTCGCGTTTCCATTGTATAAATTGGTCGTACGCAGCTAAATACCGCTCCTTAGACTTCGCCGGTAAAAGATTTTCGTTAATGGTTTTTGCTGCTTGGATAATATCCAGTGGTGTTGCATTTAAATCGCACTCTTCAGACGACGACGACATTTTTAATTACTTTTATTAGGTATTAAATAACTCAACAAGTCAACACAACAATTTGTACAAGTTCGGGAATGTTTTTTTTTCAAGCGGATGGCGCGCTTTCAGCCACAGATAATACAAATGTTGCGTTCAAGAACGTTAAGTTAAAAGCCAAGACGTTTACAACCATGGCATATAATAAAAGAAAATTCAACGTTTTATACAAAAAAGTATTCAAATTTTTATCATAAATATTAGTATTGTATTTATCTAGCGAGATTTCAATTAAATTCCTGTTTAGATATTTTTTTTTAGATAAAGTTTTAATTTCGAGCTAATGCACCTCTTTGGTTGTACTTGAACCTGAATTGTAAGGCAGTGCAAGAAATTAAAAAAAAGTTACTTACCGCCCGAGGGTTTCATGGTAATAAAAAAAGCCCGGGGTTTTATATGGGGCGTTGCGGCCAAGTTAACCTGTATGTTTTGATACCGTTTACGAGCAAGTGTGATGAAAATACTCTTACGTTTCTTAGGTAACTATAGTAAAACTATAGTAAATATCAGGGCCCTATTTTATAAAGCTACAACTTACAATTTACAAGCGGAAGTCTCTTTCCGACCCTGTAATGTAATGACTTGTAGCTTTATAAAACAGGGCCCAGGTACGTCGCTTCTGTACAAACTCATCTATGTTCGCGCGCTTTATGTCCTTATCAGTCCCGTTATAAAAGGCATACCGCTGTCCTTTTCTTCGAGATCACGTCAGCATGGTGTCATTATTGTTATAACAAATGATTAAATAAAATAAAATACAGTTATATCAGCATACACTTGTGATATGTGATTCCGTGGACTTCCTTGCTTTTTTTCCCATAATTTGAGCAGTTCCGCATGACACATGACGGCATTTTGATGACTTAAACACGCTCTAAACACGGCTGGCGGTAACTGTCAAGCACTTCCGTTCCGTTGGTTTGTTCGAGAGCGACTGGAGCCAGAGAAGACAATTGTTGCCTTTTGTGCGCTTCATTTTTGGTGCGCCAATGACGTATCTACCTCTTTTATATATACAATATCATTGGTTCACTTCACTCACTAAGTCGCATCGCGGCGCGCCCATCCTGCGAATGTAGTTGTAAACGTACAACGTGGAGGGGACACGTCTATGTGTGCGTAAAGCTGCCATTCTCAATGACACCCGCCGTGGTTCTTATTACTATGAGCATAAAGGTTCATTTCGATGAATCCACGCGTCTTCGTGGATGGCACTAGCGCCACAAGCGACGCGCGTCATTATTCGCGAGTTGGGAACGCTCCGCCGTTCTGACAACACGTGTATAGTTCTCTCTCGCTCTTTCAAACTCATTCTTTTCGTTCCGCTCATTCTAATACTCATTCGAGTGTGAGAGGGACAGTATAACACGATATTTGAATTTCGGAGTAGCCCAGCATGTCAGCGCCCAAAAGAAAGGTCGTCCGCAGTGAGGTAAGATTATTATTATTTCGTTAAATTACTACAAATATGGTTTTCGCTTTGTGATATACCTAGTAGCCATTCATGGTGACACCCATTGTGGTTCTTATGACTAGGTAGTTAAAGGTTAACTTTGATAAATCCACGCGTCTTTGTGGATGGCACTGTCTAGTTGTTTATTTAATTGTAAGTTGAAGATATTTAATATACTTAGATGATTCTATCGTCGTCTCGTAATGTCAATGGGCAGTGTCTCGCGCGGGTGTTGGGGATTTCAACGCTGCAGATAAGGCAATAAGAATAAGTCCTAGAGAGCTACTCCAAAACTGAATTTTCGAAGCGCATGTCATACTGTCCTTCTCACTCTCAAATTAATAACTATTATTATGAGCAAAAGGGCACGAAACGAACTTCGAAAATCTAATTTCGCAGAGACCTGGCTGCCAGAACATTCGTATTAAGGATCACATTTATTTTCAGGGCAGAGAAATCATAGCGAAGGTGTATCATTTCATGAAATCCGAGGCAGAGCACGGTGTGAAGTGTCCGACCAATGCTCGCTGGCGTACGGCGCAGGCGACCGGAGTTT
Organism: Pandemis heparana; assembly: GCA_963854515.1. Taxonomy (NCBI): domain Eukaryota; kingdom Metazoa; phylum Arthropoda; class Insecta; order Lepidoptera; family Tortricidae; genus Pandemis; species Pandemis heparana. The sequence goes on from OY978024.1 coordinate 14,005,328, forward strand.
CCGAGCAAACAGTCTCCCGGATACTCAGAGAAGAAAAGAGCCTGCCCTCCACCTCTTCTAAGTTCATTTCTCCGATGTCCAAACGGAAAAGAAGACTGAACAAAATTGACATAAACAGTTGTCAGATTCGTGTCGTGAGACGGACGATACAGACGTTTCACATGGAGTTCAAACAGTTACCAACAATTAGAAAGATGTACCAGGTTCTGAAGGATAGGATTAAGTTCGATGGATCAATAAGCACGATGAGGAGGTTGCTGCTGAAAATAGGATACAAATGGCGTAAAACCGGCAACCGCAAGATATTGACGGAGAGACACGACATTCAGATGTTGCGTTTGAAGTATTTGGAACTAATGCGACAGTATCGTTCTGAAGATAGACCTATCGTTTACACAGACGAAAGTTGTATATACACTGATAGTGTAAAAGGCATGACATGGGGCGATGAAGACGATACACCATTTACGAAGAAACTGTCACAGAGCAGTCGTTTTATTGTGGTATACGCTGGAACAAAAGAGGGTTTTGTACCGCATACATTTCTAATATACGAAGCTGAAATGAACACTGGGGATTGTAACACAAACATGAGTTATGAGAATTACGAGAAATGGTTGACTGTGAAGTTATTGCCAAATGTTCCGCCAAAATCTGTTATAATAATGAACAATGCCGCGTATCAAAACGTCCGGGCATCAAAAACACCTACACCCAACTCGAATAAAACAGAGTTGATAAAATGGTTGAAAGACCACAACATAATTTTCGGTGATACGATGAAAACAGTTGAATTATACGATCTGGTAAAGAGGAATAAAGAGAGATTCAGCAACTTTAAAATTGATGATGTGATTAAGAGTAAAGGTCATGATGTTTTGAGATTGCCACCCCATCACCCCGAGCTGAATGCAATTGAGAATATCTGTGGAATTTTAAAGAGCAATATTGCAGCGAAGAATGTTGGTAAATATGTGAAGTCTATCAAGGTACTAGTTCAAGAGTGTGTCAACATGATAGACAGTACAATGTGGGCCAGTACCTGCTCTCGTGTCGAAGAAATCGAAGATGAGTACACGAAATACTACGACACAGATTTTGGTTCATTGACCAAAATGCAGGATGATACGGAATTCACTAATGTGTCAGATAGTGACATGTCAGATTGCACGTCAGATGATTCGTCATAAAAATGCGTAAATACCTTAATAAATATACTTTACCAGTAATAACTTAGCATTCTTTCGTTATGTATACAACCCCCACCCTCTTATTACTTTGAAAGAAAGAAAGAAGACATATTAATTCCTTCTTGCAAGACACACAAATATAAAAGCATAGACACAATTTTCTAACTAATATTATAAATGCGAAAGTATGGATGGATAGATGGATGGATGGATGGATGGATGGATGGATGGATGGATGGATGGATGGATGGATGGATGGATGGATGTTTGTTTGTTACTCAATCACGCCAGAACGGCCCAACGGATTTGGATGAAATTCGGCGCATAGATAGAAAAAAGTCTGGAATAGCACATAGGCTACTTTATATTGCGTAGTTCCCGCGGAATAGCGATAAACGAATTCTTTGCAGACGAAGTCGCTGGCAACAGCTAGTATAGAAATAAAACAAAAACACATACATGAAAAATTGATAGATATTTGGCGATAGAGTCGCACATATGTAGATCATTTTGAGTTCTTTCAGTTCTTCCAGGCTGGTATTCCCAGGATTCCCAGGAATAAAGAAAAAACATAGAATGTACCGTTGCTTCTCTTCCCGCGCAGATGGTAAAAGCCTATCGAGGGAATGGGCGACAATCTTAGGAATGATGTTATAGGCGATGCGACCAGCATAGCAACCCAGCATTATTTTGTATTTTGATTCCACTTTTTACCTATACGCCCACGCAGTGTCTTGCTAAACTTGGCCTGTAGGTCTTTCTACCTTAGGCTCTGTCTACTCCGTAAGAGATAAAGTCGTGATTTGAGTGTGTAATGACTATACCTACTTTCTATGTATCGTAAGGAAACAAAAACATCAAAAAATTGCAGAACACGGTTTAGGGGGAAATTCGATATAGCAGTCAGTTGCGAGTGCTATAAAATTTATTTCACTAGATTAAGCGCCAAAAAAGTATAATAATGTAACATAAAAAATATTCTTCCACCATGCAGAATCCCATTGAATTTATTTTGTATCATTAATCTGAAGTGAAAAGGGCGTGATAAAAGCGACGGCCCTACAAAGAGCGGGCGACAATGAGAAGGCCGTAAGGGTATTCAGATGAGTGATGAGTTACGTCATTATGGACTTAGCGCGTCCGATGGGGTCTATGGAATTTTGCAGTGTCTTTTTTGTTAAAAATTGGAATAGGGGTGCCAAGGAATTGTGTATGCTTTGTATAACGATAATGATCAAAGAAGCTTAAATGTGTACCTAATTTTTGATTTCGGAAACGACATAAAATTAGTTTTTGTTACAAAAAACCATTTTTAGGGTTCCGTACCCAAAGGGTAAAAACGGGACCCCATTACTAAGATTTCGCTGTCCGTCCGTCCGTCTGTCACCAGGCTGTATCTCAAGAACCGTACCGTAATAGCTAGACAGTTGAAATTTTCACAGATTGTGTATTTCTGTTGCCCCTATAACAACAAATAATAATAATAATTAAGGGGGGCTCCCATACAAAAAAAGTGATATTTTAGCCCTTTTTCATGGCTACCACTCGCCGAGCTAGATCTCAAGAACCGTAAATAATAGCTAGACAGTTAAAATTTGCACAGATTATGTATTTTTATTGTGGCTACAACAACAAATACTAAAATCAAAATAATAATAATAATTAAGGGGGGCTCCCATACAACAGAGTATGTCTGGTACGGAACCTTTCGTGCGCGAGTCCGACTCGCACTTGGCCGGTTTTTAAAACTTAAATGCTAGTCATCATCAACGTCATCAGTCCTCGGTTTGTCGTGTCACATCTAAACTCAGCCAGCTACCTACCCACCGCAAAATGTGTAGTTTTATTTATTTATTTATATTATACTTACCTATATTTCACATGTAGGTATATATGTGTATCATATACGCAGCGGCACAAAATCTCCACCAAACTGTCAAACTGTCTCAAACTTATTTCTCTGGCTTATTTGTTGTCTGGAAGAGATCGCCACTGAGCGATAAGACCGCCTATTGTATACTTTGTTATGTTTCTGTATTGTTTTGTACTTTGTGGTGTGCAATAAAGTGTATTTGTATTGTATAGTATTGTATTTCCATACAAAATTACCTTTACTGCATACCATAATGAGGGCCACCATGTCAAACAATCGTCACCGACGACCTTATTGTATGCATGTATGTATGTATAACTCTGTAGACGACACGCAGCGCTGCACCTGAAAACAAGGAACTAAAAAATAATTAGGGTAGAAATCTAGATTATAATGTTATATTTAAAATTGAAGGTACTTACTTGTGTGTGTGAAAATAAACACGATGTGCGCGGGCTCATGTCTATGTGTGCGTCGCATCGCCGTCAGTCAGGAGTGCCCGTTTAACAGCTGAACGACGCGTACATGTACATGAACCTTAAGCACATCATAGCAGTCTATCAAAGTTTCCTTTACCTTAGTGTCCTCGTCAATCCTGCGCCTACATCCATCATTTACAACTCTTTATTGCACATAAAACACATTTAAGTTTACAGGTAATGAGACACATAGATGTACAAAGGCGAACTTATCCCTTATTGTTCGTGGCAAAAAAGCTGTAGGTACCTATAGAATTTTTGACGTCGTGTTAACGTATATAGATTTATGCCCTTGATTGTGCCTATACAGCTTGAGGGAAACACAGATTTCGCGAGAAATACATGAGTCTTTTACTCTAATAACGTTGCCTTTTTGAGCCAAGCCAATCAAGCACAGTTTTCACGGACCCCCTTAATAAAGAAACTGCAAAAAATTCCGATTAGGTATTTATTTTAGTTATTACTAAAATTAAGAAACTTATTAGCATTTATGTATGGTCCAGAGATGACACCGCGGATCCCCATACATATACTCGCGGACCCCCAGGAGTCCGCGGACCACAGGTTGCGAAACACTGCTCTAATATACCTACTCTGAGGGCACAGACCCCTAAAAAGAACCCAATACGAGTTCCTATTGATCCAGCGGTCGTTACATTACAAATCCGGAGCTATTCACCTTTCCACCGTGACAAAGCTTCATACAATTCCAGTTATTGAACGGGAGGAAAATTGTATGGTGTCCCATACAATTTATACCGCGTAAACGGCGCTGCGTGCGACGTTACAAAAGGGCTACTTTGTGTGGAGTTTGTATGGAGTCGCAGCGAGACTGGTCTCGCCAAACAATGATGCTTTAAGATTTCCATCACAATTTATTCCAAGCTTGAAGGGGATAAAAGGAATAAACCTGTAAGCTATATATATATACTAGCGACCCGCCCCGGCTTCGCACGGTATATTATGCATGTATTATACATATAAACCTTCCTCTTGATTCACTCTATCTATTAAAAAAAACCGCATCAAAATCCGTTGCGAAGTTTTAAAGATTTAAGCATACATAGGGACATAGGGACATAGGGACATAAGGACATAGGGACAGAGAAAGCGACTTTGTTTTATACTATGTAGTGATATGGCTTTTGCAGGGTGGTGAAATGAATGTTTCAAATAGAAGGAACTTGTTGCACGAGCCAAAGGCGAAGGCGACAAACATGCGACTTGAGGCTTTCTTTAGGTATCACCACCCGATAGAATGTATCAGGGGCTTCTCTTTCCACGCAGATGGTAAAAGCTCATCGAGGGAATGGGCGAAAATCATAGCAATCAAGTTATAGGCGATGCGGCTAGCAATAAATCACTATTTTGATTCCCACTACATCTACACGCCCATAATCATGCTAAACGTGACCTTTTTAGGTCTTGTTACCTTAGGCTCTGTCTACCCAGCAAAAACGTGATTTATGTATGATGTGTACACAATTTTACGTCTTCCCCTGATCAGGGCGCTATTTTATAAAGCTACTTGTTACAATTTACAAGCGGAGGTCTCTATACAGGGTGTATCAGATACCCCCTAACAATAATCCACCGAGGTATATAACCATAGCTATAGAAGCTAAAAAATTTTTTTTTTTAAATTGGAGGTATTTTTTTTTATTTCTAGTGGAATGGTAGTAATAACTGTAATCATTCCTATAGAAAATATAAAAAAAAAATTACTCCAATTTTTTTAAAAATATTTTTTAGCTATAGCTATGGTTATATACCCCCGTTGATTATTGTTAGGGGCTGTCTGATACATCCTGTATAACACATAGGGGTAAATTGTAATTTGTAGCTTTATAAAATAGGGTCCAGATATTGTAAATTTGGTACACATAGGTATATGTAGGACCATTAGGACGGATGATAGCAAATAAACTGTTTTCAGGCTTTCAGTGAGAAGAACACATTGTCGAAAGATCTCCTTATTGTAATCGAGCGCGGATCCATCCCAATTGACAACATTTCATTTTTATAACACCTGAAAATGTATATATGGTTCGAAAGCATTTTGCCTCTTTATCACTGCAATATGTTTATATAATTTTAATATCGCTTATTATAAAAATAAAAAATAATTAAAAATATGTCCTAATTTTACCAAAACTACCACAGGATAGGTGAAACGCCTTTGCTTTTTTCACGAGAAAAAATAAGCGATCATAATTTTGTATTTTTGACAACTTCAAAGTACAAGGGGGGCAACTCTGAAATTCTATTTTCGAAGTTCATTGCATACCTTCTCTCTCACTCCCAAGATAATGACTATTAGATGAGCGGAACAGCACGAAGCGAACCTCGAAAATCGAATATTGGAGAATAGGGCCTGACATTGACAATTTGAAATTAACGTCAGTTTCTTTTTCTATAGAGAAAAGACAAAGGGATAAGTGTGCATTCTGTGATAGTATTGGAGTTACGCCCTTTTAGAATAAGCACAAATTAATAAATTAATTATAAATTAAATACGCGCCCTAGCGAAAAAATTTAACTGTCAGCATGTTCCTCTTTTCAAACAAAATACAGAGAACCATTAAAATTATAGGCTCAGAAATATGAAATGTTGTCAATTGGCAGCGCCACTTGCGGATCGAAATGGCAACTAAAATTTCTCATAGTATTTGACAGTTTAACGCAAACGTTATCGAGACGTATTTTGTTATCGAAAACTTACACTAAGCATACTGGTGGCAAAAATGGCGGCGGGCGTCGCTAACGACTCTCGCGCAGGTAGCGCGGGGTCCCGGGACTCTCGGCTTTCCGGGAATAAGTGATTAGTGACGCAAGCACCAAGGACGACAGGGCTAGGCTCCTAATGCGCGGTAAAGTATGCATAACATACTCATTATTATAAATGCGAAAGTTTATGAGTGAGTGCGTGTGCATGTTTGTTCCTTCTTAACTCTGAAACTACTGAACGGATTTGAATCAAATGTGTAACGAAGATAGCTGGTACAGTCGAGGCATAAATATCGATACATACATACATAAATCACGTCTTAATCCCTTACGGGGCAGACAGAGCCTAAGGTAAAAAGACCTAAAGACCGCGTTTAGCATTATTGTGGGCGTATGGATGGAAAGAGGAATCAAAATAGTGATGGGTTGCTAGCCACATCGCCTATAACATGATTTCTAAGATTTTCGCTTATTCCTTTCCAACATCCTATACAGCTATCATGTCAAATATATATATATGTCACCAACCTTATCGTTTATAGCATAAAGGTGTATAGATATTTTTGACGTCTTGGTAACGTACTTACCTACATATGTATATTTATTCCCTTGAATGTACCCTAGATTAAGACACTGGTTACATTTTATCCCGGAAAATTGCATTGATCCCGCGGGATAGCAGTAAGCAAATTGTACGCAGGCGGAGTCGCGGGCAACCGCTACTTTTCGTTTAATGAATGAATGGATCTGAATCCTAGATCGGAAAGCTATTTTATTGTACCCAATTATTGTAAGTATGTCCTACAATACAATACAATACTCTTTATTGAACACCACAAATCAGTACAAAACAATACAGAAACAAAGAACAAGGTATACAATTGGCGGTCTTATCGCTTAGTAGCGATCTCTTCCAGACAACCAATAAGTCAGAGAAATAAGTTGGAGACAGTTTGAGTAGGTGGCGGAAACAAAAAGCCAGGAGAGACGCAGGGACCTAAATTGTGCGTAAAATTCCGATAAAAACTTTAAAATTAATTGTATTATAATTTCAATCCCTTTCGTAACACAGAACCCATCCCACAAGTGGGCGTCCACCCCACAGACAAACTGTGCGGTACAATCCTGCTTTATCAGTCCATGACAAGCGGGGTATGCTCTGGGGAGTGGAATAGATTGCTTTCCGATGTAAGCCTGTCTGATAGATAGTGCGAGCGCCGGATGCCGCGGTTTTTATATCGATGGAGTGTCGCTTCCCGGGCTCACTGCTATAACTATGAGGCACAGACTTAATACTGGTAGATACTACAGAATCACTGTCTATAGGTACGGTCGCCCAAATAAGTGGTCTACTACTTTTCATCCAACTTCATATCAATTCAATTCAATTTTTATGGTTATAGCTCCATCGATACTGTCGATGATTCTGCCAATGTCGAGGTTGAAAAAGACACTGCTTGTTTTTAATCAGCCGTTGTTCGGTACCTTCGGCGTGCGGTACTCTGATGAGAATCTAAAATAGACAACACATTACATAAATTGTTAGACTACCTACAAATATAATTTGTTAATTTTTATAAATTTACATAGAACAGTTACAAGGGAGGTGTGTGATAGTGTAAGAAGGAAGTTTAAGTTAACAGGGCGAGGAATTTTGGATGGAAGGAGGTCATATAGGGGAGTAACAATTTTGGAACAGTGGAAGAACATGTGGTCGAGTGAGCCCTCGTCCATGCCACATTCACACAAAGACAACTTCATATCAAATGAAAATGTCGCTAAAGTTGAACTTTCAAGCCTGTCTTATCGACATTATAATATTGTGACGTGCAAAGGAATTTTAACCTTAGGGTGGTAGACCACATATTTGGCTGATGGTAATGGTACTAATATTAATAATCAGCGGATGACGTAAAAATGACGTAAATTTGCAAACAGGTAATGTTTGTATTTAAACTTTCGTGTGACAATTGTCGCATACTGGTGACAGGAGATGTTGAAAATAAAATATGTCTTACAAAACTGGCTACCAAAAGGTACGATTATTAATAATAAAGGTAGATATTAAGTATAATTATGTTAATAATAAAATAAAAAATAAATTGTTATTTTTCAATGAAATTATGCACAGATTTATAGGTAAGTACCTAGGTACTTAACTATTTCTCTGACAAGTTTTAATGCGTTTTTATTTCTCAATTGACTGACTGAAAAGTCAAGGATAAATATTTAAAAACTTTTGATAATTGTACGTTTTTTGACTGTCACGCTTTCGACGAAAGAATCCCGCTTTTTCACTCAAAAAGTTTAAAAATCCTGACCACATAAAAACTGGCAACGCTCATGTTCATAACATACAACTGCCATACAAATAAACATCGCAGTGTCTGGCCACCCCTAGAAGGTTGCGAGAGGGGACGTAAATCGGCGCAAACATCCGGGGGGATAATAGTTTATTTTATGCGAGCAAGTGTGAATGTCGGACCACCTAGCTAGATTCATGCCACGAGACTACAAATACGATGCTTTAGGGCTTTAGGCTTTAAACCACTAAATTTCATAATACCTTATTCACTATTACCCTTAATTTTCAAATTACCATGGGGTCATATTACCAAAAAATACCTGAAAAGTCAAAATATCCGTTGTAACAATTTGACATTTATGTATTTATCATAATAACAAATACGTCAAAAGAAATACAATCAAACAAATAACAAACAATATACAACCAAAAAAAAAATAACACAATCAATCAAACAATCCGCCCCGCGTCATTCCCGGCGCAAAGGTTTGACATTTTAGGTATTATGAGCCCATGGTAATTTGAAAATTAAGGGTAATAGTGAATAAGGTATTATGAAATTTGGATAGAATGTACTAGAGTCTTTTCATTCGTAACTTTCCTATTTGGTAAACAAAATTCTAACCTCTATGTACAATTTTTGTAAAGAATAAGGTATGTTATCAAATAAACCTGAGGCAATATTTTGTACATAATTTTGCTGATATTTTATCTCCAGCTGCTTTATTTACGATGAAATAGTTAAAAAATAACAAAAATGAGACGTTTTGAGGTTAGAATTTTGTTTACCAAATAAGACAGTTAAGAATGACAAGACCTTACAATAGGTACTCGGCGATAAAGGTTGCACTTCGGTCTTTGGAAAGAGACAAGGCGTCACGTAAGTTAGCGCGAGAGAACGCTCTACGAAGCCGGTTTTAGCCGAGAAGACGGCATACAACGGAACGGACGGTAGGCATCTGTAGGTATACAAGGTCTCCTAAAATTGCAAATCAAGGATGTATACTATCAAAGATAATCAAAGAAACCAAAACTACCAATTTTTTGTGAAAACTCCTTCAAATTGCCCTTTTACTCGTAGATTTGATTTTCATTGCAGTCCAAAAACTACAAGTACCTTAAATTTTTGAAGTGAATACTTCTTTTTGGAATGGGTAAAAAATCTTGAACTCGCGTCAGACATAAGACGGAGGGAGAGTTTAAGTACCAGGATATCAGGATCCTCTAAGAGCTTATTTTGAAATAAGAATGAAGCTATGTGCGTTTGGCCTAGTGGTATAAGGTGTGGAATAGCAGTGTGTTCTCTCAGGTGACCGCAGTTCGAATCTCGTGTAGGTATATTTTTTCTTTTTCTTTTTGCTCTTTTTTTGCGCGAGTGTGCGTGTGTGTGTGTGTTTGTGTTTGTAGTTTTCACGTAAAGACTCACAATCATGCGAAACGTGACTGGGATTCAGACGTGCCTTGTGTGTGTAAATGTAAAGACTCAGAAATAGCACTTTACTTACAAAACGTCTCCTTTTTACAATAAGTGCAAAACGAATATGCTGCGGATGCAACACACACGTCACATTTACGACTATCTCTAGTAGGCAAGCTCCACATCTTCCGTCCCGCTCCGCCCCGTCGTCTCTTAACCATTATTTATAGTTTTTGTTAGAACGAGAAAAGTTGTTGAATTATGTCACGTTTGTGTAAAATGTGATATTTACTTTGTCCTCGCTCCCGCGGCGCCGGTTGTGGGAGATAGCGATAAATTCGAGCGTTTAAAGCGAAATGTGAACTGACTGTAAGAAATGTGTTCTGTGCTACTTTATTAATGAAACGAGTAGTAATAAACAAAAACAGTTGCCTTATAGCAACCACACGTGCAAAATAGCTACGTCGTGCGACACATTTCCAAAATTCATGGTGTTAGAATTGTTCCGCTATTTCAGCATGTGGTTCAATTAGTTTAAATCAGTGTGCTAACTACGGCCCGCGGGCCAGCTCCGGCCCGCGAATGAATTTAATCCGACCCGCCGACGTCCTTTTACATCCCGTTACAAGCATATATTTAACCAATGTACTCGTATGTATTTATGTATGTATAAGTTATGTTTGTCCGGGGCGTCTTGCGACTCAATTTTGAATTGGATATCTTCAACCGATTGAGCTGAAATTTTGCATACTTGAGTAAGTCGGATGACAATACAATAATCTTCTAGTGGAATTCTGGCGACTCAGCCAGGAGCGTCTCCGCAGGAGGGAACTCTTCAACGGTTGGTCCGATTGACTTGAAATTTGGTACACATAATGTAGGACCGATGACAATGCAGGTACAGTCAGCAATATTTTTTTTAAATGAAATTTTTGACAGACACACATTTAACTTATAGCTGGGTGTTAATGCAAGCGTCAGCTTTCTCTGTCAGAAAACAGATTGTTCATTACGCCTTGTAACTTGCTTGTAACACCGCACACAACCTGTCAACGTGATGCATTATTAATGCGGCAAAAACTTATTCCGCTCAAAGCTCGGTGCAGCTTTACTGTAATGACAGGCCACAAAAGCTGCGTCAATCTGAGATGAAAGCTTTTGTGCGCGCTTCGCTGGGGTTCTTGTTCTTGGGTTCCGTAGAAACTAGTTCAAGTTGGGAATGAAGGTGTTTGTAAATTCTCTCGGCTTCATGGGATTTCAGATTAAAATACTTTAACGGATAAGTTCGCCTATGTAGATCTGTTTATTTCATTACTTGTAAAATTAATGTGTTTTATGACTTAGCTTCGGCTTTAGCTTCGGCCGGCGACGTCTGCGTAGAATCTAACTAATATTATAAATGCGAAAGTATGGATGGATGGATGGATGGATGTTTATTTGTTACTCAATCACGTCAGAACGGCCCAACGGATCTGGATGAAATTCGGCACATAGATAGAGAAAAGTCTGGAATAGCACATAGGCTACTTTTTATCCCGAAAAATTGCTTAGTTCCCGCGGGATAGCGATAAACGAATTCTTTGCAGACGAAGTCGCTGGCAACAGCTAGTTATTGTTGCGTAGTTTTAAAGATCTATGCATAGGGACAGATAATATGTCTTTGTTTTATACTATGTAGTGATAAATTAATTTGGTCGACTCAAAATACCATTATTTTTACTTTTAAGTCTGTAATAACTTTATCGGATACGACACGTGTTCGCGTAGTAAGCATCCGAACCCTAAATTATTTTAAATCTGACGCGAACTTGGCCCGTTTTTTGTTGTTTGTGTTCGAGCGACCTGCGGGCATTGGCTGTTAGCGACTATCCAATTTCTATGGAGATACAGAGGGGAATGGAATTAAAGTTTTATTTGTACATAACTTAGTTGGGATTATGGTTGTAATAATATTACGGAATAATAGCTGTTTCCCGCGACTTCGTCTGCAAAGAATTCATTTATCGCTATCCCGTGGGAACTATGCTTTGCGGAATAAAAAGTAGCCTATGTGTTATTCCAGACCATAATCTATATCTGTTCTATATTTCATCCAAATCCGTTCAGCAGTTCTGGCGTGTAAGAGTAACAAACATCCATCTATACTCACAAACTTTCGCATTTATAATACACCCCTCACAAAAAAACGGGCACCCACGGTTTTTGTATTTTATGTGCATAAAAGCTTACTTTCTACTCTTTAATATTTAAAAATCTGAAAACCATAAGTGCCCGATTTTTTTGCAAGGGGGTATATTACAAGATGGAATTGGCAGTGGGCGGGGCATATTGCTCGCAGGACCGATGGCCGATGGGGTCAGAAGGTTCTCGAATAGCGTCCGCGGACCGGGAGACGAGCTGTCGGTAGGCCTCCAACAAGATGGAGCGACGACCTGGGGCCGTACCATGACGTCTTAATGCGTTTCAGTTTAGGTTCGCTCGCTGTCAGATTCATACTAAAAGTGACAGCTAAAACTTGAACTGCGTCGGAATTAGGACGTCATGGTAAGGCACCTGGTCAGGATCGCGGGATCGCGGTGGATGCGGAAGGCACAGGACCGGCCCGAGTGGAGAGCCGCGGGGGAGGCCTATGTCCAGCAGTGGACGTCTTTTGGCTGACAAGAAATGAAATTAATATGGATATCAGTGCTAAGGGTAAGGGATAACTGAGATTGCTGCAGTCAGTTTTGAGAAGACAATAAAAACAGCAATTTGGACTCGCGCACCGTTCCATACAAATTCGGCAAGTGAATATAGAAACCAGTGTGAGCAGAGCCCTGCTCCTATTTAAGCAAAATAGAGGCAGAGGACGTTATATTTGGGTTACTAAGGCACTTGTCCCACCGCCCGGCGTTTGTCGCCCGGCGCCAAAAGCGACAAAAGTTCCATACTAAAAAACACTCGCTTCTCGCTACTCGCCGGCGGTGGGACAAGTGCCTTACGCAGACAGACGTAAACAAAAACTCTTTTCATTAGTTGTGGTTGAAGAGTTGCCTTTGTGAACCAAATTTAAAATATCCTGGTCAGCTGGAAGTACCCATAGGTTTTGTTTCCTCGGCACTTTGTATGGAAATCATGATTTTGGAAACGCTGGTAAATTAAATAAATATATTGTAAAGGTAACTCCTGTCGCAAATGCTTCGTTTCGAAAACGGACGAATCAATACTAACTGGCAGTTTGCTATTAATATTAGCCTATCTCCCCCGCGGACGCGTAAGTTGATACTACGGTATGCGGGCCTCTATTCTGGACTGACACCCGAACGATATAACCAACCATTTGCAGAGCCTAACGTTTAGTTTGCTATTCAGCGTCGCCAAGATGACAGTTTGCTGAGCATAATCGACGAGAACTCGATGAGTTCCTAGTAAGCTATTCGGGGCGCTTCGTCATTTTTGTTGGAGATTTTCAACAGCTACATTATCCTACCTATTCCTAAAAAGTGTGGAATAGCACTTAATGCACTCACAGACGTATGTTGGTAACATTATTATAGTGTACCTAGTGATAGGATTTGTCATTACGCCTCCGGCAGCGCATCGGTGCCACAATGTTGTTTTTCCATCGACCACGTTCGTAATGGCCTATTTTCCGCCCGCGACCCCTCCGAGTTTTAATTAAAACCATTTATAGTTCGGACAGTTGAGTTTATTATTCAACGATGCATGGAAAATGATTACTTTGGAGATATATGCCGTTTTTAGCCAACTGCGGCGGAGCTCATAAAGAAAGAAGGTTAGGTTTTTAATACCTACCGATTGATTAGAAAGAAAGAAAGAAAGAAAGAAAGAAAACATTTATTGACACAAAACGACACATAAAAAATAAAATAAAAAACAAAAAAGAACATTTCAAAAAACAAATCATGTGCCGCAAGTGCCAAAAGGGCCACACTCAGCATATTGCTGCGGCAGGCCGCAGCGCTGATTTTCAGTGTGACCCTTTTGCCTAAAACTAAACCTAAAAACTAAAAAATTCCGACGACGTCACGAACGTCAGAGACAGTGGGAAGGAAAAACAAATCTGTGTGGCAACACTTGGGTGGTCCAATTGTTTATAATACAATAAAACCCCACAAGTCGACCAGCTGTTACTTTAGTTATTAGTATTGTATCATTACCAATTTAAAATAAAAATTGTAATAATAGCAAACAACCGACAATAATAATATATGTACATTAAACATCATAATATTAAAGTAACGACCATGACTATCCCGCGAGCTTGACAAGTATGAGGGTGCGCTCAGCCAGTGTACCGTCTTTTTTAAATTCAATTCAAATTTTTGGGATAATTAAGGGCCCATCGATTCGACTACACAACAAAATGGTTTCCCTGTGTGCAATCTGTTCCTCGTGCCAACGATACAGAAGTGAAATTACAGATACGAAATGAAGTTAATACAGAGGTAAGTTCGAAATGACATAAATTAATAAAAAATAATACACAGTAAGCAGTTACAAAAAACAGACCGATTAAAAAGTTATACTGTCTACCAATATCAACTATATTTCTGCTCTGCGAGCAGGTATTTTTTGCATTTGCACTTAAAATTTTGTGTTGTCTGCAGAGCTCTGATGGGTGGAGGCAGATTATTCCAGCACTTCGTGGCTGCGTAACTGAAGCTGCCACGAAATGCAGCGCTGTGATGCTTAGGGTAGACAAGTTGGAGAAACCTCGACGACCTGACCTCCGCGGATCCGGCGTTAGGCGGATCAGTGCCTCTCCCCCCCAAGCTCGGGAGGGGAGGCCTGGTTAGCAAACCCCTTATACATACATAGATATTAATATAAAATTTGAGTCGGACTCGCGCACCGAGGGTTGCGTACCATTATCTAGAAATATCAATAAACCAGTGCAAGCAGAGCCCTGCTACAAAGCAAAATGTACGCAGTGTGGGGTCACTTTATATTGGTCACTGATATATACAGACATACATACATATTTACGGTTTTCGCAATTATTCCTTAATCTGTTCTATAAGACCTAACTTCATACCAAATTTCAAGATTCTGCGTTCACGGGAAGTACCCTGCAGGTTTTGATTCTCTTGAGAGTTGAAAGTTTGTTGAAATTTGTGGCATAAACGGCTGTATCTTTTGATTACGTTGGCTTAGAAGTTTGATTTTTTCACAGCTGCAAGAAGCAGTGAACCTGAGTATTTGATATAAATTTCAGCTTGATACCTCCACGCGTTCCTGAGAAAAAGGGTCTTGACAGACGGACGGACGGACAACAAAGTGATCCTATAAGGGTTCCGATTTTTCCTTTTGAGGTACGGAACCCTAAAAAGAGTTAAAACCTATCGTAAGGTTTTTTACCGGGCAGGTCGATAATGGCCTATTTACCGGCGCCAACTTTTAATTACGCGAGGTGGAGTGCCCTCGCCTTAATGAGACGATTCACGTTTGATTGTTCTCGGGTGTCGGCGCTGTTTGGAAACGCTTCTGGTAATTGTGGGGCGAGTTCAGATTGTTTAGGCTCTAGGGTGTACTGTTATTGAGTGTCTATAAAAATAGATGAGAGGGGAACGAAAAGTACTATAATAGACTTGCGTGTTATGAGAAATGTCTGTGGGCGGTTATATTACATACTAACATTTTACAAGCATTTTGTTAACTTCAATCGATGTACATATTTACAAGATCTAAAAAATTATACCTATATATAAAACCTTAAACTACATTAATCTAATCCTAAATACCTATATTTACAAAAGTCGCCCAGATCGTTGTCATTGGGCAAAGTGCCCTTAATGCTGGCTGCGTTATGGTGCGACCACACCGCCGCTTAAAAAACGGTGACGTTACGGAATCGCAGCAAAACGTATGAAGAAACGGTGAGAAAACGTGACGCATACGACACGTCACTGCGTAAACGCGGCGGTTTGGTCGCACCCTTAAGAGGCTGACAACACCTAATTTAGTTGAAATTGATGTTATTTAAGCACTTTTTTAAGAAAAAATACACGCAAAAAAAATACAAAAAAAATATAATGTTAATTTTCATCATATTTCAAACACGCTAGACGGACTCGATACATAATTGAACAAAATCGGCTCGATAGAAAATAATTGCAAAGATTGGTCTTAAAATCATCATTAAACGGTTCTATGTCTTTATTTTTTCGACGTATGGGTCTGCAATTAAAAACATGAAGTCAACATATTCATACCTACACGGCTAACGAGTCATATTTCACAAATAATCCATACTTTTTTTTATTTCTTCTTATTTGTGTCTTATTTGCAAGATTTTAGACGCGCGCCAAGCTCCCGGAATAGTTTCTTCTCTTTCACTCACAGGCATGCGAACCGTATCTGTGAAAAGTGGCGCTGCTTAAGGTCATTGGCTGTTGACAGCGCCTTAACTTGCAGGGTATGTTTTGTCCGGGTGGAATCTTGCTACTCAAATTTGAAGCAGATATCTTCATCAGATTGCGCTGAAATTTTGCATACTTGTGTAAGTCAGACGACAATACAATAATCAGGTAATGTGGTAATAGAATTCTGGTGGTCCTGCCAGGACCGTCTTTGCAGGAGGGAACTCTTCAACGGCTTCTCGGATTGACTTGGAATTTGGTATACATATAAATATATATGTAGAGTATATGACAATGCCAGGACCGTCTCCGCAGAATAGAACTTGTTTGCTAGAAATCTCTTTTTAAGTTCCTTCGTGACAATCTGTAGCTATTTATTATTATTAACTGTTAATGTCAGGTCAAGAATACCCGAAACCGACGAGCATGTATGAAGAGATTGATGAACGTGGATGAAGCGAAAGAGGTATATGAGGATCGTAGCAAGTTGAACAAAGTAGTCTCTGCCTACCCCTGTAGGAAAGAGGCGTGACGGTATGAATGTACTTTTGTATGTATGTGTGTATGTACTGTCGTCAGGTCGATTTTTTGACGTAGAAATTGTCATAAATAGTGTAAAAACATTTGGATATTTTAGATACCTATTCTCAGCGTATAAGTATCTCATTTCATTAAAAAAACAAGATACATTTCTAAGATTTCAAGAAGTCTTACGTATCTCAGAATTTTCCCGTTCAGTTCTTGCTAAGGCTCGCGGTTCCCATATCGAGTGTCGCAGACAAAGACAGACAATGCACATTGTCTCGCCGACACCCGACACTGCGACCTAGTTCCAGCGGAGAGCTGTCGTGCTCAGGACTAGCGTGAGGCACTGCTCCCACCGCCGGCGAGTAGCGAGAAGCGAGTGTTTTTTAGTATGGAACTTTTGTCGCCCGGCGACAAAAGCGACAAAATTTCCATACTAAAAAACGCTCGCTTTTCGCTACACGCCGGCGGTGCCTAAGGCACTGCTCCCACCGAGGGCCAGGAAGCGATTACATATCGCCTATTTCTTCGCTCAAGAAATGAACGAAAGATATAGATCCCGTGTTAGTAAAAGAGACAGATATATTTCCGTTCAGTCCACCGGCGAGGACTTTCGGACTAGCTCTCCCTCTACTACTATACTCGCTCATCGTCGGCAGTGGGAGCAGTGCCTTAGCGAGTAGCGAGTATGGTGAGTTGTCTTGGCTCTGCTATTAGCAGAGCCAAGACAAGGCTTCCTATTGGAAGAACTAAAGAGAAAGTCCTCGCCGGCGGTGTGGACAGCCAGCGATAAACTGTAAATATATCTCTCTTTTACCGACACGGGATCTATATATTTACTATCTAAGGCACTTGTCCCACCGCTGACGAGAAAGCTATTAGCCACAGACTAACTCGCTCAAGAAAGGTACAATAAGATTATGAAAAAAAGAGGGGGTCCTTATCTTAGTTATTATGCGCCCCCTTTCCAAGAAGAAAATGCTCGCCCCCCTAGCCCAGCCAGATAGCACATTTTAGATTACTATCATAATTAAAAGATTATAAAAACACTGATCAAGGGTTCATATATCAAAGTATTGTTATGCGGTCACTCTACGTGGTGCGAAGCCATGCGACAAAACTATCGGAACTCTCGCTTTTCGCTGCCACAGCTGCTCGTTTATAGTTACTAGCTCTACTCGCTTCTCATTCGTCGTCGGTAGGACAAGTGCCTTAGAGGCAGATATGCTTGGTTGCTATGTACGCCCTTACTGCCCTGGGGCGGTTATTTACGATGAGAGGTCACGAGGCACTATGTGCTTCGCCTTTTTGCAAATGCGAAATAGCTATGAGCACTAAGCGGCAAGGGAGTATTCTGTGACTCAACCACGAGTAATTTCATCACGAGTTATGTATTGCGAGTCAAATTTCACCCACCTCTAGTAAACGGATTGACTTCTTTAGTACACATACTTTGGATGACTGATAATGCATCATATCAGCCGTAGGACGTCCACTGTTGGACATAAGCCTCCCCCATAGACCTACAGTTGCCTCGGTTGGAAGCGGCTTGCATCCTCCGTGAACCTGCGACTATAACCAGGTCATCCTCATTGGTGAACGTTCTATTCTGCGCTTGCCGATCCGCGGTCTCTACACACCAACCTTTCGGCCCTAAAGACCATCTGTTCTCAGTGTTATTTGGCCTTCCCATTGCCATTTCAACGAGCTAATAACACGAGCTACCAAAAAAAGCTTTCATTAAAAATTATTTGCGCTGAAATTAATGATCCAAAACAAAATAATTAATGACGCGAATGCAGCAGGAGTGTCTGTCCGTATTCAGCCTGACCTTTTCAGTTATGGACCAAATTATAACGGCCAAATGTGTCCGCGTTGCCCGAATTCTGGGCCCGACATATTGCAGGCAAAACAGGTGAGGTATTATTAGTTTTTAGGTCATTTCGTATAAGTCCCGGGTCATCTAAATTGGACCTTCAGTCACACCTCGACTACAATACCCGGCCATAAAGATTGCACTTCGATCTTTGGAAAGAGACAATTGGCGTCATGTAAGTTAGAGCGAGACAACGCCTTTACGAAGCCGAAATTAGCCGAAAAGACTGATGGCTGATGGCAATGGCTGGGTACAACATCATCAAACAACAACAACAACAACAACAACAACAACATCTAAGTACGGATTTCTTTTGCAAATTTAGTCTGTTTAGATAAATACTAGCTGTTGCCAGCGACTTCGTCTGCAAAGAATTCGTTTATCGCTATCCCGCGGGAACTACGCAATTTTCCGGGATATAAAGTCTATGTGATATTCCAGACTTTTCTATATCTATGTGCCGAATTTCATCCAGATCCGATGGGCCGATCTGGCGTGATTGAGTAACAAACAAACATCCATCCATCCATCCATCCATACTTTCGCATATAATATATAATATATATAATATTATAGTTAGATTATTTGTAACTTTAGCCAAAGTCATTGTAATACTGTTTTTACGGTAAATAAACCAGTAGTTTCGTTAATAAGTGAATAAGTGAACAACAGAGCACTAGAGTACTTTATAAGACTTAATCCTAAAACAAACGTCCAAATATTATTATTAGTGACTCGTAACAGTAGATACCTATTTATCTTGAAAGTTTTGGGATACTTTCTTAGGGGTCTTGAGACAATTGACACCAATTGACCTAGTATCAAACTCGGCAAAGCTTATATATGTACTATGGGTACCAGACAACGGATACTCGTAAATGTGCTTATATTGACAAATACGTACTTTAATACGTATTAAACATAAGACTCGAGAACGTTGTTAGTCATTTTCTTACATAATATTATTATCAGCTTCGAGCGTACTCGTCAAACTTTACATTTTGTTTTCGTGTCTCCTTTCAATTTAGAACTCACATTGTGCTATGAAACAGCCTCGCCACTCGAGTCTAAAACGTTGAAATTCAAGAAGTTACCAAGGTTCGTTTGATGTAGTTTAAGTGCACCATAAAAGTGCAGTAAAGAGTAAAAGGGCATTGTAATGGGGCCGTGGGGGGACTAGGCCCGGCCTGGGCCACTCGAAGCTCGGGACTAAAAGCGCATTGTAGTGCCCAATAATGTGTATAGGTTCTTTGTAGCTGGTTCCGCATTTGGACTGGTTTTATTAAGGCAACTCTTCTAAATTATTATTTTTACGAAGTAGGTTGGCAAACGTGAAAGGGGGTCATCTGATGGTAAGCGATCGCCACCATTCATAGACACCCGCGACACCAGAGTATTGCAGATGGTTCGCCGGCTTAGAAGGCTAAGATGGCCAGTAATTTCACCAGCTATCTTACTCTCCTCGTCGGAATGTAGCAGCGCAAGCACTGCCGCTTGGTGGCAGGATTAGTGAGTAAGTTTCGCAAAGAACTTATTGTCATTTAATATCAAGAAAAATAAAGAAAAGCTATTTTTTAAATGTTAAATAAAACGGATAGTTATTCCTTAACCTCCAAAGATCCTAAGAATATCTTCAGCCTATAAACGTCTCAAAATTCATTTCAAAATTTAAAATTCAAAGCAAAAGTAAAGCACAGTAAATTACAGATGTTTTTTTTTTCAATAAATTTCGAATAACCCAGCGATGCGAGCCCAGACTTTCTGCTTTAAAATAAATGGGTACAGGGATTCGTTTTTTAAAGGAGCTTAAGTAGAAATTGATGCTCAAATATCACAATCGTAAGTTGAAAAAACTAAGAAGTTTTTATAGTCATCGTCAATTTTATTAATGCTGTAATCTTACATAATAATAATGCTTTGAAATGGCTTAAAAAGACATTACTGCTGCCATGCGGCGAGCATTTCCTTAGTTATGAGGCACAACAAAACGACTGTCAGTTTCATTTCTCCCACAATCAAGATACTATATTACTTCCCTATCATCAATCGCACGCACAAAGAACCAACCATCTGTTCACTTCGCACGGTACCCTAAAAACTAAACCAATTTACTCGCTTCGAAATTGGGGTTTCCTTTTGTTCCCGTTTAGTGCTTCCAAGCGCTTCGGGGCGCTATTATAAGCGTTTTTTTGTGCGAGATCACATTCTGTAAATTTTTATTCTGTGCAATAAATCGCCGATTTCCTTGTGAAAATAAATTATGCACATATTTCATGGTTTATGCGAATAGCAGATTCGGTGAATAGTATTTTTTTTGTGTTTTGTATGGTGTGGTTCTAACTTGAGTCAATGATAGCTGGGACTATTGAATGGGATAAAATAAAAAAGATATGTCTTTGAATGTCCGATGTTTATGTTCGGACGAGACATTTGGCCGCCGATTAAAAATACTTCTTTTGGAAAAATCATTGTACTCTGTAATAGAGTACAGTGAAATGATTTTTTCCTGACATTCAATGTTCATTTGTACTTTGTACCATATTGTTTTTCATTTTTATTTATTTTGAATGTGTGACATTTTATCGCATTTTATTGCATAACTTTATTATATACTGTTTTATTTTATTTTGTAATCACTGACATTGAATTTGACATTAATTTTTTGATTGTAATTATTATTGGATTTCTATTTTTTTATTTTTTATTTTATTGTTTTTATTTTATTTACAATTGACGATCTTTTTGTGACTTTCTTATGTTTTGACATAAAAATATAATGTAATTTACAAATCGAAATAAATGAATCTAATCTAATCTAATCTATTCGTTACTATAATTTATCATGATTTCATGATAGCCAAAAATGTAACTACCTACGTAGTGGGATTAGTATTATTAGTACTTTCGAAATATTATAAACGGGATGTGAACCGCGATTACCTTTATTGAGCTCCCCTGAAGGTAATCGCGGTTCACATCCCGTTTATAATATTTCGAATGAACTTAACCGTGAATCATTAAAAACTCTTATTATTAGTACTATTTCTAAATTAAAACCCAAGCCCAAGGGCCACCCCCGCCACACCTAAACCTAAATTAACCCAAGTCAATCATCCCACATTGGTTTTACCAGTGACGGTTATGTAACTTAGTTATCGTGCAGGAAAAAATCGTTCCCGTTAAAAAACCAGTTATCTGGGAAGAAAATTTCTTCCTTCTTGACTCTTGGTTAGCTAAATTGGTTATCTGCGAGGATGATAAGCTATTATCACTAAATACAATATCAATAGCAATATTATATAGAGGAAAGGTTTGTGAGTTTATGATATATATCTACTCGGGAGCAAAAAAACCGGGTCTCTTCATACAACTTTCTACGGGAAGTAACCAGGTTTTTCTGCTCCCGAGTTTAGTAGGGGGTCATCTCTGAATGTACAAAACCGATTTTGAAAATTCTTTTGCCAATACCTAAGCCACATTATTAAATTTGTGAGTGTCATAGGCTAATAGCAATAGTAGCAGTGGGCGGGGCACATTGCTCTCAGGACCGATGGCCGATGGGGTCAGAAGGTTCTCGAATGGCGTCCGCGGACCGGAGACGAGCTGTCGGTAGGCCTCCAACAAGATGGAGCGACGACCTGATCGCGGTGGATGCGGAAGCCATAATATATAGGACCGGTCCGAGTGGAGAGCCTTGGGGGAGGCCTATGTCCAGCAGTGGACGTCTTTCGGCTGACATGATGATGATGGTGATGATAGGCTAATAGAGTGGCAACAGCTAGTTATTAAGTACTCCATTTGCACTCTATCGGTTGCATGTTCTCTGGCACACGACATTGCAATGCGGCGTCCGGTCCTGTCGCTCCGGCACGCCGTAATGCCTTTAATCGCCGGCCGGCGGACGGCGGCGGCATACTAATGCCGGGACATCTGCTGGCGATCTCGGAACCTTGTCAGGTGACTCGCCGGCGTATCCCGGAACGTAGCGACGTCATTTACTTTCCGTAAGCTCTTAGAATATCTACATCTTACTAATATCCTACTAATATTATAAATGCGAAAGTATGGATAGATGGATGGATGGATGTTTGTTTGTTACTCAATCACGCCAGAACGGCCCAACGGATCTGGATGAAATTCGGCACATAGATAGAGAAAAGTCTGGAATAGCACATACATAGGCTACTTTTTATCCCGAAAATTCCCGCGGGATAGCGATAAACGAATTCTTTGCAGACGAAGTCGCGAGCAACAGCTACTACATACATAAATCACGTCTTTATCAGAGACCGAGGCAACAAGACCTAAAGGCCACGTTTAGCATGATTGTGGGCGTATAGGTGGAAAGGGGAATCAAAATAGTGATGGGTTGCTAGCATCGCCTATAAACATGATTCCTAAGATTTTCGCCCGTTCCCTCGATGGGCTTTTACTGCGCAGGAAGAGAAGCAACTGGTACACTCTATGTTTTTTCTTTGCTCCCACACCAGCAAGGACACACTATACGCAGCTAGTGTTCTACTAATCTTAGGAATCATGTTTATAAGCGACGCGGCTAGCACCCATCACTATTTTCATTCCCCTTTATACACTGTAATGAAATTTTCACTCGGGGTAGCGTGGCACTATAAATAAGGAATAAAACAAAGACTTTGGTACAGCAAGTTTATTGGAACAAGTGCAATTTACCCCGTCCACAAAACAGGAAAGTCTAGCTTAGAAGCTAGGTTTTAAATACTAACTTAAATGTATTACACTACAGACACGCAAAGGGTCGTGAATGCAATTGGCCAGTGATCTTTTACTTATTTCCTACGCTACGAAATCACACCATCGAGTGCGGACCAGCCAAGCCAGGCTACAGGCAGCCGTGGACCACGCTAGGACGTCGTCTCGTGCCCGGCGTCCTAGCGCCGCCAACAGGAAACCCAACAGCTCAGCCCAGATAGCCACAACCCTCTACAGCGATTCTACACTAACTCCCTACGAAATTTGTAAGGATAACGCCAATACCTTGTATTCAGCCGGTCAAACCTGGCTGCTAATCACAAACTGTGGGCCGCACTCGGACGTCGTCTCGTGCCCGGCGTCCCAGCGCCGCCAACAGGGCAACTTGCAGCGCAGATTGAACAGCCACAACAACCACCAAGCTAACACGAAGTCTCAACAGCCACACTTCAGGCCGTGTCTTTACACCTCCTGCGGATAGCACACGGATTAGAAAATAGCCTACAGGCGTCCCACAGAGTCGAGAGGGACCAGATTAGCTCTGCCTGGCAGCCAAGCCACCGCGAAAACTCTGATATAAAAATAAACACCCACCGGTAGAGGAAATGCAGACTTGCTTAAGCGCCCAGGTCACGCTGTCAACTCTAACGGAGGTGCAGACCACGGAAACCACAGCCACTACAAGCAAAGATCGAAGATTAGCATAATCATCAACTCAAGAAGGGGCAAGGGCTTCAGCGATTTGGCCACGTACCAAGAAGTAAGGTACAAACTGCGTAGGTCGCTCTTTGCCGTCTCAACACTGGTCCCACTGGAAAAAAATCAAAAATAAGTATGCAAGAAGGCATCGTAACAAACTCTAATAGCTTTTTCAATGGAACTCACCACAACAGAAATTACTTTATCACAAACAGCCTCCTTTCACGAACCTCAACACAAAATGGCAGTCACCCAAAACGTGGCCTCATTCCTCGTAGAGCTGTGACAAGTTCGTTCTTTTTTTTTTTTTAATTTCGGTAAAAACCGACATACCATTTTGGACTTCCCAGGACAGGCCCACTATATCAAAACAAATCTTTAAATTAGAAAATCAGCTTGCACTTTCATAATCTGAAAATCCGTCAAAATGTCGTAGTAACATGAAACAAAACGCCAAAAAAAAAGAAGGATAAACCACCGACTCGAACAACTTGTGCTGACAGTGACAGCTCGTCACCTGTCAAAATGACAACCTTACAACACGCCCTCAATCATGGTAAACGTGGCCTTTACATCTTGTTTCCTTAGACTCCGTCTACCCGTAAGAGATATATAGCCTTATTCATAAAAAGTTAGAGGCTCGCTATAAGCTCGCTATAGGACCGATGCAAAAAAACATGATTCATAAACGTCAATTAGCGCTAATCAGTCCTTCAAGGGTCTGTTAAGTCTTCCGAAAGTTAGCGGACAGTAGACCCTACTGTTGCGAACTCTTTATCATATTTATATTGTTTATGTTTTTATACACTTTTTTATGGCTTGTCAGTTTTGTTTTGTCTTGCAGAACAAAACTGAACTCCTTCTTTTACTGCAAGACAAAACAAACAGAGATTCAAAAAGCAAAAACAATTAAAAATATACATAAAAAGTATCAAAAAGGTAAAGAGTTCGCAACACCTACTTTATCTCTCTGCTAACTCACAAAATGGCTGCCACACATGTGAACAGCTGATTTTGGCAAGAGCAAAACCATACGCAAGACAGTTTTTTTTGTTTTAAGTTTGTATCCCCTTCGAGAAAGGTAAAGGTAAAGGGAAAGGAAATAGATCCACACTGCCTCGTCTGTCGCGTTAATTCGCTTGTTTCCCGCTAATTCGCTGCCACTGCTGTCATTTTTTTTTTAATTCACTAAAAAGCCATTTATGGTCTATGATTTGTCAAGGTGACAACATAACGCGTCTAATCCATCCATCAGCAGCTCATTAGTTAACAGACTGCTAGCAAGCGTTTATGAATCATACTTTTTAACAACTGTCAAATAAGCTTAATCAGTCTGTTAACTAATGAACTGATCAAACCTCAATTAAGGATTTTTTATGAATAAGGCTGATAGACATGATTTGTGTATGTATAGTTTAACGGACTAACGTCAAGTCAACTGTACCCGTAACTTCGGACCACCGTCCCTCACGACCCCTCAGTTCCTGTTTCCGACACGCTCCGCCCAATCCTTGTTATTATGCCACAACCATCACATGTATCAATGTCCACATCTACACTAAAGTGCGTCGTATTTTGTCTGTATAAGCCAAATGTTTATCGCTATCCTACTCCCACTAATATTATAAATGCAAAAGTTTGTGACGATGTGAGCGAGTGTGTCCTATGTTTGTTCATTCTTCACGCTGAAACAACTGGATGGATTTGCTTCAAATTTGGAACGGAGATAGCTGGTACATACACTAAATTAAAACATAGGCTACTTTTTATCCCGGAAAATTGCATAGTTCCCGCGTTACCTCTAAAGCATTAAATTGTCAATTGCTAATTCTACGCGGACGCAGTCGCGGGCAGAAGCTAGTTCGTTAATAAAGCCTTGAAGCTAGCTGACATATGGAAAGATATTGTACAATCAAACAAGTTTATTTCTGACCCCTAGTAGAACGTTTTCACAGTAAACGTTCCATGATTTGCCTTGTCAATTCTAGTAACATCAACTTGTCATTTACTATGAAAAGATTCCAGGAATTACTTTTCGATTTTTGGTTTGATTTTAGTCAGAGATTCTGACTAACGAATATTGCTGCGCTCCCTAACGGACAAACACCGTAACACCTATCTTAGAACCACCGCTAAGGAAATACAACAAGGTTACAAAGGGTTTGTTCAGCAGCCTCCGCACTAGACTCAGGGCCTGTGTCGCAGAGACTAGAGACACTATACAATAAGGAACAAATTTAATATAAACAATACAAAATTATGTGAGTGTGTGTGTGTGTGTGTGTGTGTGTATTTGTGTGAGTGCGTGTGTGTGTGTGTGCGTGTATGTAGTATGTGAGTGAGTGTTTGTGCATTTAATTACAGGCTGTAAGAATATTTTCGGTTTCGTCATGATTCAAACTCATTAGCCAGCATTCAGTTTTTTGCTTGTCAGATTTTTAATGTTTTGTATGTGTTTACAGGTTTTATTATAGATGTGCGAATGGGAATAAGGTGGCAAACGCCTAGCTTGTACCTGCGTTGTTTGGCAAGGTTGGCGAAATCTTTGGAAGCGATTTCATTAGCAAGTGGTTCTTAGATAGGTGTTATGGTGTTTGTCCATTAGGGGGCACTGCTATATTCGTATATATGAAAGGTGAATGTTCCCATTTATCTCCAGAACGGTTGGACCGTTTCAGACTCAATTTTCTTTAAAGGGTTGGTTTTTCTTACTGTTCGTTCTAGAAAGAGATGGATTCTCTCGCGTAACATTGCTCTCGCTCGCTCTCGTGCCAGCCGTGCTGAGATATTACAATGTAAGTACTTATTTATTTTGAAGTTTTAAACCAACCGAAAACACGAAAGCGTCAATATTGGGCGAGAAGTAAATTTCGTTCAAACAAAATAAATTGCTAAGCCCAGGGTGCCTCGCCACTCGCCAGGGCTGCCGCCTATCGAATCACAATATTCATAATGTCAAAGGGCGGGGGTCCTCGCAGGATAAGCTCATAGATTAAAACTTACTGCGAATTATGCTCCGTCACACACAAATATGTACATACATTACATAGGTACATCACGTCTTTATAGAGCTTCAGGTTAAGAGGCTGACAACACCTAATTTTGTTGAAATTGATGTTATTTAAGCACTTTTTTAAGAAAAACTACACACAAAATAATATAATGTTAATTTTTATCATATTTCAAACACGCTAGACGGACTCGATACATAATTGCACAAAATCGGCTCGATAGAAAATAATTGCAAAGATTGGTCTTAAAATCATCATTAAACGGTTCTATGTCTTTATTTTTTCGACGTATGGGTCTGCAATTAAAAACATGAAGTCAACATATTCATACCTACACGGCTAACGAGTCATATTTCACAAATAATCCATACTTTTTTTTATTTCTTCTTATTTGTGTCTTATTTGCAAGATTTAAGACGCGCGCCAAGCTGCCGGAATAGTTTCTTCTCTTTCACTCACAGGCACGCGAACCGTATGTGTGAAGAGTGGCGCTGCTCAAGGTCATTTGCTGTTGACAGCGCCTTAAGGTAACAAGACCTAAGGGTGCGACCAAACCGCCGCGTATACGCAGTGTCGTGTCGTAGGCGTCTCGTTTTCTCACCGTTTCTTCATACATTTTGTTGCGATTCCGTAACGTCGCCCTTTTTTAAGCGGCGGTGTGGTCGCACCTTAAAGGCCACATTTAGCATGATAGTGGGCGTATAGCCTAGCCTCAGGCGCTAGCCGCATCGCCTAAATAGGCATATAACATGATTCCTAAGATTTCCGCCCATTCCCTCGATGGGTCACCATCTGCGCGGGAAGAGAAACAACTAGTCCATTCCGGTTCGTCATTTTTTTTATGTGCAAACGAGCAAGTGGGTCACCTGATGGTAAGCGATCACCACTGCCCATAGACATCCGCAACCCCGGAGGGATTGCCGATGCGTTGCCAACATAGAGGACTTAGATGAAATGCCTCTTGTGCCCGTAATTTCCCCGGCTGTCTTACTCTCCACACCGGAACACAACAGTGCAAGCACTGCTGCTTAGCGGCAGGATTAGCGAGTAAGATGGTGGTAGCGATCCGGACGGACCTTGCACAAGGCCATACACACTCTTTCATTATGTCTTTTGAAACTATATTTTATATCAGCTTATGCAGCAACTTCAGCAAATGCTCGTTGGGGGAAGTTCTCGACTGAAGACCGCGGATCGGCAAGCGCAGCGTAGGACGTCCAACGAGATGGACGGATGACCTGGTTAAAGTCGGTTCACGGTGGATGCAAGCCGCTTCCAACCGAGGCAACTGGAGGTCTATTGGGGAAGCCTGTGTCCAACAGTGGACATTCTATGGCTGATATATGATGATGATGATAATAATACACATATAATAATACAATGTGAGATTGTGTGAGGATTCAGATGAAATTGGTTTGTATACAAAGACGTTTAAATGGATTGAAATTTAGAATAATAGGTATTGGCATAAGCATATTTTGACATATTTAATATTGTTAGACATTTTTGAATGAAAAAGGACTCGTATTCTATTGTGTTTTGATGACAACCCTGTGAGGGGTTTGAATAATTTGAAAATAGAAGTTAGTTTTAAAGATCAAAGGAAAATTTCAAGCAGATTTCGAACCCGCCGTCCATTTGCACTTAATTACTTACACAAAAACGTACTTACAGGTAAGTAAAGAATCTGAGAGTTAGGTAGGACAATATTTTAGGGTTCCAAATTAAAAAGGAGCAAAAAGATTCTTCTTCCTAAACTGTGTGTCCGTTCGTCTGTCGCCTCTGTCGTTCTCCCCATCTATCTGGTTAGTATCTCTGTCCGTCTGACCGTTTAGCTATTGGCATGGGATACAAGAAATATCTGCTATTTAGCGTTTTTCCTATTATACATAAATATGTATCTCGAAAAACAAAAGGATTAGATGAACTGTCAGGTTGGTCTGTCAGGATTCAACCGAGTTTTATGCGTAGCCGAGCTTAGGTCACCGTCTTGTCCATCTTCAAGGTACATTAATGAGATAGAAATAACAGCACACGTGTTTCACTTGTACAGCCAGTCTTTATTGAAATGGCGCTTACACAAAGGATTCAGGACTATCACACACTCTAAGAGACGAAACGTGGAGAGTTCTGTGCTTGCGCCCACTGACTGGCCTATCAATGTTCTGAATACCGCTTAACACCGAAATTAGGTTCGATACTTAGTGCAATGGCACTTTACACTCCGAATCACTAATAATTCACCATTACTCTAAACCGTACGTCGATGCAAATGGATTACTTTAGACGTCTGAACTCAGTCAAGTCCCGATCAAGAATGCTTCCCGCTCCGAACTGTCACCAGATGTAATTCTGTCATTTTTAACTAACATTGCAGGTAGTTGCAACTGAGCCAAGCACAGACCACCCCCAAGCGATACCGCAATAACAGCTGTCATCGCTTGACGTTTCATAAAAGCAATAACTTATGAGGGTACATTCAACAAAGTACAATTAACGACTGTTCGCAACTACAAAGTACATCTTTTTAACTATCATAAGTGGTCCGGTGCACCCTGGGCAACGGCTAATAATTTCCTGGCAGTATCTGAGGGATATCATTGACCGTTGGCTAAGAGCCCGACAGGGGGGGAGGGGGGTCTTTGACCATATTACCGTACAACGTTGCCGACATTTTGTTGATTTTGTCACAAGATTTTATAATAAAATTTTACCCTGACATTGGCGAAGTTGTCGTCGCTATAACGACTTGTAACGCCACAAACAAAAGAAGAAGAAGAAGAACTATCATAAGTCTAGTCATTGTGACGACGCTCCGACATGTATATTAATTGAAATCGTACGGTGGATACAGAAACCAATGATTCGAACTTGGCCGGTTTTTTAACAGCATTTCTCAGAAGTATTTGTAAAAAGGAACGACAGGGTTTTCATCCCCAGATAAGGCTTTGTCCTGATTTTATTCTAGGAAGTTTAAGTCTACAGGGAGGTAAGTCCTTAAAAGACAGATTGAGAGTTGCTAGGCGAAATCTTGGACTGTAATTTATTCAGGATTCATTCTTAAAATACAAAGCTTAGCTGAAAAGCCTGGAAACTTCGACTTATCTTTTTACGATTTAACTATATTGGCTGAGAAAAACATTCCAGAAACTAAAATCCTTATTAAATACATTCCCTAATTCATAACTACCATTTCTATTGCCCCCACCCACCGCCACCCACGAGCCTTGTTATTGTGACGTCACGCGTTCAAGATGGCCGACGGTTTGACACTTGTGGCGTAATGACGTCACATACGTGCATTACATTAGTTGCTGTCAAATCCACAACGCAGCTGTCACTCGCAGCCGTATCTAATCCACACGCTATACTAATATTATAAATACGAATGTTTGTCTGTATGTTACGTTTTCACGCTTAAACCGCTGAACCGATTTATTTGAAATGTGGTATAGGGATAATTTCAATTTAAGGGATGGACATAGGATAGCTTTTATCCCGGAAAATCGCGTAGTTCCCGCAAGAACAGCTAGTGTAAAAATATTTCAGTATTTTGTCCATTTACTGTCAAAGTCTGCCGCACTCAAAAGCGTCATTTATTATTATCGATGATATTAATTAACACCCTTTAACGTATCACGTATCTTCTGTACTCCAATACACGGAGGAGGCCTATGCCATGAGGCACGCCGAATTACGCGACAATTAAATAATAATAAAAAAAAACAACAACAACACGAGTTCGGAATAAAAAGGCTATACTATTATTATTAAGTAAGTGTACGTATGTGTAGTTTTGTCTGTACTTTGTTGAGCATTTCGTCGGGATTTTTAAATGTTGCCAAAGCAATACAGCAATGGCCGCCAACGCTCTACCGACAGAACATTACGTTCGGCCAGCCCGGCGCCGTGTTCCAAGATAAACACACGTAACTTGATTCGAGGAGCTTTTGTAGTTAAAGTGTTTATTTGACTGCATTAAAGGAAGAACTCCAAATAAAACTTGGTATTGACAGTCGAATTCCACAGGACCCTCCCACTGGCCACCATGGCGACATCCCACTTTATCCCTTATGGGTCAGAGCTTAAGGTAAAAAGACCTAGTATGATTGTGGGTACATAATCAAAATAGTAACGGGTTGCTAGCTGCATCGCCCATAACACGATTCCTAAGATTTTTGACCATTCCTTCGATGGACTTTTACCATCTGCGCGAGAAGAGAAGCAGCTACAGTACCCGGCCATAAAGATTGCTCTTCGATCTTTCTTCTTCTTCTTATGGTGTCTCTCCAACTAGCTAAGGTTGGCAGTCAACTCCGCATACTTCACACGATCTCTGGCCAGGTTGAAAAGCTCCGCTGCACTTGTGATTCCAGTCCATTCCCGGATATTTCGCAGCCAGGATTTCTTCCTGCGCCCAACAGCTCTTCTTCCAGCCACTTTGCCCATGATTATAAGTTGTAAAAGCTCGTATCTTGCGTGTCTAAGCACATGACCTAGATAGGCAACCTTCCTTCTTTTGATGGTCTGCAATGGTCCCAACTCGACGCAGGACCTCCACATTGGTCACCCGATCCGTCTTCGGTCTTTGGAAAGAGACAATTGGCGTCACGTAAGTTAGAGTGAGAGAACGTTCTACAAAGCCGAAATTAGCCAAGAAGACCGGTGTGCAATCTTTATAAGTAGGTATAGGTACTGTAGATTCTATTTTAATGAATCAGGCGTTACTTTGCGGAGGTCCATTTTAATGAACACAAAATATTTACCTTGCTACTCCGCTACTTACGTGCAAGATAACCAAGCTTACATGCAAAACGTATATATTTCGCACAAGTTTGGTTATAATTACAACACACCGAATAACTCACGTATAAAAGCCGAAGGATTGCTCCGACAATTGTTTCGGACTATTCCGTAGCCCTTCATCAGAGAGCGCTCGCCCCGGCGGCAGCGAAATGAACACACACGGTTTTTATACGTGAGTTATCCGGTGTGTTGTAATTATGTGTGAGTCTCACGGTAGTTTCATGTTGGAAGCTTGGTTATCTTGCACGTAAGTAGCGGAGTAGCAAGGTAAATATTTTGTGTTCACTGTACATTCTGTTTTTTCTTTCATTATACAAATTCTTCTTTTATAACAACCTTTGATATTACTGACACAAAGTATTATCTTAGCAGACTGGCAACGGATCTGCAAACCTTAGTGTCACTGGTGTTCACAGGTGGTGTTAACTTACCATCAGGTAACCCACTTGCTTGTTTGTCTTCCTTGTCGTATAAAAACCATTTCCTTACGTACCTACATAGGTAGAGTCGAGGGCTTAAATATCGATACAGCCATCGTGTCAAATATTCGTCATCAGCCTTATTGTTTGTAGCATAAAGGTTTAAGTAGGTATACATGTTTTTGACGTCTTGGTTACGTACATTATATTTGGGCATAAATTTTATGCCCTTGACTGTACCTACTTATTTACATTTTAGAAATGTTATTACTTTCGTGACATAAGCTTTGAGCAGCTGATCTGATACCCTTTTATTCAAAACCTGTCAATTCTATCCAACAATGACAGAAAGGTTGGAAGTATTGAATCAATATACAGCGGACCGAGATAATCCCCTCGGAATATGACGCTCACAAAGCAATAAAAGAACATTGCTGTGATTGTATAAAACACGTACGCTTCACTTTATTTTTTTGACAATAATAGTTTTTATCAACAATTCAGTAAGTACCTACATATACAGGTTGATCAAACCAAATGAGTCAGTATGGAAAAGTCAAAAACTATAAGACACAGACGAATCTGTTTTTAGCACAAGTTTTTAGGAATTAGGCATCCATTTTAGATTTGATACAACTGACATTAAATAAAAAAAAAAAAAGTAGGTACTTACTCAACTGGGAATTAAACATTTTTGAGTTTTTCTTCTAATTACCAAGATTCCATTAAGAAGGAATGTGTTCCTTGTGACTGAATCATGAATAACAATTAAAAACTTGCAGAACCAATTCGTAACATTGTTCGCAGAAAAAAATTAAAAGTAACTACCTACTAACAGCTCACAAATACCTACTCCGTTTTCAAATCAGTACCTCCCAAGGTCTCAACGTCTTTTTAAGACTAACAAGATTCATA
The DNA here is from genome assembly GCA_963854515.1 of Pandemis heparana. Classification (NCBI taxonomy): domain Eukaryota; kingdom Metazoa; phylum Arthropoda; class Insecta; order Lepidoptera; family Tortricidae; genus Pandemis; species Pandemis heparana. The sequence continues at coordinate 14,038,660 of OY978024.1, forward strand.
CGATACCTATCAAAGTACACGTCACTGTCAAGGATTACTGCTATTGATGTATACTACTCGGCCGTACGAACTATTGTGAGAGCCGTCTTTGCTTGTAAAGGACCCTTCTGTCAAATTCAGATCAGCGTGATGGATCGTTTTATTTGTGGAATACGTTTGTCCCTTGGTCGTGTGAAATAACCCTTTGAGATTTGATTAAACCGAAAAGGGATGCTGACCCTACATGGCCTTGCATAGCCGTATGAACAGAAATAGGTACACATATGAAATGTACGAGTAGTTACTTAAGATAAATGATTTATTATTATTTATTTAAGAATTCATTTCAACGTTTTAGGTGTTGACAGCCTCTTAAAACATACAAAAAGCCGGAAAAGTAGTTTTTATTCTAGACATTGAAGGAATTATCCACAAACTCTCGTAAGATATTTACGATGTTCTAAAAAGGAATTCATTAGTCACCGTTTCTCATACTCAGGTCAGCGGTCTCCTTGCTCTCCGAGCAGCCCTCCGTCACTCATTCGCCTCATCCATCAACACGGGCACCTTTTCAATCAACAATGAGGGTGGTTAGTGGTTTTAGTGATCGCAGGCGTCCACGTGAGTTCCCGAAAAGCAAAAAGAATATAATAATTAACATTTACAACAGTTTATGAAGTACTAGCTGTTGCCAGCGACTTCGTCTGCAAAGAATTCGTTTATCGCTATCCCGCGGGAATTACGCAATTTTCCGGGATAAAAAGTAGCCTATGTGCTATTCCAGACTTTTCTCTATCTATGTGCCAAATTTCATCCAGATCCGTTGGGCCGTTCTGGCGTGATTGAGTAACAAACAAACATCCACCCATCCATACTTTCGCATTTATAATATTAGTTAGATCAACACAAATTAACTAAAACCGAGTTTAAGGATCGAATTTTGAAAGGACATCAGTCGAAAGTACAGTTTGAAAATGGTAATTTGTGTGCTCGGTGTCGCATCTTTTCTTGTGGCGTGTCTGATCGTCAGTGGCGTCATAAGTAATCACCCACGCAGTGAACACTGACGAGTATAGGGCAAGGCAATGCGTCAGCACTCCACTTTATACGTTCTCTATCTTTATACACGTAGTTAGTGCAAACCACGACGCGTAGATTTATCAAAATTAACCTGTAACTACATTATAATAAGAACCACGTTGGGCGTCATCGTGAGTGGCACTTTATTGTCCTATTAAAACTTGAACAAAACAGTCGTTCGACGACGCACAGGATGGTCCATTGGCATTGGCATAATTTATTTAGAAATAATTAAGCAGAAATAAATGCCGGTGGAATATGGCGTGAACTCTCCAGACTACTTAATAATAATAAATTTAAAAAAACTGTATCTCTTTCTCTCCATTTGTCACCACTTCATTGCAAAACTGCTGATACTTAATGATAATTTAGGAAAGAGAATTCCTATACTTTGAAGAGTGAAATAGGCGGTGTTTTATCTGGAAAGATGCATAAGATGCTAATGCATTTTCGTTTACTGGGCATCCTGTATGTATTGAACAATAAACGCTCTCACAGCTTATCTAGTTTTATTAGTAGTTTAGTAGCACTAGGCGTAGTTATTACTTCGGACACTTACCATTGTTCCCAGACCGTTAATGCTCCTACTGTTTACTGAAGTTCCTATAGTCATTCGTTAAGATAACGTAGTATTTGTTTTGGATGTGATTCAGTGAACGACTCATGGGCAGTTTCACCGGTTGACACTCTTCACGCAGGAATACAACAGCGCAAAAGTTGCGGCTTAGCGGGAGGATTAGCGAGAAAGATGGTAGTAGTATAGTAACCCAAATGGAATATGCACCAAGGTCCTAGCTACCACCCGCAAAGTGAATGTAATAATGGTCAAATGAGTGTTCGAAATAAACCCTAAGCCAATGAAATCTGGGGGCACGGTAGCACGCCAAGAAAAACAAGAAAGCGGGACCTACTTTTTCTCAAACCGTTTCGTCATAATTTTCAAACCTGAATCATCTCAGTTAACACCGGAGAGCCTAAATTCACAGTATTCATTAGACCAAATTTTGTTGATCTAGCTTGCTTTTTGATTATCTGAATGCACTTAAAATATAACATTACAGTGTAACTGAATCTAGGTAACGTAGCACGCACACTACTGGCATTCAAAGGTAATCAGATATATTGGAAGTAGGTCACAGCACGAATTACTGCCTGGCTATTATATGTACATTTTTACTCGTAGAGAATTCTAGGTAGTGGTGCTTTATCAGAGGCTTGTCTGGAAAACATTGTTTCAAAAATACTGCAGGGTGTGGAAGACTGGCAAGTAATATTGGTGCTATTCAATCATTCATTTGGCGTCCAAATTTAGTTAGTAACGGAAAATACAATGACGAAAATTTCTGCGTTCTGGGGCCTTACCATGACGTCCTAATTCCGACGCTGTTCAAGTTTTAGCTGTCACTTTTAGTATGAATCTGACAGCGAGCGAACCTAAACTGAAACGCATTAATACGTCATGGTACGGCCCCTGGTCTTATCCAGAGGTTTTCAAATAGGGGCCTGAAAATGCAGCGAAATTGTTCCAGTTAAAGGATGGTACGACAGTGTTTGCTTCGCGCTCGACTTGGCGGGGGCACTGGCTAGGTACTATTAAATAGTACGATTTTGACTTGATAATTGTATACTTCTAATGTGGTTTTTACAACTTTATAAGGAGTCTTCCAGCTCAACATTTGCTTGCTATTATAATACAATCATTATTAAGTAAGGCAAAACTTGTCAGGCAAGACTATTGAGGTGCTGATCCACTAGAGGCAGCCTCGGGTCGAGCGTCTGCTTCAAACCGAGGCTGCCTCTAGTGGATAAGCGACTTTAACAATGTTAGAAAAATTGTACGCCGTTGCGTATGTATCTGGCCGCTATAAAACATAATACATACCGTCTCACATCTTTCCCGTAGGGGTAGGCAGATACTACTTTGTTCCACTTGCTACGTACTTGACATACCTCTTTCGTTTCATCCTCATTCATAGTTCTTCATACACGCTCGTCGGTTTAGGGTACTCTTGATCCGACCTTTTGTCAAAACTTCGCCTATTTGGTCGGGAAATAACATAATTATTAATAATTAACAGAATATACAGCTGCAGGCTGTATGCAGCAAGTTCCTTACAAACGCCAGTGAATCTGCAGCTGGTAGTTTAAACGCTATCCGACGCCATTACCGGGATAAAACTGTTATATGTCTTCTATAGCTATACTTAGGACCTGTGTCACCACTCCTTATCTGTCAGTTATCTATGATGACGTCTCTGTCTGTTTCGTTGTAATAAATAGAGACGGAATCATATAACTGAGAGTTAAGTTGTGGTGAGACAATCCCTTAGGATTATTAAGTAGCTATGTTCTCAAGCAAAAATAATAAGTAGGTACATTATAAAAGATATTCCCATTGGATTTGCGCACGAGCAGGTGGCTGTCCAGACTGCTGCGGGCGAGGAGCATTCAATTGAATGAGATGAATGATGCTATCGCGACTGAATGGCCGCTGAATGAGAACAAAGGAGTCATTCATTCGCAGCATCTGCTTGAGAAATGGAAAATTTTATTAATGTACTGTTTTGAGAGAGTTTTCTTAAAGTGGTATAAGATGCCTTATTTGATAGCAATACGTATCGACGCTAAGCTCATGGATATTTTCATGCAAGTGCACGCATCAAAAAAGCCTTGGGATAATCATTAGCCCTACACGAATTTGATGTTTTAACTCGGTAGTAAATAGTATGCTTATATTGAAATGTTCTTGTTTATTCTTTGATGAGTGTATGTTGCACTTGTGTCAAACTTAATGCAAATGCGACCCAAGAGCGCAAGCTACTGGAGTGTGTATTCATACCCTAATTTTAACTCGATAATGAGTGAAGAAATATTGATACTTATAATGTTCTTAAATAGTGTGGGACTAGGTCAATTTGATGTTAATTGTCCCAAGACATTTATTTGTTTATTTAATTATTGATACTTCAGAAAATCAAATACGCAAACCCATGCACATCCAATTTTTGTGATTACGACATCGATTGGAGCTAACCTTAATATAGATAAATCTACTGATTTACTAGTTCTTTACATACTACTTACAGTAAAGTTACTCCCCTCCCTGTGTATGTAGGCAGTATGGTATATCAATCCTCCGCCTATATAAGAATCTTTTGAACTACGCAACAGATTTTAATGTAGTTTTCATCAATACATATGTATAGAATACCTACAGTGATGCAAGATTAAGGTCCGTGCTAAGTTGAGACGGGTTGCTTGTCGCTGATATATTGTACAAAAGCTCCGTCTATGATTTAGACAACTTAAAACCAAGGGCGATGTACACAAAACGACTGTAATTATATCCCTAGATGTTTACCTACTAATGTTTGTGTTCTAAAGTATCTGTGACACAGCGCATTGTCTGTTTTTAGTGGGTATTTCTGGTGATGACGTCACGCCGACCTAGGCAATGACGCATCTGGGAAAAAGACGGAATCGTTCCACAAAAACATAACTACAGATAGCCAACATGTCTAGAGAGTTGAGCGCCTCTACGTTTTTAACTATACTAGCTGTTGCAAAGAATTCGTTTATCGCTATCCCGCGGGAACTACACAATTTTCTGGGATAAAAAGTAGCCTATGTGCTATTCCAGACTGCTGAATTTCATCCAGATCCGTTGGGCCGTTCTGGCGTGATTGAGTAACAAACAAACATCCATCCATCCATCCATCCATACTTTCGCATTTATAATATTAGTTAGATAGCCTAATTGAGTACGCAAGGGCCCAGTGCATTTGTCTAACACTGGGCTAAACGTACATACAGGGTACATTTACAATGTTTCTTAGTATCACAGGCTATGTGGAGCTATGCCAGGCTTGCCTGCGCCAGGGCTAGGCTTTGTCCGTACTTACCTATTACGGGGGTGGCCTGGGTCGTTGATCTAAAACTAGAGCACATTCCCGACACACGTGCTACCCGGAAAAGTATCAAGCTGACAAATTTTTAAGGACTTTTTGTAATGAAATTGCTAATACCTAAAAGTGTAGACTTACGATTTTGTATAAGTACGCGAGTGGCCGTTTTTAAAACCATTATAAAAAACCATTATGTAAAACCATTATGTACAATAAAGTTTATAACCCAAGACGGAATAAGAAGGGTGTTATAAGGTTGACGTCGATATCTTTCTCTCTCTGTGTATGTTTGTATGTATCTGTCTGTGGGATCGTAGCTCTCCAGCGGATGGACCAACTTCGACGCAGTTTTTTCATTCGAAAGCCAGTTTCCTTGCGGTGGTTCTTAGCTATGTTTGGTAAAAATTGGTCCAGCAGTATGTGTGTGGGTGATTTTTACATTTTTAATTTATGGTTACCATCATCTGGGGTGACTTTGGTAATTTTGGGGCTACTTTGATCGTTTTAAAATTGCTACAAAATCGATATTATCCATATCCGGTGAATGTTTGGCATGTAGACGCAAAGGCGATCGACGAAGACATTGATTGGAAGCAGTAAACGCAAATAAAAAATAATGGTTTTGTCACTAAAACTACTAAAGTCATCCCGCAAATCAAAGTCACCCCAGTTGACTGTATTGCTGCATTTTCTATTGTAAAAATAATTTTAAGCGCGGTAAGATATTTATAAGAGTTACGAACTTACGAAGGCAGACATAAATTTCACAAATAATTGACTCATATGTGTCCAGTGTTACGTGTTACATTCATGTGTGGTTGTTGCGTGTGGTTCATATAATTATGCTATCATAGTATTCGTGTACAATTGTAGTATATTGCCGACATAAAATTGTATAATTTATTATATTATACGTGGTTTTTGGTGCACTTTTCTTTTAAAGGCTAGGTAAGTAGGTAGTAGCAAGTTGAAAAACCCCAGTTATTGCACTATTCCAGATAGCTTTTAGAGGAGCAAAATTCAAAATTCATAACCTGGGACTTTAATTAGTCCTGGGTTAGTAATGGCGGTTTACAGCGGCGCTAAAAACCTTAAGTGTGGATGTTAAAAACCCTAGGCTCACGAACCAGGAACACAAGCGTTTTTTATTTTATTTATCAGGCGTTATTTTGCGGAGGTTCATTATAATGCCACTCTAATTACGTGCAAGATTTCCAAGCTTGTGCGAAATATATCCTCTACTTCACACACAGGCTTGGCTATCTTGCACGTAAGTAGCGGAGTGGCAAGGTATAGACTTTTGTTCATTTTACTAAGGTTTATGGTTAGGTCCTGTACATAACATGCAAAATTATGGTTACAGTAGCTCTCATAATAAGCTTGATGTGAACACGTCCTAAACCGGATATTTGTGCAGCATGAAAATAAGAAACGTCGAATCATCGTTCTCCCTCAGAATGTGTTCTTTGTTGTTCTAGTTTCCGAGTTCCAATATCGTGCAATCGCGAGCCGGCCACGAACAATGCTGCATTGTCAGCGTTCCGCGGAAGTGGAACTAATCTTTATTTACACAATAGCTGTTTTAGACAAACAATCATGGATTAAAAAAGTAAGCATTTTTCACGTTTGCGTCGCAAAGGGGGGCAGTTCTGCCCCCTATAGAATTGAAAACGATAGACGCTATACTTCTATTACTTTAAGCCTTTTGACCATCGGCTGGCGACGCTCTTTGCTTGCTATGCTTGCCAAGCATAGTTGGTTCAGTCTTCGAAACTGTCTCAAGATAAAGTAGGTACCTAGCACCTATTAGAAAGTGGTGAAAAATTGTGCTCAATTTAAAATACTTACGAGTAGCGACAAAATTTACAGCTGTGATTAATCTTGTCGGCTAATCGGAAAATTAAATATGAGCAGTACTTTTGTAACAATTTACCGTCCGACCGAAGTTTCAGTTTCGGCCTAAAAATCATGATTCGGCCAAAGGTTCGGTTTCGGCCAAAAAAACAGCCGAACCTTTCGGCCGCGCCGAAACTTACAATGTCGCACTTTCATGTTAAATTTTACCGTTTCGGTTGGACACTACAATTTACAGATGTTTACACAAATTGGGTTCTAAATTTGCCAATGTAATAGTTTGTCATATTTTAAAGGTATACTTACTCACCTATTTGCTCAACGATGCGTTAGTTAAAGAGTCTTGTTACATAATAAATAGCTACTCATACAAAAGAACTAGATACTTAAATCAATGTAACATTAAATCATCCTAAAAAAACGACAACTGCCGGTTACGCAGAATTCGGTTTGAAATTATTTTTTCCGTTTTTGCAGATACATTTACGTGCGTCCCTAGTGACCCCCAGTAGTAAGGGACCGTAGTAAAACCTGCCAACCCTAAAGTAAATAAAAATAAACGTAATTGAAGGGTCACAGTGATCGCGAGTCGAATATAAAATATAAATCAATAAAAAACTATGAAAAAAACTTGGACAAAAGAGACGTGATTTTTTTGTTCAATCGGCAATTCTGACAACGAGTACCTATCAGGGATTCAGGGATTAGCAAGACCATTGTAGTCGACTAGTTATTGCTTTACGATTTTTTACGACAGCAGTTCTTATGTCAAAAACAAATAACGATAAAGCTGAGTCACATTGTCGTAAAATTGTAAATGTATTTTTATTTTGAAAATAACGTAACCTAAAAAAAATATTTTAGATACAAGATATGGGTGGTAGGGCCTTGTGCAAGGTCCGTCCGGATCGCTACCACCATCTTACTCGCTAATCCTACCGCTAAGCAGCAGTGCTTGCACTGCTGTGTTCCGGTGTGGAGAGTAAGACAGCCGGGGAAATTACGGGCACAAGAGGCATTTCATCCAAGTCCTCTAGGTTGGCAACGCATCTGCAATCCCTCCGGGGTTGCGGGTGTCTATGGGCAGTGGTGATCGCTTACCATCAGGTGACCCACTTGCTCGTTTGCCTTCGTATTCACATAAAAAAAAGCTTCTTTGCTGACTGTGCTTTTTATTGACTGTACTAGCATTGTCATCAATCCTACGTAAGTACATATGTAAACAAAATTTCAGGTCAATCAGTACCTAGGCTTATTGTCTAACTCGCTCGCAATCGCCATCGTGTTCATTTTGACAGTTCTTGTATGAATGTGACAGCTAGCTGATTCCGATGCCAATTGTCAACCCATACATGAACTGTCAAAATGAACACGATGGCGATTGCGAGCGAGTTAGACAATAAGCCTACTGATCAACCGTTGAAGACGGTCCTGTCTAGACCATCACAATTCTAGCCCTTGGGGCCTATTTGTAAAATAAGTTTTGATGTTGATTTGATTTACTCGTGAACATAGTTGTTTCTTTGATGTTTGGGCTTACCCCACGACATTGAATCTTGGGTGACAATGGAATTTCTCGATCGATTACACAGCAATAATGACCAAAACCTTGATTGTATATTTTAATAAGAACATCATACTGTTATTCAGGAGGCCTTTGTTCAACAGTGGACGTCTTCAGGCTGATGATGATATGACTGTTATTGATAGTTCCTTATTGTTAGGTAGTGGTTGAGGTAAGTATGTCAGGATCGTAGCAAGTGGAACAAAGTAGTCTCTGCCTACCCCTGTGGGAAAGAGGCATGACGGTATGTATGTATGTATGTTATTCCTAAAACCCTTTGGTGTTCAATTGAAACCCGCCCTGTAATAGTCATATGAAATAGCCAACCATTCTCGGCTTGGTTTGTGTTTGGGTGCAACTGTGAAAACCGAGCGCGACTCCAGACCTCATACCCCAAGATGAATCGTATTCGTAGTTCCGCTTATTCGCTTAGTCCAATAGTCATTAATCTGTGAGTAAGAGGGACGATATGATCCGAACTTAGAATTCGAGAGTAGGCCCCGTATTGTTTCTCTGACGAACGACAAAAGCCTTTGACGGCGACTTCGACACACTTCACGCTTGAATTTCTTTAAAAAACTCCGCAACCCAAGCCGGAGTGAGGCGACTCGGATTTCACTTGTTTTGGGACGAATATCGACTGTTACTGCTCTAGTAATGGGAACCGAGTGCTTCTCGCGTGTTGGGATTCTAATTACGTTTAAAAAATATGGCCACCTTTTTCTTGGCAACAGCTGGTTGGTTTGGATGATACTGTTTTATACGCACATACATACACTAATAACGCCTATGTAAGCGTATCCCTTACTTGGTAGACATAGCCTAAGATAACAAATCTAAAAGCCACGTTATAATGACTGTAGGCGTATAGGTGGAAAGGGGAATCAAATAGTGATGGTTTGCTAGCACCTACTACATTACCTAAGAGTTGGACTCTTGTCGAAGGAGTACAGACAAGGGCATATATATATATGTTACGTCAAAAACATCTATACGCCTCTATGCCACAAACAATAAGGTCGGTGATTCGTGTATTTGACATGATAGCTGTATAGATATTTTTGCCCTCGACTGTACTCGTCAGTGCCGGATTTAGAGGTCTGGAGGCCTCTGGGCAACAAAGGAGTGGAGGCCCCTGGCCCCAAATCATTTTCCTGTTCAACTTCTTTAATAGTGTTTACTAGTATGAATTTGTTTTTTTTTTAAGTCTACTGTGGGGGCCCCTCTTTTGTGGAGGCCCCGGGGCTGTAGCCCCGGTTGCCCTCCCTCAAATCCGGCCCTGGTATTCGTAATGGCCGCGTCTCCCGTTTTCCCGCCTCTTTTCATCTCTCCAAACGACTGGGCGTTAATATCTCTTCTAATTTGGTGGAGATAATCTAATCTGGGTACCCCAGATGAATACCATTCTTAGACATGTCAAGATTATTTTTTTAACAAGTCATTTTTCAAGTTCTTCGTGCGATTCAATGTCATAGACGGCATCCAAATGTTTGGGCATTTGACTTCCCTTAATATATGCCTTGCATAAATTAAGCCTGTGCATAGTAATGTTTTCTGTTTTTTCCTTCCAATTGGCCCACGGTCTGTTGGCAAACATCCGGCAAAGAAACGCCAATAATGTTTCCAAAACAAACGATTGTGAGCGATGTGTGGACTCTATTCCCCGCTAAGGCTCCATACATCTACAATTGACTCAAAATAGCCATTCGTATATTTCCTTTAGTTGCAGTAGTTCGGTTGATAATGCGGTCGAACTACTACCACACTTTTAGTTTCATTAGTTCGGTTTGACGTCACAACCGAACTAATGAGACTAAAAGTGTGCAGAAATTCGGCCCCGGACTTATAAACCGAACTACTGCAACTAAAGGGCATATTTGATACAGCAAAAGAAAGCGAAACGTGGCCTTTAGGTCTTGTTACCTTAGGCTCTGTCTGTACCCCGAAAGGGATAAAGACGTGTTTTATGTGTGTATGTATTTTTCCATCGGCAATGAAACAAATAATTACAAAGATAAAGCGCATCAAAGTTCGGGAGTGGGTCACTTCTAAGAAAACATTCTACACAGACGTGACGTCAAGTGACATTTCAACACGATTATCGTATCTCCGTAATGTTATGACTGTGTGTGTCTACCTTTGCTCCACGACAAAAAAAGAACACTTCGAAAATCGAACGCGATTCATTCGTGTTTCAAAATAAGCTCTTAGAGGATCTGATATCCTAGTACTTAAACTCTCCCTCCGTCTTACGCCTGACGCGAGTTTAACATTTTTTAACAATGTGCTTAGCGTCGCTAAAGAGGTTTTCACTTCTAAAATATGTGTCTAACAGTTTTTGATAGTATACATGAAAGACAAAAAGTCTTCAACCCAATAATTATCTCGCAGTCATGTTCATAAATAAGCAGCAGTGAAATTATACCAAACGCATAGCTTTTAATGCAACATTACACAAGAGTGAATTCGGTCGCCGGCCAATTCCGGCGCTGCACCTTTGATCCACATTGTGCGCGAACAATCCTTCATTTGTGTTGATTCTTTGTGCGCATAGCTAATGCGAGCCCGGAGAAACACCATTGTTCAATGAAACGCAGGGACGCATTCAGACGCAGACTTGAATTGTTATCGGTCGAATCTACGCATACTCGCGACGAATCATACAGACTTTATCTCTGTCTGCATTCGTGTGAAGTTTATGATAATGCTGAGGATTTGGCGTCGGATTAGCGGCTCTTTTGATACTGGTGGGGCTGGATGCGGGGCATTTTGAACTGGTTTCAGGTTGGCCTTCGCCCCGGTACGTTGAATATATAAGAAACGTTTGAAAGGATTTAATTGAAATTCGTGGGGTTGGGACCGAAAGCTATCAAATAAAAATAAAAACTTCGGTGGTCCACCCCTTCGATGGTTCATAATACGGACAGATTGGTGAATAAGGGCTTGAAATTAAAAGCAATCGGAAAAAGGTCTAACAGGTATTTTATATCTATTACAAAGAAAAAAGGGTACCTATTAGGTAAGTCCAAATAAAAATAAGACAGAGGAAGGAAGAAGTCAAGCTCACCACCTGCCACAATGAGTAGCGTTAAGACGAAATGAAGAAAGGACAAGGAGAAGGAACAAACATATTATGTACATACCTTACCTACTCACATCCATCCATCCATCCTCACAAACTTTCGCGTTTATAATATTAATAGGATAAGAATTAAATAGAATACAACAAACAAAATTTAAATGAAAATCTAAAGTAAAACTAGTTTTTTACAGCTAATTAATTTTATCTAAAAAAGGCCCTGTAACGTGGCATGTTGCCCAAAAGGCTGGCAGTATTAACCTATTTAGTTCCGTGCCGTGGGAATATTAGTGACGCATGTGAAACCGTCGGAGACGCGGAAAAGGGGAGTTTTATTTTCATTCCGTGAAAAAGCATGACATGTTGGTTATGCTCGTATAGTGGCTAGATGGATTAGGGATCGGCCGGGCTTGGTAGAAAACTGTAGGTGCGTCTGCCGTGCCTACTTCCTTAGGTAACGGTACCAGTAAGGTACCTACTATATTGCTTACTGACTTAGGGCGTCACCCACTCATCGAATGACCATCGAATGGTTGTGAAAATCATTCTGAATTCACTTACTTTTTATTGTTACCTGTAGATTGTATTACCTTACCTTACTAAAGATAGACCGTTAGCATGGTAAAAAAGCCGTGGTTGTCTACTGGTTTGACCTACGGCCTCTTAAGCAAGCAAGCAGATGCTAGTGGGTCTGAAACCGAGCTCGCACCTTTGAATTGTTGTAATTTATGTGTGAAATTACACTTGAAATTTATCACCGGCACCAGCGAAGCAATTCAATGCTGTGTGAAGTTCCCAATCTGCACTAGGCCCACGGAACAATAGCCCAAGCCCTCTCATTGTAAGTCGAGGCCTTTACCCAGAGGTAGGATGTATAGGCTGAAGATGAAAGGGCATACACAATATATAATCTTCTCCGTCGATAAGATCCGGCTGCGCCTTTAGATACTTAAACATTTATTTCTCCACAGATATAGCCGTGTGTCTGTTCCGTTCTTTTAAAAGCTATCCGCCTCATCTCGTCACTTGTATGCATTTCAAAGGAAGGCGGAGTCTTCTAACGTTGTCAGTGTTACTGTGATCGTTTTAGCTCGTCCTTTGTTACACGGACAGCTTGAGATTGGAATATCTGCTGTAATCCTTGTACTCTACAATCTGACCATCAAATCTATAAACAGGCGTACATTTCATGATATTTTAGGATAACACACAATATAAAATGTACCAGCTGATTCTCTTCCCGCGCAGATGTTAAACACTCATCGAGGGAACAGGCGAAAATCTTAAGAGAAATGTTAAAGGCGATGCTAGCAAACCATTACTATTTCAGTTTCTCTTTCCACCACAAGCTAAACGTGGCCTTTAAGTCGTGTTCCCGTAGACATAAATCAGAGATACAGAAAACTTTGTCTATTTCTTTCAATACTCAGTTCGAAATATAGCAAAAAAAGTCGGTAACAACACAGGACTCTCCATTTCTCACGTCGGCTAACAATAGAAGTGACATTCTGTCATTAATATAGAACGCTTAGCATACAATTACCGGAGTTGAACCCGCGACCCGCATTGTACGGTAATAGACGAATCAGCATTGAAGACAGTACTGCATATGCACGTATATGCCTCATAAAAATGCAATGTAAAACCAGGGGTTAACACCTATAAAAGTGTTACGTGACTGTCTGTCAGACAACGCACAGCCTAACCACTTAAGCTACAGACTTGAAATTTAGCAGACATATCAATTGAGTATCATAAAGGTGCACTAAGAAGGGATTTTTCGAAATTCCCACGGGATGGGAAATAAATGGGGTGTATTGTCCGCTGCAAATGGGGCCCTCCGTAACTATAGTTCTTTACTAGAGCATTGTATATGCAAAAAGTGATTCCAGGATTCTTCAAAATTACCGCGGGGTAGGGAAAGAATAAGTAGGCATTGTTTCGACACTCTCTGTTAAATTACTGTACAGTTCTCTTAAGTGTTAGTTACAGTCAACTGGGGTGACTTTGATTTACGGGGTGACTTTAAAAAGTAGTTTTAATGACAAAACCATTATTTTTTATTTGCGTTTACTGCTTCCAATCAATGTCTTCGTCGATCGCCTTTGCGTCTACATGCCAAACATTCACCGGATATGGATAATATCGATTTTATAGCAATTTTAAAACGATCAAAGTAGCCCCAAAATTACCAAAGTCACCCCAGTTGACGTACCTATGATTCCGTCTCTATTTATTACTACGAAACAGACAGAGACCTCATCATAGATAACTGACAGTTAAGATAGGTAACTGGAAATTAATAAAGAGTGCTGAAACAGGCCCTTAGTAATTGAAATCGCGAGAGCGTCATACTAGTATTAAATTAGGCGCAGACAAAGTCGTGCGCAAAAGCTAGTATTGACATAGACCTTTAGCTTTAGAGTTCGGGCATTTCCAAATTCCATTCAAACATTAATTCGGTAGGTTTTTACTTAAATTTGTTTAAAACTAGCTGTTGCCTGCGACTTCGTCTGGAAAGAATTCGTTTATCGCTATCCCGCGGGAATTTTACGAGATAAAAAAATTGCCTGGGCTATTCCAAACTTTTCTCTATCCATGTGCCGAATTTCATCCAGATCCGTTGGGCCGTTCTGGCGTGATTGAGTAACAAACAAACATCCATCCATCCATCCATACTTTCGCATTTATAATATTAAGGTGCGACCACACCGCCGCTTAAAAACGGTGACTTTACGGAATCGCAACAAAATGTATGAAGAAACGGTATGAAAACGTGACGCATCCGGCACGTCACTGCGTATACGCGGCGGTTTGGTCGCACCCTTAGTTAGCTGTTGCCCGCGGTTTCATCTCTCTTGCATATTTTTTTTACTATAAGTACAAAATACTGTTTCGTAACAACCTGAAAATAACAAACAACAAAAACAAGCGAAATCGGTCCAGCCGATCCCGCGCGATGCCGTGACCAAGAGAAATAGGGATAAGCAAAAATAACCGGTATCTATTCATACAACTTTGTATGAGAAGTGATCCGGTATTGTTAATTAATATAGGTAAGGTTTTATTATTAAGTAGATTAGATTTTTAATTAATTCTGCTGTGTTCCGGTGTGGAGAGTAAGACAGCCGGGGAAATTACGGGAACAAGAGGCATTTCATCTAAGTCCTCTAGGTTGGCAACGCATCTGCAATCCCTCCGGGGTTGCGGGTGTCTATGGGCAGTGGTGATCGCTTTCCTTCAGGTGTCCCACTTGCTCGTTAGCCTTCCTATTCACATAAAAAAAAAGTCAAAGAACTACCATCTTAAAGTATTTTTGTGTGCCAACTGTCAATTGGTTTAAAATAGTGATAGCAGAATGATGAAAGCATACCTATGACAGTGCTTGCGAGAGCGTGACAATAATAACATGGCCACCTATTCTTACCGAGCTTAATAACAAGGGACTGCTTGCAAATCTATAACTGAATAGGTACGTAAGAGTACGCAGGATCTCCGAAACTATATTGTCAGTCACCGAAAGAACCCAAAAACCATCGCTGTTACCTAGATACGAATTCATAAATTTCATAACAATAAAGTGCCATTAAACTTTCCATTGAATCTCACGTACAAAGAGTTCATTGTTAATACGTTGACAAGTAGGCAGCCGTGCAAGCAACTTGTGGAGGGAGGAATCCAATTGGTTTAAGAAATACAATTTAGGTAGGCAACTAATGGCACGGTTCGATTTTCAGTAAAAGCAATTACAGCAAACTATTATTTTCTTCTTTCCCAGCTCAATTTGCTGGCTTTAATTATACGAGAAGCAATTATTTTTATCATAAATCCTGCATAAGAGGGCTTATACAATCGGCCGCGCGCCCGCCTATTGTGAGCGCCGCGCGCCGCGGGCGCGGCTGCATCGGGCCCCCGGTGCGCCGGGAGTGCACTCGGCCTCAGCCTCGCCTCATAATTACACATGCTTGGAACCCTGCGTGGTGTCCTTCATTTGTTAAATCTAATCTTTAATTAATACATTCTTGTAGCAGGTTTTCTGTAAATTCGTACATCGATCGAAGGCTTCCGCAGAAGCGGCGTCCATTGTTACTCCTTTCTTCCACGCGTAACATAACCTTCTCATTGACCGTCTTTGTAGTCAGCTGTTTGACATTCGCTCCCTCCCCGCGCGCTGCACTGCGCACGCCGCTAGTAACGAGCCGCCGACGATATCGATTTGTCGATAGTGGTCGCCGCCGTCGCCGCCCGGGGCCGGGCCCGTCTGCCCCGGCGGGGAGCGGGCCGGGCGGCGCGGGGCGGCGCGCAGGCGCGGCGCGGCGGCGGCGCAGTCTCGCGCCCGGCGCCCTCACTCGCGCACGTTCGCGCCGCTCGCTCGCCGCAGTCAGCTGATCGGCGCTGCACATGCCGTGAGCCGAGCCGCGCCATGACGGGCTACGCCCGCAGCGAGGCCGAGTTCGCCGCCGCCGACCGCTACCGGCGCGACGCGCGGCCCGCCTCGCTCGCCCCCAAGGATTACTCGGTGCCTTTACACGTAGACTGCAGTATCGAATACGAGCTTCCCGACTGTGCCAAGCCGCCGCAGGGCGTCAAGATCGAGCCGCTGCTCATGATCCACCCCTCGCACTTCCGGAGGCTCGAGAGCCTGCGCCGCGTGCCGTTCGTGAACAACCTGCCGCGCGGAGACGCGGGCGCGGCGGCGGCGGTGACGGCCAGCGCGGCGGCGGCGGCGCCCGCGGGCCGCGCGCGGCTGCCGCGGCCGCCCCGGCGCTGCTGCCGCGCCGCGCCCGCGCCGCCCGCGCCGCCGCCGCAGCCGGCCGCCGCGGCGCGGGCGCGCGCGCTGCCCGACGAGCTGGGCGCGTGCTACCGCTTCGACTCGTTCCCGCTGGAAGGCGCGCCGGCGGGCGCTGGCGGCAAGGCGGGCCGCGCGCGGCTCAAGGCGCACCCGTACTTGCCGGTGGACTGTGATATGGCGCGCGCGCTGCCGGCGCCCTACGAGCGCTTCGACAAGCGCGCGCTGCAGCAGCTGCCCATCTACATGTAGCCGGCCCGGGCCCCGGACCGGGACGCCTCACTGTGATGTTTCCTGTAGTTAGCGATAGTGATAAGTGTCGTCGCGAGCGCGGCCGCCCGCCTCGCGCCCGCCCGCGAACGAACCGCATACCAAATAGTACCTATGTACGTTGATATTGTTTAAACGTTGATTTATGTGTTGTTGTACGGACGGTTTTGATGTGTTGTTCCCGAGGACGGCCGGCGCCGGCGCCGCCTGCATACCCAACGAACATATTTATTCGCAATCGCAGTAACTGACGCTTCGTAACTAAATTATTGTACCGTCGCTGATTCGTTGCGTAATTCTGTATAAGATATCATATCGATAATTATATGTTCAAAAATTGTATTACAATGAATATGTACCTATAGAGTAAAAAAAATGAAAGTGAGAAAAATATTACGAATAAAACTAGGAATAGTTATGTTTTGGAATAGGTAATGAGTTCTAGAACAGCCCGAGCGGCACTAGAATCGTGTCTCTACTCTCATTTGTAAGCAGTTATGTTTGTTGAAGTTATATATATCGAGTCCTCTGATGAATAGTCTGATTAACAAATATTCGGCATGTAAAAGTCTTTATAAAACGCTTACTTAGCATATCATAGTATTATATTGTGTCATAGTCCAATGCCAAAAATATAACTATCTTTTTACAAAAATCCCTAAAGCATCGTTTTATTTACATCCACCCGGCCGAGCCGCGGGCCGACGCGAGTGTTGTGAGTGTGTGCGGACCATCGTTGTCGAGTGCTTGGATTGCCTCTCGGATGCCGGTCACTGTTGAGCCCGCTGACGTAAGTATGCCGACATTGCCGACGCTTACCGCCGCCGTCCGTGGCGACGGCACCGCCGAGATAACTACAACATGTTTATAAATATCGGCAGGACGCCTCATCGCCTCGCGAGATTGATGAGCCTGCTCCATCACCATAACGGATCAGTTATTTTTCACGTTGAGTAACGTTTCCTTGTCAGACATGCCGTGGCCTACTTGTTTGACGCCCTTGACTACCTAGCTCATGTTATAATTAGACTCTTAACGCATAGCAAATTAATGATGTGCTGAAGTGTTCTGCACGCAAACTGTACGCTTTTTATCTACCCAGGAATGAGAGAACTCGTTTTTGTTAACCTATAAGACCTAAAGTTACCATAAGCCAATCGACTAACTATACTAATTTTATATAATTTTGAGATATTTTGCAAATATCTACCCTAAAAACATGTGAATTCAAATAGAATTTGCTGAGCGAATGTTTCTCCCGCAAACATGCAGTCAATCACTTCCATGTAAACATTAACATTTGCTGCTTAGCGTTCTTTTCGGGGAAAAGTTACTCATTTCCAATTCGATCTCTTTACAATATTTTGCAAGTGCTCCTGTTTGCAGTTACCAAGTCCGTTTCGCAAATTAGCACAAATTTCCAAAAAGTAAACGAATTTTACAACAACTTCGTGTCGTAGAATCCCCAGAAGTTCTGCCCCTGTCACGTTTGACTATGCCGGCGGACGGTCGGAAAGTTTCCCCGATACGAGACCGCTTTCGCCGTTTTTTTGTTAAAGAAGCCGGCAAAGTCACTTGGTGTAGCTGGAACTTTTAACTCTTTGACAACGGCCATTAAAGCACTAAAGTAACATTATTGCAGAATAGGATCAGACTCTCTGTAACTTCATAATTAAGTTTCTCAAGTCGCCAAGTTAATCAATAATGGAACCTCAATCTCGTCTGTGCACTGCACGAGATGTCCGATTCGTAAGCATTTGTCCTCAGAGGAGCCAATAAATGTCAAGCCCATCAAACGTAATGTGCAAAATGTCGCTTCGTCCGTTGTAAATTTAGCGTCGCGGATGACAATAAACCTGATGGGCTGGTCCTCGTAAATTGTATTAATTAGAATGTTTGTCTGCATTCACGTCGAGCGACTAGCAATGTTAACGTTCTAGATGAAGAGACTATAATTATGTAGATTAGATATAATCAATAATGTAATTACATTTATTAAACAGAACAGAAATTGTAATGGTATTTTTTGTGAGCGCCCACATTAATCAACGGACGAGCAGCGGCCGCGAGCGCCGCCGCGTGATCTCTCATTCGGATAAGGAATGATGCGATTATACACTTAACTACCTGTCAGTTTTTTTTAACAAATCCTCGAATCTTTCTCAAAAGAATAGCTTGTTAATGTTTAGTATCGTTCGAGCGCAAAAAGAAAGCGGCCGTCCGAAAAGACAAAAGATCTATTTCGGAATTTTCAGCTTTTCTAAAGGCTCTGGAGAGCGAGTTTAATCCGAGGCTGTCGGTTTTTGCGGCGTCTCTTTTTGCGCCAGCGGCGCGTCCGAAATGTTCATCGAACAAAAACGTAACAATTCATTCATGCAATGTTTTATTTCCTCTTCAAAAGAGCTGAACACAATGAGTCGTGAATAACCCACGGCGACCGCTGGGAAGACATTCGAGCCGCGATTCAGGGGAATGAGACTTCAAACGGAGCCATTATAATAAAACGTGGATTATAATGATTCGTTACGTTCAGGCGGCCGTCTAGGCTGGCAATTAGCCGTGGCGAGACTAATTATGATGCAGTCAAAGAGATTTAAGCTGCACGCAGCGGTTTTAGTGAGAAGAGCGTTCTCGGAGCCATTAGAGCGAGCTTGCGCGCCGCAGGCTGGGCTGCTATTACCGGCATGAGAGCGACGCCATTAAATTAGCATCCATGTAATAAACACGGAATAAACATCGAGACTAATGGATGATTGCCCGCGCTCCGCCGCCGCCGCCGCCGCCGCCGCTCGCGTCTCACGCACCTCGCTCCGCCGAATTAAACCACTATTTATTTTATCTCCGCGGCCATAATAAAAAAGTTTATTGTTACTTTTTATGGCGTTGATATTACGCCTACCCAGATTCACGCTGCGTCATCCCCCGGCTCCCGTCGACTCCAGTAAGTATATTATTATTTTACCACCGACTTTTTACGTGTACTGCGCTGTATTATACTCGTACCTAAAGGCGGCAATTTTCGACAAGAAACGACAGTAATGAAGGCTTTCGTCGAACGAATGTCGGTAAATTGCGACACTAATAACCTGCGGTAAACGTAATCACGAGAACGCATGAAATAATAAGTCTGAGATAAAACAAAGTAGAGTTATAATAAAAAGTGGTCGCAAAATATAACGACCTACTCAGTCACGGTCTGATAACGATGCACTACGTTCCGAGTACCGAGTCCGTAATTACTTCCTCGCGCGGCGGGGAAGGGGGGGGAGGCGGTTACAGTTAAACGTTCGCCAATTTGCATGGAGTGCCAGTGGAAGTGGAACGCACTCGGGACGATGAAACTCGATTCCCGAAATGCGGGTGTAATTTATCGGCGGTATTATCTCGTAAAACGAAAACCCAATTTATGTACCGCCTGCCACCCGCTGTCATAAAACATAATATTATCGACATCGCCCCCTCCCTAGGCGATCACGAAACTAAGCATCGGCCATTTTAAGCACGTCGCCGGTCCTGCTCTAGCCTAGAGGGCGTCGCAAGCGCGAGCGAGAGCGCACCGGGAGCGGAACTCTTTCATGTCTGCGTTTCAACGATTTCAGATAAAGCGTTATTATAAATAAGCACATCTCATCCGTGAACGTAGGTTCTATCGAACTCCCTCTTCATGAGCTCGCTTCGTAAGTTTTGGTCTAAAGATGGCCGGTTGGGAGCGCTCGGTCGCCGCTCGCGTGTTTCGGCGACCTACTGCGATCAGCTGATTGGCGCGCGGCGGGCGGGGAGCGGGCGCGGGCGGCGCGGAGGTGTGTCGTGACGCAGACAGCAACAGCTGATCGGGCGCCCGTCTCGCTCGCACCAATGCTGTGCACTTGAATTTAAATACGTTCAGCAGAACACGTTACGGCTGTACTAAAAGACGTTTATTGGACATTAACTGTCGCCCGCTACTTTGTACGCGTCCCGCGGGAACTTTGGACTTTTGCGGGATAAAATAGTCTGAGTTTAGGGATGGGATAGTGTAGCTTTCGGAGACCTAGTTGTATAACTAACAAAAATCAAAATAATGTTTCAGCAACCTCTTGATTACGGTCGTGACGGATGTAGGCGTCATTCACTTTTATTGTGTGTGACTAATGACTATAATCGTTTCAAGGAACACTCGTAAGATGTCCTTTCAAGATTTAATCAAAGAAGTTTAATTTATCAGGTTATCTCTATTAAAGTTTTTCTCACATACCTAGGTATTTTGATGACGAATAATTTTTATTTACCTAATTGAAGATGCCGCTGCCATCCATCTGCAAATCCCGATGTCAGCTCTGCTGCGTCCCGTCGTACGTTACCTGCAGATACCAGTACGCTTATTGTCTAACTCGCTCGCAATCGCCATCGTGTTCATTTTGACAGTTCTTGTATGAATGTGACAGCTTGCTGGTTCCGATGCCAATTGTCAGCCCATACATGAACTGTCAAAATGAACACGATGGCGATTGCGAGAGAGTTAGACAATAAGCTTTCAGGTTCAATACCCAATTGGATTCAGTTTGATTTGATAAAATTTATCTCAGTAGGTACCTACTTACTTACCTAAGAAGATACTTAACTTAAATAGGTAAAAAAGTACCTAACGTAAAAAGATAAATAGGTGTCAGTTAACTGTCTAGTAGGTAAAAGTAATTAACATTTAGGTACCTCGTTTTATAACAATGAGAATGCATAAAGTATACTTAAATTTATACAAAAGATTATTACTAAAAATACTTATAAATACCTACATATAGGTACTTAATTGAAATCCAACAAAATGTCAGTGTTCGAAATATTACAGACGGGATATTAACTGCGTTATGGATTATGAGCTCCCGATATCCCATACCCCCATCCATGTCGCGGGTTCATATCCCGTCTGTTATATTTCCAATGAACTAACCGTGAATCATTGAAAACTCTTAAAATGGCTTTATTCGAAAGGTGGGCTGAGGCTGAGGCTTACCATGACGCCTTAATGCGACTCATTTTAGGTTCGCTCGGTGTCAGATTAATACTAAAGGTGACAGCTAAAACTTGAACTGAGTCGGAATTCGGACGTCATGGTAAGGCCTCTGATAATGGGATCGGGACTATTGCAAAGATTCCAACTATACTCAGCTATAGTCGTTATTTATAAAGACAAATGCGCGACGTTTGTAACTGGCCACTGATAAATAAAGCGGGTTCTATTTTCGAGCGTGGACCAAATGCCATTCCTGACTGACGCTCTAGAATTCTAGATAGATAAGACCTGTCTACGAAACGAGTTCCAATCATACTTGAGCAATGACGGACGGTTGCAGGACGATTTCCGCCGTCTTCTTCAGTTTCTAACTAGAATATTGACAGACAGACAGTCTAATTATGTCGCTGTACTGAGCCTAAAGCCTATAGAATGATAGGATTAAACGAACTTACCTGAAGTGAAGTTCGATCCTGATTATATGAAGTACTTAGTCCGAGATAACTATGTAGTTCCGTCCTTTCTTGCTACTTGAACGCGACGTATAAAGACACCATAAACAAAAAACAGCACCTGTCAATACTAATCACATATGTCATTACGTTTAGAGTCGTCATAATAAGGCCTAGGGGGATAGTAAGAAAGTGACTATCCGTGAGGAGGGCGGGAGGCTCCCTTATCTCGGACTAAGTACTTCATATAATCAGGATCGAACTTCACTTCAGGTAAGTTCGTTTAATCCTATCATTATATTCGTACTTAGTCCGAGATAACTATGTAGATGTTTAGAGCAAAAATAAACATATTTATAAACATCCAAATTAAATTTCGATAGGTATTTATTTTCTTAATAATAAATCAAAATGAACATAATTATTTAAAACAACAAAAATCAGTAACATTACTTCTTATAATTTTAAAACCACAGGAAATCCTAAGAAAATCAGCCTTTGGTAATTTACATTCTACATTTAAATTTAAAATCTTAACATTATTTTAATGAATAATTAGGCAATGCCACAGATTGGGCAAATACATTTTGTGCATTACACTCAATGATTAGAGGTCTGTTATAATGTCTCGCAAAGGTAGACCACCTGCTAGACCACCCAACAGCTTTTTAAAAAACTGTCTGTTGTGAGACCTGTACGGTATGCTGGCGACGATGCTGCGTGCCTAATTGAATGTGAAGAAAACTTATTGACCTCAATACTACTGTCTTTCATCACTAATTTGAGCCATCTACTTATTGTTTGTGTTGAAGCTGGTTTGTGAAGTTTTACAGTCAGAAATAATTTAATGCAGTCACTATCTGTCTTAAGTCATTAGTTCTTTTTCAAATATTCTAACAGGGTCTATACCGGGCAAAAGTCTGGATTATTACTGAAACATGGTAGAGATAATTTGATCATAAACCGTCTTGAAGCTGAGGTTTTTTGGATATCTGATAAAAATATGTCGACGCCTTCTTCATAATTTAATTTAATCTACTGTAATTAATTAGCGACCGCATTTAGACCCTCTGTCCTGTAGTCAAAACTAATAACAATAGACTTTAAAGTGAGCTCTTTTAAATTTAAAGTTTCTAAAGAATAATAATAACAATAATAATAACAAAAGATATTTATTCAACAGTTTGCAATCTACAGATACCAGTATTTGAGGTAAGACAGAACAGTGGCTGGGTCCCAGGTACTTGATTATGATTACTTGAGTATTAGGTATACCTGGGAGTAGTTTATAAACTCCCCTACACCAGCGTTTTATTCTATCGTCATTATCAGATCTATAATTATGGCTATCTAAAATTAAAGACCAAGTTAACCGTTAGCAATTCAAAGTTTGGCTTCTTTTTGAAATACTAACATTAAATATGATATTAATCTTGGGTACAACAACGCTTACTACATCTTCATTATGAGTTTTACAGAATTGCCACCACTGTCTTAAACGTGAATCATATTGCTTAAAGCTATTCTTGGCTAGAGATACTATTAGGTATCATTCTTCTCTTCATTGATTCCCTGATAATATACAGGCCCCCAGGGTAAGTTGAAGATGTAAGGGATGTGGTGACCATACTTCTGAACCTATGAGAAATTTTAACAATGGATACCAGGCTTGGTTGGGCCATACTGGAAATACTAATATTCCTGTTGTTCTATCGGTCTTAATTTTACGCAATACTTTTAAGATTAATGAGAATGGAGGGAATGTTTAAAATAACCTCCTCCATTCGACTGTAAAGGCGTCAATGTTCCATGCAAATGGATCCCTGTGCTAGGAAATGTATTTAACACATTTTTCATTAAAACGAGAAGCAAACAGATCAATAGATAGATACCCTATTGAGTCAACTATTGTTTGAAAGACTTCTTGTGATAATTCCCATTTTATATCCTGATTTGAACTCTGAGATTTATAATCTGTCTCAGAGAGTTATCTTTAGAATTAATATATGATGCAAGAATCCATAGATGTCTTGCTTCGCATCATTTCCAAATTTGTCTTGCAAGGTTATTTAACGGTGGAAATTGAATAGAACCCATCCTATTTATATAGGAAATGGCAGTAGTATTCAATTCGTAATAAAATCTCATCTGCAAGGCATCATAAAGCAAAATATAACGCTAATAACTCTAGATAATTAATGTAATTTTTATTTTCTTCTATTGGCCAACTTCCCTTAGCACTCTTTCCATTACATACTGTACCCCAACAACTAAAGATGCATCTGGGAAAATCTCTAAAGCAAAATTATATTGCTTTATGTGGCCTAGTCCTAATATTATTCTTCCACCATGTGAGATCTTCTTTGGCCTTCTGGCCAATGGTAATAATGTTATCATAATTACCCACAACCATTCCAAAGCCCTAAATTTTGCTGCTTCAAAATTTATTGTATACACAAAACCATTAGATATTATTGGGTGCCGTTTCATTAGCATAATTTCATTTTACTATTTTCAAAAATCGTTATATTATTACCGAGCATAAACTTCAAGCAATATAACATTCATTAGTCATAACAACGATTGCAATAAATTCATTTGAATATTCGATTATTCAATATAATAGTTAAAATCCATAACGACATTTAGAACAATGATTAGAGGGTATAACATTATGCAAAATATGTTTAATAAGTAAGCGAACTATCTCTTGTCGCATATTTAAATTTGGCTGGTGCCGAATGCATAAAACATTTGCATTGTGCGAGCGAGCGAAGCGAGCGAGCAAGACGGTTCGGAGCAGAAGCGATTTGGATAGGTTAGGTTCAGAAGGCTAAGGCGGGAGCGAAGCGTAGCGTAGCTTCCGCCTTAGCCTTCAATGTTAGTTTTTTTTTTTTTTTTTTTTTTTTTTTTTATTATTATTATTATTATTATTTAATTATTATTATTATTATTGTTGGTACGGGTTTCCGATCACGGGCCCATGGGGACCCGTTATGATTATTAATTAATTATTATTATTATTATTATTTTATGCAAATTGATATTATGATTTGAGAAATTCGGCAATTTGTTTAAATGTATATTGTTTTTGTATGATCTCAACATTTCGAGATTGAAATTCTGATATTTGTGTTATGAGAAATTAAAACTTGCAAAAATCGTTGTTATGACGAACATTACACACCCTAAGATGTTGTCATCCATACTGAAACTAAACTACCTAACATCCTAGTTCCTAACTAAGCAGTAATCTAAATTTAAATAATTCTAAATTATTCTCCGCAGTCTTTCCCATTTTATATTTGTATGGGCTAATGTCACCTTTACAATCTATTTGGAAACCAAAAAATTTTGATATTAAGTGGAGTAAAATTACTCTTTTCCCCATTTATGACAAAATCAAGACATAGTAAATGTCTTTTTTTTTTTTTAAATTTTTCATTACTGACACATTCATCATAAGTTGAGCCCAGACAAATCAGATCATTGACATAAACCAGTAAGCGAATGCCGTCTTATCTTAAGATATCCTATCACCGGCTTTAACAAATTTGTGAAATGGAATGGTGCGATGCTTATGCCAAATGGTAAGCAATTGTATTTATATAACCCGAATTAAATTGGAACCTTAAATATTTCTTATGTGTTATTTATGCATTAGGCATAGGTATATGCATTGATATTCAGACTGTCAAAGTCTTCGATAAGTTGTGAATAACTTGACACTTGCCAAGCCCGTTTCTGTTTACAGTTGATAGGGACCAGCAATGACTCGAGAAGTTTCTCTTTAATTTACTTGGGCAGGTAATATACAATGATATACTTTATTGTATTATAAAACTGATCATGCACCTTGTCTCCATACTGTTTCTCACCAGTATTCGACTCACCTAGTGCCGACAAAATATCAGTCACTTCTTCTGAGTCACTTTGATCAGAATTATTTATTTGCTTATTAATTAAGTAATCTGAGTTTCTAATTCTGATGCTACAGGTTCCGTTTTTGGGTCAAGCTCTGGTATTTGAGCTGAATTATATGCAGGCAAAAAGTAAATACTAAGCCTGAATTTCAAAACAAAAATTTGTTTATCCCAAACAATTTAGGTTAGGATCGTGACAAACATGTCAAGGTTTGACCATTGGCCATAGTATTGACTATCCAACGGATAGATAGCAAAATCGTCACACGATAATGCTTTTAAACAGAGTTAATTATACTCAAGTCTCCATACAGTGAGACGTGTAGGTACATAGCATTCCCACGGAATGTACGTACGTTCTCATCTCTTCGTAACTATTTTTTGGGAAAAGCTTTCCCGTGTTGCAATGAACTTATAATTATAAGGAAGAGAGATGTATATTTCTTTGCCTAAACCCCCTGTATTATATTAATCCTAATCACTTACCCTTTGGAGAAGCCGATGTTCTGTAGAAATTGCGTCGTACTTTTTCCTATCTCTATCCAGCCTTTTCTCTAATTGCAGTATTTCTCTTTTTGGCATGGTGCAATATAATATTTTCGATAACTGATACAATAAAAAGTATTTTTCCCGAAAGAAAAAACATCTTTTGTGTCGATTGCGCTCCAGCGCGAAATGACAGATGACATATGTGATTAGTATTGACAGGTGCTGTTTTTTGTTTATGGTGTCTTTATACGTCGCGTTCAAGTAGCAAGTAAGGACGGAACTACATAGTTATCTCGGACTAAGTACGAATATAATAGAGTCTGTCTAACCAAAGCTGAACCCACTAGTTATTTGATTGGCAACATTTTGTCTTTTAGTGTGTCTATCTGAGGTGTCACGTTGTATGTCAAATTGACATTTCTCTAAGAAAATTGCAGCTGTGTGTGATCCTGTGTTACCCGGTCATGATTTTTTGAAATTGCCGCGCTTTTACAGGTTCAGCTTTAGACAGGCGGGTTAGACAGACTCTAGTCTAATGTAAAGATCGCAACAAAGAAACTAGTTCACGTTAAAAAATATTATATTTTTTATCATTAGGTACCTACCTATTATTTTAAGCCAAAAAAGCCGTGGTAGCCTAGTGGTTTGATTGACCTGTGGCCTCTCAAGCAGAGCGTCGTGGGTTCAAATCCCGGGCTCGCACCTCTGAGTTTTTCGGAATTTAAGTGCGAAAATTACATTTGTAATTTGCCATGAGCTTTTCGGTGAAGGAAAACATCGTGAGGAAACCTGCACACATCTGCGAAGTTATTCAATGTGTGTTAAGTTCCCAATCCGCACTGGGCGCGCGTAGGAACTATAGCCCAAACCCTCCAATACACGGAGGAGGCCTGTGCCATGAGGCACGCCGAATTTCGCGACAATTTAATAAATACAAAACGACAATAACAACAACATGTACTTACTGAAAATTGTAACGAATTCGGAATAAAAAGGCTTATAAATATAAAATTATTTCAAGCAATTAATTTTAATTAAGTTAGGTATTATTGCGTTGCAAGCTTTGCAATGTAGGTACAGTAGGCGGCAAATAAGTAAAGCGTGGAGGGGATAAGCGCATGAAAATGATGTTGTTTTTCATACTGCGCATATCCCCTCCAAGTTTTACTTATTTGCCGCCTACTGTATCTATGTATTGTAAGTATGTTAGTCCGGGTGGAATCTTGCGACTCAATTTTGGAGCAGATGTCTTCATCCGATGGAGCTGGGGGCCTCACCATGACGTCTTTATGCGATTCAATTCGGACTCAGTTCAGGTTTTAGCTGTCATTCTTCGGAGCCCCTCTTTTGCCCGAATTTCAAATGCCATAATGTAATGTTTGCCAAAATGATCATTTGCCATAACCCTTTTTTTCTCTGAAACCGTAATTTTTTCAGGAGCATTGTAATGGCAATCCTGTAGAACTCTATAGGTTAGGTTAGGTTTATTTCATAACAATCCTGAATAATCTAATCTAACTATCTAACTAATATTATAAATGCGAAAGTATGGATGGATGGATGGATGTTTGTTTGTTTGTTACTCAATCACGCCAGAACGGCCCAACGGATCTGGATGAAACTTGGCACATAGATAGAGAAAAGTCTGGAATAGCACATAGGCTACATTTTATCCCGGAAAATTGCGTAGTTCCCACGGGATAGCGATAGACGAATTCTCTGCAGACGAAGTCGCTGGCAACAGCTAGTTAACAAATAAAAAGAAAAAAGGGTTATGGCAAATGATCATTATGGCAAACAATAGGTACATTTATGGCATATGAAATTCGGGCAAACGATAGAGACCCGTCATTTTTAGTATGGACCTGACAGCGAGCGAACCTACACTGAATCGGGATAGAATCGCGTTAAGACGTCATGGTGAGGCCCCTGATAGTGATAAGCTAATTGTGCGCAGACGCAGACGGAGTCGAGGGCAACAGCTAGTAGGAAATAAGTCTTGTTTTTATAAAGCTTAGAAAATGGGCGGTTGGTGGAGTAGCATAGTAAATTAATAATCAAATTTTAATAGGAAAAGAAAGAGTTTATTTATGATTTCATAACTGAGTGGAATTTGCGACATATCGTTGGCTCTTTGCCAATAAGTATAATAAATCGGTTTATTATTGAAATTTTAACATGCGGCTGTTTCGTTAAAAAAAAGTTTTTTATGTTTATTTCCTTTACAGATATTATATGATCAAGTAATTATGTTCTATCTATATACTTCTATGCTAGTCGGTTACCAAATAAAATAATGTACCAGTTGCTTCTCTTCCCGCGCAGATGGTAAAAACCTATCGAGAGGGAATGGGCGAAAATCATAGGAATCATGTTATAGGCGATGTGGCTAGCAACCTATCACTATTTTGATTCTATTTTCCACCTATACGCCCACAATCATGCTAAACGTGGCCTGTAGCGGAGCCTTTCATTTGCCCGAATTTCATATGCCATAATGTAATGTTTGCCATAATGATCATTTGTCATAAGTACCTAACTCTTTTTTTCTCTGAAACCGTAATTTTTTAGGAGCATTAAAATGGCAATCCTGTAGAACTCTACAGGTTAGGTCAGGTTTGTTTCATAACAATCCTGA
Organism: Pandemis heparana; assembly: GCA_963854515.1. Lineage (NCBI taxonomy): Eukaryota > Metazoa > Arthropoda > Insecta > Lepidoptera > Tortricidae > Pandemis > Pandemis heparana. The sequence continues at coordinate 14,067,672 of OY978024.1, forward strand.
ACAATTAACAGTTAAAGAGAAAAAAGAGTTAAGTATGGCAAATGATCATTATGGCAAACAATACATTTATAGCATATGAAATTCGGGAAAATGATAGAGAAACTTTTCCATCGGCAATGAAACAACTACAAAGAGCGCATCAAAGTTCGGGAGTGGGTCACTTCTAAGAAAACATTGACGTGGCAAACACAGACGTGACGTCAAGTGACATTTCAACTCAATTATCGTATCTCCGTAATGTTTTGACTGTGTGAAATCTTCCAAATACCTACGAAGTTAATTTTATTGTTAAATGAAAAACACCTGGGGCCTTACCATGACGTCTTAATGCGATTCAGTTTAGGTTCGCTCGCTGTCAGCTTCATACTTAAAGTGACAGCTAAAACTTGAACTGAGTCGGAATTAGGACGTCATGGTAAGGCCCCTGCCATTAAGTAACTAGCTGTGTCTATGCAGGATTGTAAGAAACGAAAAAAGGGAACACAAGAGTTGTCAAAAATAAATTAAACATACTTAAGTACTAACAGTTTTATTTATCATAATGATACAACAATTCATCACGGAGTCACCTACGTTATCTTTATCCTACTACATATATTATAAATGCGAAAGTTTGTGAGTATGTATGGATGTTTGTTATGTACTCTTCCACGCCAGAACGGCTGAACGAATCTGGATGAAATTCGAAACAGAGAGGTAGATTATGGTCTGGCACATCAACACATAGCAACACATTACTTCTTATTCCGGAAAACTGCGGTAAGTAAACGAATTATTTGCAGTCAAAGTCGTGGGCAACAGCTAGTCTACTATAAAAATATTTGTGATAAAAAGCCTAGCCTCACCCGTTATATCATAGATATGATACCTACGTCTATGATTAAACCATTCCGTATCAATTTGCGCCGCACAAAAAGCAGCAACATAAAAACCTGCGCCCACTGATTATCACCTTAAGAACTGTCGCTTTTGATCAGCCTTCGTTATTAATTAAGATTCATGGAATGACAACGCGACAGTTTGACAACTTGACAGGCGAGGTGAGCGCACTGAGCCGGAATCGAACCTGCGTGCAGTGACAGTTTGTACAGTCCGCATGATACTAACATGCACATAAGATAAGATAAATAAAGTAATTAAGATATATCATAAGTTATTATAAAAGGAGGTCGAGAGACGGGCGAAAATATTAGAAATCATGTTATAGGCGATGCGGCTAGCAGTCTAGCACTATTTTGATTCCCCTTTCCACCTATGCTAAACGTAGCTTTTAGGTCTTGTTACATTTATATAGCTCTCTCTATGCCGTAAGGGATAATACATGATTTGTCTATGTATTATTTGTTATTAGTTTTAGTTAAATTAGTTTATCTTGTTATTTATATTTAAGTTGTATTTTAGGAGTTTTGTTAAATAAAAATTATAAACAGATAAATCATAAGTGATTATGGAAGTGCTTCTCAGCTCTGTCTCTTCATTTCCGTCAAATCGTGACTTGTCGCAATTTCTTAGAATTTCCAGATTGAGGATGTTGAGGAGATGAATATTATAACAAGGACTACTTTATTAGCGTAGCCCGGACAAGTTTCAGCTGTCATTCAAGTGTGAATCTGACAGCGAGCGAACCTTAACTGAATCGCATTAAGACGTCATGATAAGGCCCGGTAATAGAACAATAACTAAATAGAAACACACATAAAAAAGGTCAAATTAATGTTGGTTGCTAAAATATACGGTTTCATCAATAAGTACGGTCGCCCAAATAAGTGGTCTACCACTTTTCATCCAACTTCCTATCAAATGAAAATGTCGCTAAAGTCGAACTTTCAAGTTGAGAGCCTGTCTTATCGACGTTATGTATTGTGGCGTGCAAAGGAATTTTACACTTAGGGTGGTAGACCACATATTTGGCTGATGGTACATTTGCGTCTAATACAGACGAATTATGGCGTATGGTCTGGGAGACAACGCTTTCTGTGGCTATATAAAAACCAATTCGAGAGCCACTTGCTCTGTCACACACAAGCAATGACAAGAGAAGTTTAGGTAATCAAAATCTTAGTTACACTTTTACGATTCCATTGAACCTCGTTCTATGTCCGTATCAGTTTTTATGGCTTGTCAGCTATGTTTATTAGCAAGAAAGCGTACGGATTGTAATTATATCTTGCTGTAATGATTTCCGTGAAACAGCACACATCAAAAAAGCCCCGGGATAATCAATAGCCCTAGACAAAATTGATGTTTTGACTCAGCAATAATATGCCTAATGTTGAAATGTTCAAAACTGTCTAGGGCTCTAGGGATATTTTTTATTGATGAGTGTACTTACGTGCAGCTTAAGTGCGTGCTATTTCTTACGATTTGCGTAAATATTATGGGACATTTCACGATAACTTTGACCAATACATTAAGTGAGAAATGAGTAACTTACGCTGACATTATAAGCCCAGGTTTTAAACTCTTGGAAAATTATAATTGACGTCCGCAAAGAGTTGTTTGGGGCCTTACCATGAAGTCTTAATGCGAATTCCGACTCAGTTCAGGTTTTAGCTGTCGTTTTTAGTATGGTTCTGACAGCGAGCGAACCAAAACTGAATTGGAATTGAATCATGGAAAGGCCCCTGTTGGTTTGATCAGTAGAGGTCAACATTTCATAATAAGGCTACAAAAAAACACCAGAGTTCGTGTTAAATCTGTTTTCGTAGCTGACTGTACCCCGATCGTTAAGGCGAAGGGATAGGCAAATGACCTTGCCCGTTTGTGACGTGGCAAGCAGTCCGATCAACGCGACATCTGTTAAATAATCGACGTGTGAAATCGATGCAAATGGGCGCGGGCTTATGGATTGAAATATTGCACTGTGATGTTAGTAGATGGCGCTTGTTTCAGTTTTCCGATTGCCTTACACACACAGCATAATGTTCAAATCAGATTTCGCAAAAATAATAAAAATTGTAACATTTCGGCATTCGTAACGTGGCCTTAAAGTCTTGTTACCTTGGGCTCTGTCTGCTCCGCAAGGGATAGAGGCGTTATTTATGTATGTATGTATGTGATATTATACATGAGAAAGTTTGTGACGATGTGAGTGAGTGTGTAAGTATGTTTGTTTCTTCTTTTTTTTTCTTTTTTTTATGTGAATAGGAAGGTAAACGAGCAAGTGGGTCACCTGATGGTAAGCGATCACCACTGCCCATAGACACCCGCAACCCCGGAGGGATTGCAGATGCGTTGCCATGCCAACCTAGAGGACTTAGATGAAATGCTTCTGCATGAAATTTGGAACGAAGACAGTTGGTACCCTAGATTAAAACAGGCTACTTATTATCGCAGAAAATTGCGGTGTCCAGGGTCTGTCTAGTCTAGAGTCGCAACGTAAATTATTATTGCAGAATAAAGTAAAACTTGAACGTGTGCGGGAAAGGTACAGAATAAGGTATAGTTTTTCCAATGATTATTTTCAAAACCGATATCTGAGGGTCCGAGAGGTCCCCAAACATAAATCCGTTATCAAAAATGAAAAAGGTGGCCGCCATTTTGAATTCTTTAAGTTTTGAAACGACTATTTTCAAAATCGATATCTGAGGGTCCGAGTGGTCGTCAAACACAAATCTGCTATCGAAAATAAAAAAAACTGGCCGCCATTTTGATTTCTTTACTTTTTGAACCGATTGTTTCCAAATTCGATATCTGAGGATCCAAGTGGTCTCCAAACATGAATCCGTTTTTAAAAATGAAAAAAGTGGCCGCCATTTTGAAAACCTTTGTTTTTGGACCAATTGTTTTCAAAATCGATATCTGACGATCCGAGTGATTCCCAAACACGTATCCGTTATATAAAATGGAAAAAGTGACCGCCATTTTGAAATCTCTAGTTTTTGAACCGATTGATTTCAAAATCGATATCTGAGGGTCCGAGTGGTCCGCAAACATGAATCCGTTATCAAGAATGAAAAAAGTGGCCGCCATTTTGAAATCTTTAGTTTTTGGACCGATTATTTTCAAAACCGATATCTGAAGGCTCGAGAGGTCCCCAAACATAAATCCGTTATCAAAAATGAAAAAAGTGGCCACCATTTTGAATTTTTTATGTTTTGGGCCAATTATTTTCAAAATTCGATATCTGAGGATCCGAGTGGTCCCTAACATGAATCCGTTTTTAAAAATGAAAAAAGTGGCCGCCATTTTGAAAACTTTTGTTTTTGGACCGATTGTTTTCAAAATCGATATCTGATGATCCGAGTGGTTCCCAAACACGTATCCGTTATATAAAATGTAAAAAGTGACCGCCATTTTGAAATCTGCAGTTTTTGAACTGATTGTTTTCAAAATCGATATCTGAGGGTTTGAGTGGTCCCCAAACATAAATCCGTTATCAAAAATGAAAAAAGTGCCCGCCATTTTGAAATCTTTAGTTTTTAGATTGATAGCTTTCAAAATCGATATCGGAGGATCCGAGTGGTCCCCAAACACAAACCCGTTATCAAAAATGGAAAAAGTGGCCGCCAGCTCAGATATCGATTTTGAAAACAATCTGTTCAAAAACTAAACATTTCAAAATGGTGGTCACTTTTCTATTTTGTATAACGGATACGTGTTTGGGAACCACTCGGATCGTAAGATATCGATTTTAAAAACAATCGGTCCAAAAAGTAAAGAATTCAGAATGGCGGCCAGTTTTTTTTATTTTCGATAGCAGATTTGTATTTGACGACCACTCGGACCCTCAGATATCAATTTTAAAAATAATCGGTCCAAAACTTAAAGATTTCAAAATGGCGGCCACTTTTTTCATTTTTAAAAACGGATTCATGTTTGAGGACCACTCGGATCCTCAGATATTAATTTTGAAAACAATTGGTCCAGAAAGTAAAGAATTCAAAATGGCGGCCAGTTTTTCATTTTCGGTAGCAGATTTGTGTTTGACAACCACTCGGACCCTCAGATATCGATTTTGAAAATAATCGGCCCAAAACTTAAAGTTTTCTAAATGGCGGCCACTTTTTTCATTTTTGATAAAGGATTTATGTTTGGGGACCTCTCGGACCCTTAGATATCGATTTCGAAAATAATTGGCCCAAAACATAAAGAGTTCAAAATGGCGGCCACTTTTTTCATTTTTGATAACGGATTTATGTTTGGGGACCTCTCGGACCCTCAGATATCGGTTTTGAAAATAATCGGTCCAAAAACTAAAGATTTCAAAATGGCGGCCACTTTTGTCATTTTTGATAACGGATACGTGTTTGGAGACAACTCGGATTTTCAGATATCAATTTTGAAATCAATCGGTCGGAAAACTAAAGATTTCAAAATGGCGGCCATTTTTTTCATTTTCGATAGCAAATTTGTGTTTCACGACCACTCGGACCCTCACATATCGATTTTGGAAATATTCGGTCCAAAACTTAGTAATTTCAAAATGGCGGCCACTTTTTTCATTTTTAAAAACGGATTCATGTTTGGGGACCACACGGATCCTCAGATATCGATTTTGAAAACAATTGGTCCAGAAAGTAAAAAATTCAAAATGGCGGCCAGTTTTTCATTTTCGGTAGCAGATTTGTGTTTGATAACCACTCGGACCCTCAGATATCGATTTTGAAAATAATCGGCCCAAAACTTAAAGATTTCAAAATGGCGGCCACTTTTTTCATTTTTGATAACGGATTTATGTTTGGGGACATCTCGGACCCTCAGATATCGATTTTGAAAAGAATTGGCCCAAAACATAAAGAGTTCAAAATGGCGGCCACTTTTTTCATTTTTAATAACGGATTTATGTTTGGGGACCTCTCGGACCCTCAGATATCGGTTTTGAAAATAATCGGTCCAAAAACTAAAGATTTCAAAATGGCGGCCACTTTTGTCATTTTTGATAACGGAAACGTGTTTGGAGACAACTCGGATTCTCAGATATCAATTTTGAAATCAATCGGTCGGAAAACTAAAGATTTCAAAATGGCGGCCATTTTTTTCATTTTTGATAACGGATACGTGTTTGGAGACAACTCGGATTCTCAGATATCAATTTTGAAATCAATCGGTCGGAAAACTAAAGATTTCAAAATGGCGGCCATTTTTTTCATTTTCGATAGCAAATTTGTGTTTCACGACCACTCGGACCCTCACATATCGATTTTGAAAATATTCGGTCCAAAACTTAAAAATTTCAAAATGGCGGCCACTTTTTTCATTTTTAAAACGGATTCGTGTTTGGGGACCACTTGGATCCTCAGATATCGATTTTGAAAACAATTGGTCCAGAAAGTAAAGAATTCAAAATGGCGGCCAGTTTTTTCATTTTCGGTAGCAGATTTGTGTTTGACAACCACTCGGACCCTCAGATATCGATTTTGAAAATAATCGGCCCAAAACTTAAAGATTTCAAAATGGCGGCCACTTTTTTCATTTTTGATAACAGATTTATGTTTGGGGACCTCTCGGACTCTCAGATATCGGTTTTGAAAATAATCGGTCCAAAAACTAAAGATTTCAAAATGGCGGCCACTTTTGTCATTTTTGACAACGGATACGTGTTTGGAGACAACTCGGATTCTCAGATATCGTTTTTGAAATCAATCGGTCGGAAAACTAAAGATTTCAAAATGGCGGCCATTTTTTTCATTTTCGATAGCAAATTTGTGTTTGACGACCACTCGGACCCTCACATATCGATTTTGAAAATATTCGGTCCAAAACTTAAAGATTTCAAAATGGCGGCCACTTTTTTCATTTTTAAAAACGGATTCATGTTTGGGGACCACTTGGATCCTCAGATATCGATTTTGAAATTAATCGGTCGAAAAACTAAAGATTTCAATATGGCGGTCTTTTTTATTTTGATAACGGATCCATGTTTGGGGACCACTTGGACCTTCAGATATCTTTTTTTTTTCTTTCTAATGATAGACTATACATTGGAGTACTACTTGCCTAAATATCAAAATTTTTCATGCAGTAATTCCAACCAAAATCCTATTTCCCATGCTTGTTCGCTAAACAGCAAGTAAGTATCAAACCAACCTGCCACTAAGTTCCCAAAAAACGGATTGAAAATAATCACTTTTGACTTAATATAGGTATTATACGTGCGAAGCGAACGAGTACGACTTTTTGAAGCACTGTTTTGCGCCTATTCTGTGACTCAAACAACATGCTTAGCCAAACCAATATGAAAAAGGGCAAAGCGAATATTGGCAACGTCGCGTCGCTTACACACTGCCGCCACCGAGCGAACATGCAACGTTGCTTTTTCCTTATTATTTTCATACGTCTTATCCAAATTATTTTTTTATTTATTTATCTATTATTTTTTTATTTTTTTTATGAACATTTTTGGTTTTATCTTAATAATTTATTTCATTGTATTATCTTTTTAACATTTTTTTGGTTTCCGAATTTTTTTGTACATTGAAAAGCGCCTGATTGAATGTGCGGGCAAATATTGCGTTCGCCCTTTTCACAGGATCAGGGCAGTACTACTCTCTAAAGCCTTATTTGTTGGCTAATTGAAGCAAACGCACCGTGGAATTTTAATTATGAGTTACTAGAGTGACCTCGTCGAGATTGGTAGCAAACAGATTGGTTTCACCCGAGCAAACCGTGTACAAAATATTTGCGAGACTCTTAGAGCAAACGAATTTTTGTACTAACTACGACATTAAGGAATATGTTTTCACCGGTGAATTCTAATTCAAGACATGTTTTATAGAATGTGCAGTTTTCAAAACTCCAAATTGTGTATTATCGCCATAAAACATGCACAAAAACAACCAATTTATGAGCTTTTGCCTATCCCTTCGCCTTAAGCTGATTACGTATCGGATTGTAATAAATAATCGCGTTTTTACTTCGCTCTAAAAAATAACTTATTTGGGCTTATCGGAGCTTATTTAAAGCCATTGTAGTATTTATATTTAATCTTGATAAATACAACTGGAGTTTCAAGAAAAGAAAGTCAGACTTTCCGCTACGTTATTTTGATCCTTGTAAGTACCTAATTATTTATATGGATTTCACGCATTTTTATGGTAAAGATAAGATAAGGAAATTTATTATGCAGAGATATTGACATTGACACTAAAATTTATAATGCCATAACCAACTTTAAAATCAATCTGAAACTTTTTCAATAACTAGTAAGTAGGTATTTGATTCATAAATTTCGAGTAGGTAGTAAGTACCTATACTTAAAACAATAATATTTTTATGACCTCTATACATCACATTATGATAATCTTGTCGATACATTCTCGTACTGTTGGAAATTTGTCTTATCGTGCAAAGACAATTTCGTCAGATCAGAAATGTCGTGCGGAAAGCGTCATCGCGTCGGCTTTTGGCAAACAACAGTTTATTATACGGTTTACAGGAATTAATGGTTCCTGCTAAACGTTTGAGATACCAACGAAAGTACGCTTAAGTATATAAGTAAGATAAGTAATGCCTTTCTGACAAATACTTGTGACTCACTTTAAGTATAAAGCTGTATCAGATTTATTGTCAGTTTTATTACGGGCACTCATAATTAATTGTCAGCTAAGAGATAGGGTAAGGGTTATGGTATACATCATCGTTGAGATAATACTTATAAAAATGCGTGGACAAACTACCCAACTGTGTAGACATACATACAGACATAAATCTTAATCCCTTAACGGGGTAGACAGCAATTCGCCAAACATTGGTGACTTAAACACCCTATAAAACAAGTTTAATAATGTTCCATTTTCAAAGCAGCAACAAGTTTCCCTAAACCCCTATTGTTGCACATTTCTGCCGCGGCATGCGCTGTGATCGTTTTCTATACCCCACCATACACTTCACACGTTCCCAATTGCTAGTTTAGACTTTAGCCATGTTAAATTTTAACACGTACAGTCGCCATCAGATATATCGTAGCGGGCGAGGTCCTCAAATATTTCGGAGCAGCATTAAATTTCAATAAATTCGTTACACTAAATATGGTTAATAACATCGGAACACGCAATCCGTCATATATATAAGAGCAGCGACTTTTCAATAAATTCGGGACGTTCAATGAGCTAAAAATATCAGGAAGTACATACCGTCAAAGGTATCGACGCAGTCAGGCTGATCATACTCGTAAATATCGGAACATATGTGGAAAATAAACCTTACGTATATGATGATAGATTCGAATTCCAAACAAAATACAAATAAGGCTCAAACGTCATGCCAAAATGAAAGATATGTCACCTATATAGTGTACGCGTCTGCATGCATAATTCACTGTGTTAGTAACATAAAACCTTTTTTGTTGTATAAAGTGTAAATTGTTACTGTTATTTAGTAATTGCCATTATACTTTTTTTAAGAATAAAATTTTTCTTCTTCTGCTGTTATAAGTCAAAACATGTAGTTCTATTTTATAAAACTAGTTTTATTATAAACACAACGTAATTTAAACTGTTTGTCACAAAGTTAAGGTATATTTTCCAAAAATGTTCCGATCTTTATGGTCAGCCTGTCTGCATCGATATCTTTGACGATCTGTGACGTCCCGATTTTATTGAAAAGTTGCTGCTATTATATTTATGACTAATTGCGTGTTCTGGTGTTATTAACTTTACAGTTGTAATGAATTTATTGACATTTAAGGCTGCTCCGAAGTATTTGAGGACCTCGCCCGCTACGATATATCTGATGGCGACGGTACGTAGCTTAGTTTTTAGATAATTTCTTGAAGTCAAATATGCTGAGAATGATAGAGTGGGGATAAAAATAAAGTTTATTAGTAACGGTAGCAGAGAGAGTAGGTACAAAGACAAGACAAGGAATGACATATTAGGAACACAATAAAACGTTTTTCTAAATATAAATCAGTACCTAGTATCAAAAGTAGCCAGGGTGTTTACTATTAGAAAATAGAAACAAGAAGGTTTAGCATAATTTCTAAGGACTTAATGTCTTGGGTTTATATTCTCAGTAAAAAGTTGTTTCTGCCTGTGTTAATAAACCGTATAATCTTCTAATTTAATGTATTTCAAGCTGATCACCGTGCCAGCTGATCGCGGTGTTCCCAGCTCACATCTTCTTCTTCTTTGCCTTTTCCCACTTTAAGTGGGGTCGGCTCTCCTAATTAATGTGCGCCAGGCAGTTCTGTCTTGGATTGTCTTTATAGGTATCTAAATTGGCATGCTTCATTGTTCGGGTCATGTTTGTCCACCAGGTGCCGGGCGGGCGCCCTCTTCCGCGTTTTATTTCGGGTAATTCCAGCGCCTTACGAACCACATTGTCATTGCCTCTTCGCATAACGTGTCCGTACCATCTTAGTCGACTCTCTGTATTTTTTTTAGGTATTGGGGCTACCTTAAAACTACCTCTTACATGTTCATTTCTAATTTTATCTAATCTGGTTACACCCCCTGACCATCTCAGCATTTTCATCTCATTGACATGAAGTTTCTGTTCATGATTTTGTTTGATGGTCCAGCATTCAGCGCCGTACAATAAAGCAGGTCTTATTGCAGTTTTATAAACTTTTCCCTTAGTTTTGATTCACCCTTAGTTTTCACATCATACTGTGAAATTCGATTTTCGAAGTTCGTTTGGTGCCATTCCGCTTATACTAATAGTCATTAATTTGAGAGTGAGAGAGATCGAATTTCGGACTAACCCCCGTGGATCGTGAGTATTCGACACGTCAGTGAAAGCCGATTGGAATTTTAACCGATTTCCGTAAAAGGCGGATCCGATGAGCTCCAATCAAACTTTATTTCACAGCATTCGCTCCGTCATCGGTCGTCGGAATCGGGCGATGCTGCTTCTTGTAACATCTTTTATATAGGTAATTAGGTTTCTAGTCAGGGGCTTTACCATGACGTCTTAATGCGATTAAGTTTAGGTTCGCTTGTTGTCAGATTCATACTAAAAGTGACAGCTAAAACTTGAACTGAGTCGGAATTAGGGCGTCATGGTAAGGCCCCAGTATTTGCATGCGGCTTTGTTCATCTGCGTTTGACATTTACGTACTTAATTCCTAATGTAATTTTGATTAAAAGTGTTCTTAAATCACTTAAAAAAACATTGGATTAACCCTAAAATAGGAAACAATTACAATCACATTTTGGTATCATTTGGAGTTTTCTGTCCTTAAAAATATTAAATGTAAGATACCTAAGCTATAATCGAATTAATTTATTTAGCAGGACTTCAGTATCCCACTGTCGGGCACACAACAATTTCTGCTTTTGTACGCGTGTACTAAATTATAAACTCACTAGCTGTTGCCAGCGACTTCGTCTGCAAAGAATTCGTTTATCGCTATCCCGCGGGAACTACGCAATTTTCCGGGATAAAAAGTCTATGTGCTATTCCAGACTTTTCTCTATGTATGTGCCGCATTTCATCCAGATCCGTTGGGCCGTTCTGGCGTGATTGAGTAACAAACAAACATCCATCCATCCATCCATCCATACTTTCGCATTTATAATATTAGTTAGATTTGCCCAGCTTGCAGCAATGGGACACTATAATAGCCTTAAAAATTGCCTCTAACTAGTTTTTTACGAAATGCATCTTAACTACTCTTCTGTCAAAGTAAACTAATTTTTAATTAACTGTAACACCATAAAAACGATATAATAACGATACTCCCGTGCGGGGTCTATTAATTACTACCATTTACGTCAAAGTGGACGGGAAATGCTAGTTTCGTGTTAATGAAATAAGAGCCGGGGGGCGGACTTTGTACGATAACATTCAACCAATGTAAGTATGTTTATCTTATTGCGACATTGCAGGAACTAACTCCAAAACTCACTCTACTGTAAGTAAACAGTACACGGTCGTTATTCTGCAGTAAAATTCTAGACGCATAGAAGATTGTATTTCTTGTCAAGATAAAAATGACATCAGCAGAGTCAACAGTCAACTTGCTTATAAAAGTTACTTGACGTTTTTGAGTTCACCGCTACTTATATTGTTTTATATTACTTTACTTACCTACTATATCCATGTTTATTATTTCTCAATAATTTCTTAATTGTGCTTAGCAGATTTTACCCGGGACGGGAATCGGCACCCTTTTACTAACACTCCTTTGTCCGTCTCTCTATCTATCAGGCTGTATCTCATGAACTGTGAGAGCTAGTCAGTTGAATTCTTCACAGATGGTGTAGATATTTGTGTTGCCGTTGTAACAACAAAATAAATACCCACTAAACACATAATATTTTATGTAAAAGTAACCAATATAAAATGAACTCATACGCTGCCTACTTGTTGTTGTTTCTGTATTTGTACGGAATCTAACTGTAATTTCGAATGCAAACTTACAATAGAGATATAGCTCAGCCACCTGCAGATATATTGCAGAATAATTCTGAAACATCTAGTTTATGTAGTTTATGTTATGTAGTATCTATCTAAGTTTGTATGGATTGAGGTTACGGTCAGTGATTGACAAACATTCAAACATTATCACAATCATTACAAAGCATTTATCAAATCTAAAATTAAAAACGTCTCTACATAATTACTTAACAAAACGCCGTAATTATCGAATTTCATTCAAAACCCTAGTAAAGTTCCAGAAATCTCTTTCATCACGCGTACATTGAAAGGAGAAAAAAGCTTTAATAAATGCCCGTTGAAATTGAAATGGCGGAAGGCGGAGCTTTGAAGTCATCGGCAGTAATGACGGAGAGACGATCGAGACTTTTGAACATTTGTTGCTTGTCGATCAGTGCGTCCCTTTTCTATTAGTCTTGTTAGAAAGGGGCGTAGTGACAAGACGAACCGTCATCTCATGTTACGAAGCAAGGCATGGCATTCTTTCGCCCAGATTGAAATTGAATAGCCTTGATAACCAAAGATTTTAGAGTCTTCCAATTTCAAGGTAATTCAAGGTAATTCCTTCGGCGAGTTATTTATTTATCATTTAAATCTTGCCAGGCCTTTGTCCTTAACCACGAAAATAACTCTAAATATTTCACAATCCCAAATGAAACCTATAAGATCTTCCAGCGTAGTTGCAAAATGTAGATGTTTTAGCTGAAGCTGATATAACGACTTTTATAAATAATCGTAACGGTTTTATCTAAAGGCTTCATTACAGAAATCGGGACCTTACCATAGAAGAAGAAGAAGAAGAAGAAAAAAGTTTATTTATGACAAACAAAACATCAAAATAAAAAAAACACATAATACAGCAGATAAATAAATAAATTGTCACAACAACAATTGTGTTGTTGTTGTTGTGAATTGTCATAGCGTCTTAGTGCGATTCATTTCCGATTCAGTTTACATACATACATACATACATATCGTCACGCCTCTTTCCCACAGGGGTAGGCAGAGACTACTTTGTTCCACTTGCTACGATCCTTGCTGGTCCTGATTCAGTTTAGGTTTGGTTTATAACATCAATCCTAATATTTTCGCTTTCGCCCATTCCCTCGATTTTTGCCACCTGCGCAGGAAGAGAAGCAATTGGTACATTCTATGTTTTTCTTTGCTCATTAAAGTAGATTTAAGTACGACGATGCATTTCGATGAAACATGGTACGTAATTATGGTAAGCATCAATCTACCTGGCTAAAGCAGCACGGACAAGCAATAAGGATGCAGTGGGATCCGGTCGTTTATCTTGCAAACCATGTTGGTAATCCAGTTAGTAGCGCGTACATTGCACGCCATAAGATGCAACAAAGTAGCTGATACCCAGAACAACAGAATATGGGGCGCAATGCACCAGCAACTTGGATAAATTACGACCCCAGTCCATTCCAGCGTTTATCGCTGGACGTTCAACTAATGAAATACCAATTAGCCTGCATAGTTAGACAAGCTTAAAAGGTCTGTCTCTATCATCCTGATTTGGTCGGAAAGGGACAGAGGCGAATACAGAGTACCTAGCCTCCTACGTTGTCAGACTATAGGTAGTACAATAATATTTATACTGTCTCGCTCACACTCGTTAGCGCTCCGTTCCTCAGCAGTAAAAAAATGGAATCCTTCAGGGATTACTATTCGTTCGATTCGAGGGTCTAATCAAGATTTTAACTTTAGGGACATAGAATACTTTTATCCTTGAGAATTTTGTAGTTTTTGCAGTATCGCCATAATTCCTTCGAGGATACTTCGAAATAAACTAAAATTAACGACAGTCTTTTGACTCGTGGGCGTAAGAAACCAAAGAGAAGTTACAAAACCGCGGATAAGATGAACTGGTGTTGTTTTTGTCGGACACAATCGCCCGGACAATAATACCCGCTCAATATTCATAAATACCGAATGTTTTGGATCACGTGTCGTACCAAAATAATAACACAAGCTGTCCCGCAACGTGAAATATTCCAAGTGTTATGAAATCTAAAACGAAAACATAATTCGTCGTAAAATGTGGCATGGAACCCCGTTATTAATGTGGAATGCTAATCTAAAAAACAAATGCCTCTGGTACTCCAGTTAATAAATGGATTTCGCGTTAGATATTTTAATCTTTTCAGTGAGCACAGTTCCAGCGAAAATAACTTTCAAGGGATTCAAAGATTACTTAGTAGCTATAGCTATAGATACTTATAGTTACTGTTGCGAACTCTTTATCATATTTATATTGTTTATGTTTTTATATACTTTTTTATGTCTTCTCAGTTTTGTTTTGTCTTGCAGTAAAAGAAGGAGTTCAGTTTTGTTGGTGTTTGTCTCATTATAGTTAGATTCCCTGCTCATAAACCCATTGGGCATTAAGTATCATACAGTCCACATTTCGTACGCTTCAGTTACTTTAAGTCGTACCTAAATGGTAGGTATTCTGGTCTTATTTTCTAGTAGCTGATTCCATAACAAATATATTGCACAAGTTAAGTATCAGCAGTTCCGGGTTGTATCTCTTATTAACGATATCTTTCCGAATATGGTGAGTCACAGGAAACTTTATTCATGCAACAAACAAGTCACACCATAGTGTTAATTTGATCTGTACAATATGTATGTGTACATGACAAAAGCCAATGGAAGCGAAGCGGAAAAAAGAATGGCTCTACAAGTCATATTAAGCAATTGGTAGTCAAACAAACCTTTTCATTCTGACCCCTATGTGTAGACATAGGCGTGGGACAGTTAAAATGGAGTCGAGGAAGTCATCAAGAATCTATTTCAGCCAATGGAGCTCAATATGCAATCCTACTCATATTATAAATGCGAAAGTTTGTGAGTGTGTATGTTTGTTCCTTCTTCACACTAAAACGAATGAACGGATTTGAATAAAATTTGGTAGGAAGATATCTGGTACCCTAGATTAAAACATAGGCTACTTTTTATCCCGGAAAATGGTATGGTTCCCGCGGGATAGCGATAAACATATCAATTGCTAAATTCTACGCGAACGAAGTCGCGGGCAGAAGCTAGTGTCTAACTATTACTGGTTGAGGGTGTGGGAATGTGGAAAAGAGGTTAATGTTTTTTGTCCGTGATGTGATATGCCGCCCCACACGTTTGGCAAACATCGGCAAGCACGCAGGACACAGTCATATGTTAGAGAGTAGATTCCTGTTTTATTCTTTCATATCTGCGGTTCGTGTGTTTGCCAACGTTTGCCAAACGTCTGGGGCCGGCACTAAACACTAACAAAGATCGTAAAAAGCATGATGGTGATACGAGTATCGACGGATGTCGCTACTTATCTGTAGGAGTTGTCGCTATCAGACGCTCTTGTGTCGTAATCTCCTCGTGTTTTAACGACGTTTGTGGCGACGTGTTTCGGAAACGTCGTTTTTGAGATCGTGCTTGTTCAACACAAGTATTGCTTCTGCGAGGGTTGTCAGTGTACCAACCCAACCCACATTGATTTTAAAATACTCTTTATTGAACATCACAAAACAATACAGAAACAAAGAACTATTAAAGTAGACAATAGGCGGTCTTATCGCTTACCTAATAACAATCTCTACCAGACAACCACCAAAGAAATAAGTTGGAGATAGTTCAAGTAGGTGGCAGAAACAAACAGACAGGAGAAACGCAGGGATAATAAAAACAACAATCTAACTTCTAACTAATATTATAAATGCGAAAGTATGGATGGATGGATGGATGGATAGATGGATGGATGGATGGATGGATGGATGGATGGATGGATGGATGGATGGATGGATGGATTTTTGTTTGTTACTCAATCACGCCAGAACGGCCCAACGGATCTGGATGAAATTTGGCACATATATAGAGAAAAGTCTGGAATAGCACATGGGCTACTTTTTATCCCGGAAAATTGCGTAGATGCCGTGGGATAGCGACAAACGAATTCTTTGCTGACGAAGTCGCTGGCAACAGCTAGTACTAACATAAATATTATAATACACTAGTAATACATAGCTAAATAAAATAAAATAATACACACTTGCACACATAACATAGTTTCAATTAACACAAAATATTTACCTTGCTACTCCGCTACTTACGTGCAAGATAACCAAGCCTGTGCGAAATATATACGTTTTGCATGCAAGCCCTCCCACCACTACTAACCGCAAGGTAACGCCTGATTCAATAAAATATAACATAGTTTGTTCAAAAGAAGAAATGTTTACAAAAAGAGAGCTTACTTAGGCTAGACCTGTCACGTGGCAACCGGATTCGGTACTTTCATACAATTAATTTACTTAGATAAAATATATTTACTTATACGTAATTTGTGTACGTCCTATCGGCTTCATCTCGGCCTAACAAACGTACCAAGTACAGGACGGTCACCCGTGGTGCAGCTCGGCGATATCTCGGATCCATCGACCACTTATTCCGGGACGGGAGCCGTGGGGGACGTAATGCACTAGACGACACGTGAGTGCACTCACGCCACTAAAATACATCACGCTGTGCACGCGCAACTGTTTCATTTGTTTTCATTATAACGACTTCGCTGATCCCGTGGGAGTTACTGAACCCTTTCTTGTTTACGTTTGGTGCAAGTTTATCAATCGGTGACTCGTGAACGCTTGGATTAGACGGCCATAATTATCCACGCGTATCGCGATCCGAATGAATCCGGTTGTTTTGAAATCTGCTGTATATTGACATACCGCTGTCGCGATAATATTGACCGTCTACCTAATTATGTTGGAGGGGTGCTGACTTGTAGTGAGTGCGGCCGCATTCACTGCAAAAATCGGC
Organism: Pandemis heparana; assembly: GCA_963854515.1. Classification (NCBI taxonomy): domain Eukaryota; kingdom Metazoa; phylum Arthropoda; class Insecta; order Lepidoptera; family Tortricidae; genus Pandemis; species Pandemis heparana. The sequence goes on from OY978024.1 coordinate 14,084,814, forward strand.
TGCGTCAGTCACCTGAGAGCGCATCAACGACTCTCTCAGTGTTACGAACCAGTCGCTTAGTGATGGGCGACTTCAACTAATTTGCTGATTCGAATGATTATTCATTACTAATATCATAATTCGAATTTGAAATTAGTAATATACTAATGCCGATAATCGAATAACGACTACTAATATTAGTAACTAATCGGCGGCTGGATGACAGCTCGGACCGAATCGGGAATCTTCGTGTCGACTCGGCAGCCGAGTCGACACGAAGATTCCCGATTCGGCCCGAGCAGTCGTCCAGGCGCGGTGCTTGCGTTAGTTGTTAGTTATATCAACGTCAACTCGACTGGACTGGATTTTGAGTACTACTAATATTCGAATGATTTACGAATTAGTAGACTAAGTCGAATGATAACAATAATCGACTAATCGAATTAGTATTATTCAAAGTCGCCCATCATTACAGTCGCTGCAGCCGGACACGGCCAAGAGAAGATGATTGATGAATCCATGAAACAAAGTGTCTGTAATCTAACTAATATTATAAATGCGAAAGTATGGATGGATAGATGGATGGATGGATGGATGGATGGATGGATGGATGTATGTTTGTTTGTTACTCAATCACGCCAGAACGGCCCAACGAATCTGGATGAAATTCGGCACATAGATAGAGAAAAGTCTGGAATAGCACATAGGCTACTTTTTATCCCGGAAAATTCCCGCTGGATAGCGATAAACGAATTCTTTGCAGACGGAGTCGCTGGCAACAGCTAGTCCATATTATAAGTTGTAGGATTTGAAAGAGAAAACGACTTAACTATCTTTAATGCTTTTTTTTATTGAATCAGGCGTTACTTTGCGGAGGTCCATTTCAATGAACACAAAATATTTACCTTGCTACTCCGCTACTTACGTGCAAGATAACCAAGCCTTGCGGAGGTCCATTTCAAGGAACACAAAATATTTACCTTAAATATAAATAAATATAAATATTTTGTTTATCTTCAATGCTATCGTCATGGGATGGAACTCAAATGGTGATTGTTTTTTAGTAAAGCGACCATCTCGGCTCCTCACGTATGCTGATTTCTGATGTGGCGTTGTCAAGTTATGAGCTAAGTATAAAAACCCCAAATGCCAAGTCCTCGCATATGTTTGTCGTAAATTATTATAATCGCTCAGCTAAGCTGGTTAGACTGCTGTAATTATTTTATTACGGGCAACTGATGCTATCTTTGAAGTAAATTAATACGATATGGCCTTTACGACAAGTTTATTAACAGCTAAGGTTATATAGCTATTAACAGAGACAGCAATGCAGGCTGATAGTTGACAGCCCTGCCGGGGGGCTACTTGCAGAACGATACTGTCGCTCGGCCACACGACATTGCGCTCACGTTCGCGATTTCTAATCGCTTCCTTTTTTTACCCCCGCTCCAATCGCTCAATCAATTACTTCTACTGGTTTTTGTCACGAAACTACTTTATTTTTATTGGCTGTGAATGCGATACGATCTTCAATTGTTGAGTGCCTGGACAATATAGTTTTGATTCGGTTATGTCATCGATTGTTGTCAGGCTGGTCATATACCAGGGATGTGTACACTCTTGTATAAGAAATTAAATTATATTCATATTCAAATTATGGTCAACTGCTTTAATCAGTGTATAAAAAAAAACCGGCCAAGTGCGTGTCGGACTCGCGCACCGAGGGTTCCGTATCATTATCTATAAATATCTATAAACCAGTATAAGCAGAGCCCTGCTCCAAACCAACATGTACGCAGTGTGGGGTCACTTTATATTAGTCACTGATATATACAGACATACATACATATTTACAGTTTTCGCAATTATTCCTTAATCTGTGCTATAAGACCTACCTTCATACCAAATTTCAAGATTCTGTGTTCACGGGAGTACCCTGTAGGTTTTAATTCCCTTGAGAGTTGCGGAAATTTGCGGCATAAACGGCTGTATCTTTTGATTGCGTTGGCTTAGAAGTTTGATTTTTTCACAACTCCAAGGGGCAATGGACCTGAGTATTTGATATAAATTTCAGCTCGATAACTCTACGCGTTCCTGAGAAAAAGGGTCTTGACAGACGGACGGACAACAAAGTGATCCTATAAGGGTTCCGTTTTTTCCTTTTGAGGTACGGGACCCTAAAAATGGATTACAATCTTACCAAACAATATTTATACCTACTACTGAACTGATATCAGATGCAAAATTTCAGCTCAATCGGTTGAAAGCATCCGCTTCAAAATTGAGTCGCACGATTCCACCCGGACAAACCTACATGTTACAAGTTAAACAACAGCTTGTAATAAAAGGGGAAGGTTGTTATCTATAACAAACTAGCTGTTGCCAGCGACTTCGTCTGCAAAGAATTCGTTTATCGCTATCCCGCGGGAACTACGCAATTTTCCGGGATAAAAAGTAGCCTATGTGCTATTCCAGACTTTTCTCTATCTATGTGCCGAATTTCATCCAGATCCGTTGAGCCGTTCTGGCGTGATTGAGTAACAAACAAACATCCATCCATCGATCCATCCATAGTTTCGCATTTATAATACTAGCTGTTGCCAGCGACTTCGTCTGCAAAGAATTCGTTTATCGCTATCCCGCGGAAACTACGCAATTTTCTGGGATAAGAAGTAGCCTATGTGCTATTCCAGACTTTGCTCTATGTATGTGCCGAATTTCATCCAGATCCGTTGGGCCGTTCTGGCGTGATTGAGTAACAAACAAACATCCATCCATCCATCCATCCATACTTTCGCATTTATAATACTAGCTGTTGCCAGCGACTTCGTCTGCAAAGAATTCGTTTATCGCTATCCCGCGGGAACTACGCAATTTTCCGGGATAAAAAGTAGCCTATGTGCTATTCCAGACTTTTCTCTATCTATGTGCCGAATTTCATCCAGATCCGTTGGGCCGTTCTGGCGTGATTGAGTAACAAACAAACATCCATCCATCCATCCATACTTTCGCATTTATAATATTAGTAAGATAGGTCAATTTGATCTGGTATGTCGTATACTTTTTGTATCTATCGCATCTCTACATATATTTATAATAATGAACACACCGTTTTAAATTCTGTAGGTATTGAAAGTCCCTAGCAAACCTCATCTCTCGACGCCGCAGCAAACTGCAATCATGATTTATTTTACTCTCATTTCACTAAAAACGCCCGAATTTGTAGCAATCACATAATGGGCCGTTTAAAATTTCAGTCCATTTGCGCTAATGGCGGCTTCGTCAGTGATTTGTACAAATGCCACGGCTTTAAGCGAAACGTTTATTGTTATTAGTCGAGTGCATTAGAAATGCAGATTGGAGGGAATTAAAACCACTCTAGTTTATTGGAAGCTGATCGAAGCTGATATTTAGTGCTCCACTTAGTACTAGATAGTCTTAATAAACATGTGCAAATTCGTGTTTATTGAAATACTTTGCAGAGACGGGATCCACGGAGGTGAAGGTCTATGGTAACAGCTCAGTAAATTCTTTATCAAATATAGTACAGTAATAAGTTTCTTTAGAAATTTTAACTTTGCCTCTACTTGCATTGTCATCGGTTCTGCATGTGCACCAAATTTCAAGTCAATCGCACCGATCGTTGCAGAGTTTCCTCCTGCGGAAACTATCCTGGCCAAGCCACCAGAACTCCACTATCAGATTATTGTATTGTCGTCTGACTTACTCAAGTATGCAAAATTTCAGCTCAATCGGTTGAAGATATCTGCTTCAAAATTGAGTCGCAAAATTCCACCCGGACAAACATACATACATTACAAGTTAAAAGCTTGTAATAATAAGGGTTCCGTTTTTTCCTTTTGAGGTACGGAACCCTAAAAAGGAGCCAACACCTAACTACATTAACCCCATTATGATCACAATGCCTAAAAAGCAAAATTACTTTGAAGGTGTAGTGAAGCGTTGCCACGCAGGGAAACTAATTCATAGAAACAGATTTTTTTTACTACATGACAATCGATGAGGACATTTGACATTATGCTGCTTGATGATACGGTAATTACTGCTTACCACAAGAAGCGAAACCTCTGGTTTGTTAATAAGAACGAAGGACCTTTGTTTTATGGTTTCAGACTTCAAAAGAAAAATCGGAAATCCTAGGATCACTTCACTCGTGTGTATGGCTGTCATAGTCGATTTGCACCAAATCCACTGGTTTTTTTTTTAATTGATTAGCAATTAAAATGAGCCCATGGCTCACCTGATGGTAGCAGACAACACCAAAAAATGGGAAATGGTTTGCCCGCCTAGAAGGCTATACATTACAGTAACCAAAAACCTTGGTGTGGTGTGGTTTGCGACCTTAACGCCATTTCCACACTAGGGTGTTCGGTTACTGTCACGTTCGTTTACAAATCGCTGATGAATGGCTTTGAATTGAACATCTCGTAAATCATACCTATCCTTGTTTCTGCCTCGATTTTTGTCACAAGATCAGGCCGGATAATCGGCTGTTGTACCAATCAATCAAAGATTAACGTCGGCAACAAGCACCATGTACTCGTAGTCTCGTACCAAGTACGGTTTGTATAAATGTATAAATCATTCTGCTTGTCACTGATAACGGGACGCTTTCACTGACAACGCTCGTTGACACTAACATCATATATCTTTGGACAGGTTTATTTACACTATCTCCTACGTGAAGATTTGAGTGTATTGGTTTTACTTAGTTGACACCTCGATGGAGTATTCGGAGTGGGAAGCGGACTACGAGTTGGAACGAGTAAAACTGAGGAAACTTTGTACATGGTTTATTTCAATAGCGTGATGAACTGAACAATAAAGCATTTTTCTATAAAATAAGATACATAAATACATACATAGATAAATAAAGTCCCCTTACGGGGAACCTGTGTTCCCCGTAAGGGGACGATTTAGTAAACGTGACATTAGGTCTGTACCTAATGTCACGTTTATTAAAGCATGATTGTGGACGTATAGGTGTAAAGGGGAAGAAAATAGTTATGGCTAGGCGCATCGGGCTTGGCAGGGGTTTTAACATCTGCGCGGGAAGAGAAGCAACTGGTTCATACCTACTATGTTTTTTTCTTTGCTCCCAGTCCTCCCAGACCAGCTTGGAAGCAAATAAGAAAGCTTGAAATAAGAGAGGCCAACAAAATACATATGTGGGACGGTATAAGTATTGTACCTACGTGAAACTCTAAACGAAACAAAACAAGTCTTAAAAGCTACTGTTGAAGTATTTCTTTTCAAATAGGCAGAGGATAAAGTGCTACAAATGTCAGAATTTACGTGCGCTTTAACTTTTAAGCAAATTAAGTTGCTAAATTGCTTTTCCTTGAAATTCCAAGACAGAATACACTGCAGTTTAAATATAGAAACCTTTTCTTAAACAATTTTTGAACAGAACACGTTATCGTCAATATACAATTTGGTCGAAACATGCAAAACACGATTGTCAGCAATAACAACTTTTGTTCATTAAAAACAACGGGATATTTGATTGTATTGTATATTAAGTAGACGCTATCTTTAGGCATTTGCATTAAACCGATAAGAGCTTGAAATCATTTAAGAACAGGTAAAAACTACAAAATGAATAAGACCAAGGCTCTCGAGAGTCGAGACCACCGGCTTTCCGTAATAAAAACGCGTTTAGTTTTTTACTGGACCTAAGTAGTCATTTAACCGCGCTAAACGACGCTCTAATAAGTTGCAAGAGAGAACCGAAATCAAATGGAGTGGGTTCAATCTTCGGTAGCTACTATATGTATTTCAATTGTTTTTTAAATTCATTGGTAGGTATGAGTAACAACTCAGTGATTTTTTTTTAAAAAGAAAGCTACTTTTATCGCTTCGATTTTTTTTATAAAGTAACAGATTTAAACCAATAAATGTTGATATGACACGGTAAGTAACCAAAGTAGTTAAAAGTTCTACTCTTTCGTGTCAAAAGATGGCAAAAACGATCATAGATTGGACGTACTGAAGTGGTCCCTAAGTTTTTGACCGAATAGCTTCAGAAATGCGCCCGCGTGGGAACTATAGCCCAAATCCTCTCATTTTGAGAGAACTGTACTCAGCAGATGGTCGTATTAAGGCTGGAGATAAGATGAGCTTCAAAAATGAATCCATTGTGCAACTATATAATTTCTTATCTACTGCAACGTGCAACATTCCCGGATTGTCACAATTTAGGGATATTTAGAAACAAGCCAAGTATCAAAAGTAAGCTAAGTGTAAGTGTAAGTTACTTGAGTCACAGACGGTTCTGGCTGAAAATCACTGCTGCAGGTGTCTAACACCTCAGCGTAATGCTGAGCCAGCGACCGTTTCACTTTTGCGGAGACACACAACGCTGATGATCTAATTTTTATATCTGTGTTTTTTGTTTTTGTTTTTGTTGTTTCTTTTCTATAAAATTGTGTGTATGCTCTTATATTTGTGTGTCTTGCAAAATGAATAAATGTCTTCTTTCTTTCTTTCTTTCTTTCTTTCTTTCTTTCTTTCAAAAGACCAAAGCTGCGTACTTGTTATTACCCTCACGTTGCTGGTGCATTATTATCTCATCTCGTTCTGTTGGGCAAAGGCCTCTCAGAATGAGAGTGCTGGGTCATCATCATCATCATTATGTCAGCCGAAAGACGTCCACTGCTGCACATAGGCCTCCCCCAAGGCTCTCTACTCGGACCGGTCCTGTGCCTGAGAGTGCTGGGTGGTGGTGACTTTTTCATCAGATAATCCTCTTCCTCGTTTTCCTCTTCTTATACAAAGTAAGTATAGGTATTGGGGAACGAGGAATATTACAATAGTAATTATGTATAATAGAGCACAATCTCAACTGCCTAATTAACAACCGTGTTAAGCTTATTGTGCTAGTGATTTGATTGCACAATCATATTTACAGCATAATGGTTGACGAACTTCTACCTACTTCTTATCTTTTGTTCTAAAAACGTGAAATTTGGAGGAAATTTACAAGAGATTATAAGTTATGAGCGGCATTATGATAAAATTTCGGTGGCTGCGTTCGTTGCTTCCAGAGTAGTCGTTAAAATAAATGACGTATGCCATAATAATGAACGCAATGCAGCTAGAGGCATGCTTCAGGACGAACATAATGACATCACAACGCGTGTAAAAAGTAACTTTAAAATTGTACCTAATGACTGTAAAAAATATGATGTTTCGACAAGTGGTCCTTATTTTCAATAGTCATTTAGATTCAAGACAGCACAGACAGGATTTTTAAACATTAATACATAATGATATTATGTTTAGTTTTATGATCGTTATTTTTCAATGACTGATTTTCACGTTTGCGCAATGTTCTTTGCAATGATGATCTTTTCGAAAGTGTGGTTAAAAAAATGCCTTGGACTAATACGATACGATAAAATCAAGATGATGATTATAATCGGCATCATGAACGCTAATAGGCAGACTAAGTTAAATGATCATCACTATATTACCGATGACCGAATAGCCACTGGAGAACCTGACTGGGAAGCTTGAGGTCCCGAGTTCGATCCCCAGTCGGGGTCCTTAGATATTTGTATGAAAATAGGAATGTTTAATCCCGCGTATTTTGTATGCTTAGTATTTTGTATGTATTTATCTACATAAGTATGTTTATCCGTTGTTACAATACAAGCCTTTAACCCATATTACAAGCTTTGCTTAGTTTGGGACTTTGTCAATTGGTGTCAATTATCCAAAGATATATTTATTTATTTACCTCCTTATTAACCCTTTCTACCACATTGACTCAAGGAACATGAGAAGGAATATTAATATATTATCTTAATTATATACGCAGATTATTCCCTCTTGTCTCCCATTCTAGGGTTCTGGCCAAACTCTAAATCACACGCTATCCTAGCGCCTCAAACGACACTCGGGCCATTATCATTAGCTATTAAGTAATAACTTAACTATATCTCGAGACCCAATTACCGCACGATAAGCATTGCACAACGTTGGGCATCTTCACGACCGACATCACAAATGGAGTATTCTCATTGTTAAGTTACCTGCCTGTTTAGATATAGATAATTTAAGGTGTGAAATAGAGATGAAAGGAACCGAGAACCTTGTAAAAAATAGAGGAGTCTTGAAAAAAATCAAAGATAGAATCAGAATCATTTATTGTTTAACTGTGGCAACACAAATCGTTAATGAACATGAGGAGGTGGGTACGGCCGTACATCTTAATTCTAAGCGCACAATACTATTTGTGGGGCTAGAAATTGACAATGTAAATATATAAAAAGAGATTGAGGCACAGCCTAAATTCTAGGACTAAGAAATCTGTAATTTTGCACAAAAAATCCTTTTAAAACGTATAAGAATATGAATAAATGAATAAGAATAAGAATAATTTACTACTATACTACTACTACTACACTACACTATACTACACTATAATACACTACACTATACTAGGAAGAACAGAGTTTTTGAAAAAATCTCACAGGATAGTGTTGTACAACGAAGACGAAGGCGTAAGTGTAAAAACGGCAGCGTTTTTGAATGACTCACAGGGTAGACAGAGCCTAAGATAACAAAACCTAACGACCACGTTTCCATGATTTCTACGATTTTCGCCCATTCCCTTGATGGAATTTTAGCATCTGCGCGGGAAGAGAAGCAACTGCCACATTCTAGCACATTCATTCTTAATTTAATGTTAGGTGACAAGGTAAAAGTGGCAGTAAGCAAGCTTGTATGCGCCAGCGCCGAGCCGGCGTACAATGAGGTGCGGGCGCGACACACGCTAATTAAAATACAGAGTGGTTCGTATTGTACCCGCGGCTGCTCCGGCGTCGATAGCGGTCAAATACAGGTTGATGACTAATTTTTGGATAACCTGTGAAATTAGTGATAGGCTCGTCTCGTTCATTAAAGGAATAAAAAGGCGTTGTGGAAAAGTTTTTAAAAATATACAAAAAAAAATGTAAAACTATTTTGTTTTGTTCGGTCATGATTCTAATTTGGTAAGTTGTCACTTGTTGTTTGGTGTTGTAAGTTGGCGAAATTCATTCATCATATTTTTTTATCTATCTATTTCTAAATCACTTTTTTTTTAGGTACCTAGGTATTTCCGTAATTTTCGGCTTTAGCTCAGAAATTTTCGAGACGTGGATATGGGTATTTTTTAAGGTACAGAACAACCTGTATATAATTTTTTTGTGTGTATGTGTGTAGGTTCTGACAAAACCTGTAGGTAGGTATTTAAAACTGCCATGTAAGATCGATATCAAGGAAATGAGAAATAATCAATACTTTCACTAATTATAACGATAATGTGCTTATTAGATACATAAATAAATAAATCACGTCTTTATCCCTTAGTTAAACAGAGCCTAAGGTAACAATACCTAAAGGTCACTTTTTTTTAATGCGAATAGGAAGGCAAACGAGCAAGTGGGTCACCTGATGGTAAGCGATCACTACTGCCCATAGACACCCGCAACCGCGGAGGGATTGCAGATGCGTTGCCAACCTAGAGAACTTAGATGATGCCTCTTGTGCCCGTAATTTCCCCGGCTGTCTTACTCTCCACACCGGAACACAGTAGTGGTATCTGGGAAGGTCTTATAGCACAGATTAAAGAATAATTGCGAAAACCATAAATATGTATGTATATATCAGTGACCAATATAAAGTGACCCCACACTGCGTACATTTTGCTTTGGAGCAGGGCTCTGCTTACACTGGTTTATAGATATTTATGGATAACTAGCTGTTGCCAGCGACTTCGTCTGCAAAGAATTCGTTTATCGCTATCCCGCGGGAACTACGCAATTTTCCGGGATAACAAGTAGCCTATGTGCTATTCCAGACTTTTCTATATCTATGTGCCGAATTTCATCGAGATCCGTTGGGCCGTTCTGGAGTGATTGAGTAACAAACAAACAAACATCCATCCATCCATCTATCCATCCATCCATACTTTCGCATTTATAATATTAGTTAGATTAGTTAGATGGTATGTACGGAACCCTCAGTGCGCGAGTCCGACTCGCACTTGGCCGGTTTTTCTTTGCTTCCAGACCAGTATAGAAGGAAGCCAGTGATGATTTCATATCACGAACACCAACAAGGAAAAACGTGACTCATACCCCGTTGATTGATAGCGCATACATCTCTTGATATGAAACAGTTACCTACAAGCATAAAACTATTAGATCTCGAGTATCATCGATCAATCAATCGAGTAGTATTAATAGCTGTGGAAGTAATCGCAGCCCAGTTCTACCGACAATTAGCCTCGCAGGTCTGTTCGGAAAATATATCTCGTAATTACATAGTGTATCATTTCGTGGAAACCGGGTTATTTCATTTAAGAGTCTGACAACACCTAATTTTGTTGAAATTGATGTTATTTAAGCACTTTTTTAAGAAAAACTACACACAAAAAAAAATTACAAAAAAATATAACTACGTTAATTTTCATCATATTTCAAACACGCTGGACGGACTCGATACATAATTGAACTAAATCGGCTCGATAGAAAATAATTGCAAAGATTGGTTTTAAAATCATCATTAAACGGTTCTATGTCTTTATTTTTTCGACGTATGGGTCTGCAATTAAAAACATGAAATCAACATATTCATAATTACACGGCTAACGAGTCATATTTCACAAATAATTCATACTTTTTTTTATTTCTTACTATTTGTGTCTTACTTGCAAGATTTTAGACGCGCGCCAAGCTGCCGGAATAGTTTCTTCTCTTTCACTAACAGGCACGCGAACCGTATGTGTGAAGAGTGGCGCTGCTCAAGGTCATTTGCTGTTAACAGCTCCTTAAGACCTTAGTCTACAAAAAGTACCTACGCTTTGTTGTAGTAAGTTTAAGGTTAGGTAAGTCTTGTGATCTTGGGCTCTCTGTACTCCGTAAGGGCTATAGACGTGATATACCTATGTATTGTACTAGATTCTGCCCGCGACTTCGTCTGCGTAGAGTTATTAAAATATGCCTCTTGAATCACTCTATCTGTTAAGAAAATCGCATCAAAATCCGTTGCGTAATTTCAAAGATATAAGCATACATAGGGACAGACAGACAGCGGAAAGCGACTTTGTTTTATAACTATGTAGTGATGATGTATTTATACGTAGGTAACCAGTTTACACGCACTTGAGTTTGACACGCTCTTTGATATAAACAAAAAATAGTTCGGTATAATTTATTGAATCAGCATAATTAAGTCAATAATTTATCATAATTCTGTGGTATCCTTGCGTATCGGTTTCTTTAACGGGCTCGGCCGGAATTTCACAATTTATGAATAAAACAGAATAACTGTTTCCGAAATGTTATAGAATGTTAATATGCACTTAATTAGATTGCACGTCATTATCGCCGGATTTACTTAATGTTAATAAAAACTCGTTTTAACTTTAAATTGCCGCAGTTTCACGTCATCATTTTAAATTAATGATAATAACATGAATGATGCGACTTAAATACATGGTATTAGTCCAGTTTGCAATAAATAACAAGCTAACTTGAAGTTTTCCGTTTAAAAATGTATAATATTGTAATTGGCAAAATGAAAGTATGAACCAGCTTGGCAGATTTACAGACATCCAATGTCTGCCATGCCTAAGCGATTTAAAAATAGCGATCGAATAACAAAATGGAAACAAATTTGGTTTTTTATCATTATTATATTGCTGCGGTCTGTACTCGTACTTGTAGTATACTATACATATATTAATGACTACTTGGCGTTAATAATTGCGTATATCTGAATACCTTTTACAGTAAGTTTGTACCTAATATTAAGTTGATTCTAAGAGAAGGCCTGCTAATTTATTACGTAACTCGCTCGCAATCGCCATTGTGTTCATTTTGACAGTTCTTGTATGAATGTGACAGCTAGCTGATTCCGATGCCAATTGTCAGCCCATACATGTACAGTCAAAATGAAGACGATGGTGATCGCGAGCGAGTTACGTAATAAATAAGCTTTGCTCAGTAGTGCGAAGTCTATAGGGTGGGGACGAGACCACATTTTGTTTCAACAGAATCAACGCAAGAGTAAAATACACGTAAAATGCACTAAATAATACATAAGCCTATTAAAAATCAAATATAATTATGATGAAATAATTACTTCATTTGAAATTCAATTTTATAAGGCAATGAATAAAACATTTAATAATTTCGATTGGAGAAGTGGCTTGAACGCCGCGGCGATGGTCGGAACATGGCAACTGGTAAAAATAATTATGAATTATACATAATTTGTAAAGGTAAACCATATTTTATTTAAATAACTATAACATTTAATTAATTATATTTATGTTAGTTATTAATTATATTTATGTTAGTTATGAGGTATGCTCATATTAATTGTTGCTCGAACTTGTTCAATGAAATAATGAAGGTCATTACATTATTACTTCTGGAAGAAGTTCTATTTACTCATAAATATTAATATGACTTTATTAAAACAAACAAATGACGATCAAATTCGACCAGGGTACTCTTCAGCAGCGAAGGAGAGACACGCACAATCGACCGTTCAAACCACCAATAGCCCAGCTTTCCTTAGAATGTGATCAAACTGGTGAATTAGAGGGTGTAAGTATGATTCTCTAAATATAAGTCGTACATAAAGTCTCCTTAGTCAGACAATCATAAACTTGACTGCTTCACTCGTAGATAAATATTTTTAATTATTTACATAAACAGACAGACAAAAATATTCTGTTTTTAGTATTTGTTGTGTTAATATAAGCATTTTTATAGATTACTAGCTGTTGCCAGCGACTTCATCTGCAAAGAAATCGTTTCTCGCTATCCCGCGGGAACTACGCAATTTTCCGGGATATAAAGTAGCCTATGTGCTATTCCAGACTATTCTGTATCTATGTGCTGAATTTCATCCAGATCCGTTGGGCCGTTCTGGCGTGATTGAGTAACAAACAAACATCCATCCATCCATACTTTCGCATTTATAATATTAGTTAGATTAGATTAGATTAAATTTATTGACACCGTTTTGTGGTTACTAAAAATCAAATTAGTTGACTGTCAGACAGGACACATGGCTCTGTATAATATCCGTCCAACGCAGTTTTTTTTATTAGCATAATTATTGTATCCCACTGCTGGGCAAAGGCCTCCCCTCTTTCTGCCACTCGTCCCTCTCAAGAGCTTGCTTTTGCCACCCTTTTCGATATGCGTCCAAGTCGTCCCGCCATCTCGCCGCCAACGCAGCTTCTATTCCCTGTGGGGTCAATCCACGGATGAAGTCAGGAGAATTACATAGGCTAATATCTCCCCTCACCTCAATGAAATCATCCTAAGATCTGCTCGCACTTTCATGCTTATGGTACACGGAACCATTCCAATTGCGGTTGTGAGAGCGTTACAGAACTTAAACAACTTTTGATATCCCAACGCGATGTTTAACGTTTTTCAACGAGTTCGTACTTCGCCCTAAAATAAAATGAAGTCATCAACGTAGCTATTTGAGAGCGCCTGCTCGGCGACCTACGCTGTGTTTACTCGACACGTGCGCCTGAGCATGTGGGGAGCCCTTACTATGCAAATACGGAGCTGACAACAGAGCACCATTCAATTCTAGAGAGACTCCGGACCACGCAACGAGCTATGGAGAGGTAATTGCTTTGCGCGCCGAAATTCGGAATACGGAAATTCGCCGAAGAATTAATACATAAATCACGTCTTTATCCTTTAAAGGTTAGACGGGGTAGACAGAGCCTAAGATAACAAGACCTAAAAGCCACGTTTAGCATGATTGTAGGCGTTGTCGTTCATTGTGGAGTTCTAAGGGCTTTGTGTAACCAAGTGGGCTCAGCTGGTGTTTCTAAAACAAACAACAAGAATAAGACATGTCACGCGCGACACAGCTCTCGCGCGCTTCCGTGCTAGCCGTGCAGTGCACGACTTTTGGCGATGGTGATGATGGTGAACAAAGCACCTGGCTGGATGTAACAGGTTGGCGGGAAATGTTTGATTGTGTGCGTGTTTTGCATTTGTGTGTGGGCATAGGAGGTGTTTTCCTCAAAAATATCTTAACGTTGTCATATTTTGAATAGCATAGCGTGCTCCGTTATTTAAGTATTAATGACTATGGGATTAGTTTGTCGCCGTTGCGTACCGCTAATGGCGCTGCTAATTGTTCTATACTAATTCAAGATATTCACGACGTTTTCCCGTCAAAATCTTACATCCAATCAATATACGATCGATGGATACAGCCTGATTTGTATGTATAGATACGTGAACTCATGACTTGATATATTTTATACGAGATAATTATACTGACTTTTACTTTAATTAAAGCAATGGTTAACCTCGTTTCACACCGGTTCCGCCAAATTATACTCGGTCCAGTTTCTTGCCAAAATATGGTAATTACATAATTAATGCTAGCAATAATATCGGAAGCGATAAAATGGGACCCTTTGCGTTTACCTTATGGCATGGCCGTATATTTCCGTGAAATAATTAACGTAGTTAATATTAAATGACGCCATGTTACTCATTGTAATTAATGATCGTACTTATATAAATTCTGAATGTAATTTATGCATTTAAAGTGGTGGTAGTCTACAGGTTTGACCTACAGCCTCTCAAGGAGAGTCGTGGGTTCAAATTCAGGGCTCAGACTGTGCGAAATCTCATTTGGAATTTATCATGAGCTTGTCGGTGAAGAAAAACATGGCAAGGAAACCTAACACCAGCAAGGCAATTCGATGATGTGTGAGATGTTCCTAAGCTCAAGTCTCATTAAGACTCTCTGTACCCAGCAGTAGGACGCGGTACTAGACCAATAAATAAAATTCCTTTGTCTGATCTGAAGGTCTGACATAAGTCAATGTGGCAATTCATCACCATCGTCATTGTCCCCAGTCTATATACGTCCCACTGTTGGGCACAGGCCCTCTCATTCTAAGGAATGAGAGGGCATGGGCTTGATTGATTTCTTTCGAGACGTAAGATCTGTCACAAAATGTGGTAAAAACTTGGTCGACTATAAGGTTAAATTACGAGTGGGGTTACCTCCGCGCGTGATCGAGAGCTTCGGTTTGTTTTTGGATCCATTCGGGGGAGAGCAATGCGGGCCGGCACACCCTGGGCATCGGTTAATGATTTCTCGGCAGATTCTTAGGGATATCATTGACCGTTGGCTAAGAGGCCGACAGGGAGGTCTTTTGACCGTGTAACCGTAGCCGACACAATTTACAACTGTCTTTCACTTTGACACAGGCAAAATTATCCAATGGACAGAGTTGATGTTGACTACTTTAACTTATCGCGGGATATTCTGAGAGAAGTAGTGTATTTTGTATCAGTCTTCGCGATTCTGCCGAGCATTAGACTGGTCATGATACTTCGAAACAATCTTTTTTATCAGCGCAAATTCCTTTGCGGAACATGCTCAGGCTCCTTATGCGTTCTGACGTGGAATCGTGAGAGCTGTTACTGTCGTCCGTTTATGCCCGTCGTTAACGAGGTCACGAAAACGACGACACGCAAGAATGAAACAAAAACAGAACGCTTAAAAGGATTTCGTTATATCGGTCATTTTATGAGGCCATTTAGGTCTAAAAGATGCTATTATTTTATAAACGCTTTGGTTATTTTGCGCGTTTTCGCATAATACGAAAAAACCTTAACATGACAAGTAGGATAAAAATTATAACGTTGCAGACTAGCAAAAGTCCCTTTCTCCGTTCCCCTTTGTGCATTTTTTGTCCTGTACCTATTCATCTTTTTCATTTGTACAATAAAGAGTTATACATACATACATAAGCTTGTTAATGTTTGTATACCTAATTAAAATGAATCCCGCACGTGTCCAAACTTGACGCGGCACATCCAAAGTTCTGTGTAAACAACCTTCGAAGATGCTCGTCGTGTCGCCGGATTCGTTTACTCCTTGGTTCTGGGAACCCTGCCGAGGTCTGCACGAGTCTCTAATGTTAGTTTTTGACAATAACAACCTAACCTAAATATGTAATTTTTGATACAAGCCTTTTTTTGTTGACTGTAGCTAGTAGCACCTGACAGCAGCAAAATATTCTCATAAGTTATCTGTATTCATGCTGATCTGGTAGCAAAAAAATAATTTAGAATGTACCAGTTGCTTCTCTTCCCGCGCAGATAGTAGGTAAAAGCCCATCGAAGGAATCTGCGAAAAGCATAGAAGGCTAGCAACACATCACTATTTTGATTCCCCTTGCCACCTATATGCCTACAATTACGCTAAACGTGGCCTTTATGTCACTTGTCTACCCCGTAAGGATAAAGAGGTGATTTATGTATGTTTGTCTGCAATACACATTATTCTAGCAGTTTTATTTATATTCCTTCATGTAGATAAGTATAATATTTGCATGTTGTTTTCCGTTCGTATGCGTAAATTAATTTCAGCACGTTGTTATTGGAGGAAAATTGTTTTGTGTTTCAATAAACTAAAATCACATGGAGTTCCGGGAAGGACTCGTGTCTCCGTAACAATTTGTGCAGCTTTGTTTACTCACTTCTGGAATAACTTCATTATAATAGTTATGTTTTTCCTGTCTTTAGGTACTCGTGTAATCCATTCCAGTGGTTAACCTTTATTAGGCAATATTGTACACGGCACCTCTAATGAGCTGTTTACTTATTTTATGATTAACATTATTTTTGAACTATTTATGTTTACATGTTTGACCTGTTAATTCAATTACTGACTATATTATGTGTATGGCTTCACCTCGGAGTTTCTAACACTGTGAACAAGTCCAATTTTTTATTAATTTATTTATCGTACCTGATAATTGTTTTCATTGTCTCTTACACAAAGCCTCTTTGATCGCACCGTACAATAGAAAGGCTTAGTATTGCAATAAACTCCGCTACATTGTCATAACTTAGTAATAAGAAACTATCCACCATAAATCGACTGTAATCCAACACAAACCAAATCCCAACCTTGTTCTCTAACCATTCAAGTTGAAAATCGCTTGGGACATGGTAATTGGCTGTACTGTAAGCAAAATAACGTTACACGATGCACTCAAAAAATGACTCTTATGCACCCGAGAATACTGTCGCGTGTGGAACTTTTTACGTAGATTGTATGTTGCTAGGTGTACCTACAGTCAGCAGGGTACGTGTAATGGGCCCTCAATTACTGATTACTGCTTATCATTTTACGGCAAATTACGGGGCATAGAGTTGATTGATACCGGCTAATTACAAAGGAAATCTTGTCAGCTTTGTCCGGGGCGGAACGAAATGATACGTGATGATACGATGGGGTCGCCAGCTGTCATTTCACTTAGTAAGTACTGGGTTGAACTTTAACGATGTTTGCACCCAAGGAGTAGGTAGGCAATGTAAGAAAGAGCGGTGTATGCGTAGTAATGTCAAAACGGGTGTTCTGCCTTTTTGCCGAATTTTATTTGATCGAATTTCATTTATTTGGCAACCAACATTTCACCGAATGTTCACTTTGACAACTGACAATTGGCAAATTTTTGTATGCCAACCTCTCATTTGGCCGAATTTTCATGAAGACGAATATCATTTTGATTTTAGTAAATATGGGAGCGAGTGAAACTACGAGCTGCTCTTATCGCACTCGTGTTTATTCATGCACATTGACAGTGGTGGGCGCAGCCACGCACACATATGTATCATCTCCTCCCCTAAATTAACACTACCTATATTCTATAACTAACTTTGGGACGGTTACGTTTGGGTCTTCTGGAACGCGGGGTCGATGACCCATCATCACCTCTTGTGCATTCTACAGGCTTGTCTGTAGCATCCAGAAACTTGTCATCATCAGAAGTCCCGGCTGGCCGTGAAGCTCCGGCAAGTTCCGTTTGTGCCTCATCCTTCCTCTCCCCAGTGTAATAATACCCCGGACTTCTCCGTTGACATAGCAGCGGTGAAGAAGGCGAGTTGCCTACGGCGGGTGTAGCTGGCTCTATCTGTATATCGAGTGGTGGTGATGATGGCCTTCCTGTTGGCCCGTCATTTATCGTATTCGAAGGCGATTGAGGCGACCGCGACGGCAGCGGCGGCGATGACATCGGCAGTGGCAGCGGTCCTACGTAAACCTGAGACGGATATTTCCAGTGGGCAATGGGTGCGCGCGCCGGTGCGGGGCGCAGCTGATTACATACCTCACATGTACCTATTAACAATTCTATTGCTTCATCTATACCCGGAAACCAGAATCGAGAACGCGCTTCGGCCTTTGTCTTTATTATCCCTAAATGTGACGAATGTAGTTCTTTTAAAACCTTATCACGCAAGCTCTCGGGAATTACAACCTTATGGCCTCTCATAAGGCATCCATTTTCAACAGATAACTGCGTGTTACATAAATGGAAAGGCTTTAGCCTTAAATTGTAAATTTTTTTAGGCCACCCGTTTAAGGTAAGCTTCATTACTTGATTGAGCGTCACATCTTTGTTTGTTTCGTCTCGCAACTCCCCAATCGTTATCGGTAAGCTACCTTCTACTACAAAACAAACGTACGATGCGCGGTCGCACGGGTCGGCGCCGGGGCCGGCGCCAGCAGTGCGGCCTGCAGTCGCGGCGCTGTCCCGCATCTCAGGCGCGTAAGCGCGGGACAAATAATCGGCACTATTGTCAGCACTACGGATATACTCTATTTCGTAATTATAGGCTCCTAAAAATATCGCGTACCTCTGTAACCGGTTCGCAGATACTTCGGGTATACCACGATAAGGTCCAAAAATCGAAATTAAAGGCTTGTGGTCGGTTCGTAGCAGGAACGGTTTTGACCTACCGTACAGATATTGGTGGTACTTACGTACCCCAAATATTATAGCCGTAGCCTCCTTCTGTATCTGCGAATATCTCTTTTCCGCCGCATTTAAGGTACGGGACGCAAACGATATGGGTCTTTCGCACCCATCCGCTTCGACCTGGGACAAAATGGCCCCCAGGCCCCCTGGGGAAGCGTCGACGGTTAGGATCAACCTTGCATCGGGATTGAAATGTGTTAAAACCTGATCGGATGCTAACATTTTTTTAATATTATTAAAAGCACTAGTATGAGTCACGGTCCATTCCCATTTGAAACCCTTTCTAAGCAATTCATACAATGGACTAAGTATGTTTGACGCCCCGGGAACAAAGTTCCTGTAATAGTTAACCAAGCCTAAAAAGGATTGAAGTTGATTAACATTGGTAGGCACCGGCGCGTCAACAATGGCTTTCACCTTTTCTGACGATTTTTTCAGACCGTCCTTGTTAATTACGTATCCCAAATAACTTACTTCGTCTTTAAAAAAAACACATTTATCCCTTTGCAAGGTCAGCCCCGCATCCTGTAACCTGTTCAATACACTGTGAAGTCTAGCTAGGTGTTCCTGTTCGTCCCGCCCCGTGACCAGCACGTCGTCCAGCAGACACAGGACGCCGTCGAGCCCCGCTAGTAGCCCCTCCATGGCACGCTGGAAGATAGCCGGCGCGCTTGCAAGCCCGAATACTAGGCGCGTATATTTGTATAGGCCACGGTGAGTATTGATGCAAGTATATATTTGGGACTCTTCACTCAACATTAATTGGTTATAAGCCATGGATAAGTCTAGTTTCGTAAACTTATGACCAGAATGTAACTTAGCGAACAATTCGTTAGCCGTCGGTAATGGATATTGCTCAATGACTAATTGCTTATTTATGCTAACCGAGTAGTCAACGCACAATCTAATTGACCCATTGCGTTTTAATACGGGAACAATTGGGGATGCGTATTCCGAATGCTCCACGGGTACTAAGACCTTTAAATCGACCAATCTATCGATCTCTTTATCAATTTTTTCCCGTAAAGCAAATGCAATAGGTCGCGCTTTAAAAAAAAAAGGTTTAGAGCCTTCCTTTAATAATAATTTAACGTTGTATTTATTGAAACACCCTAGTTTGTCAGAAAATAAATGCGGGTAATTTTTTTCAAAATGATTAATACTTTGGCAGTAAAAAATTGGCGTTAACTCTAAACGGAACTTAGAAATAAAATCTCTGCCAAGTAAAGGCGGCCCTCCGTCGCGCACAACAAACACGTTTAGCGTGTGGGTATGCTCGTCAAACGTTATTGGTAATAATACCACACCTAAACATATTATATTTTCCCCTGTATAACTACGCAGAACCTTGATTGTAGGCGACAAAGGAATGTTGGAAAAATAACTTTCATAAGTTTTTTGTGAAATCACTGTGACGGCGGACCCACTATCAATTTGAAATTTTATTTTCAACCCATTTATTGAAACTGTTTCTGCCATAGGTTCCCCCTGAACAGATCGAATATGATATAACTTACCGTCGTCGTCGTCATCGCCTTCGTCGCGGGCTCCTGTTTCTACATAATTAATTTTAGTACACATTTTACGCAAATGGCCCTTGACCTTGCATTTTTTACACGTGTAATTAGCGAAACGACATTCCGACACTTTATGATTACTATAACCGCACGCTGAACACTTCACTTTGTCCGTTTGAGCACTCTGATAACGATTATTAGAGATCTTGAATAACTCAGCCGTTGCAGACTGGCCGGTGGCAGCGGCGGCCGCGCCAGCGCGCGCGCAGCGGGTATTCTCCGCTAACTCCACGGCCTTGGCTAATGTCAATTCCTCCAACTTTTGCGCATAAAGTTTTTCCTTCTCAATACTGGGTACCATGCCCATGATGAAGCGGTCGCGCAGCGCTTCTTCGACTTCTTTGAAATTGCAGTGAGCGGTCAGACCGCGCAGTCTCGCCGCCCATTGCGCATGAGACTCGCCGGTCTGTTGCGTCGCGGCATAGAAATTATGTCGCTCGCCGAATCCTGTTCGTTTAGGGGTGAAGTGACTGTCCAAAAGAGATAAAATATCTTCAAACGGCACACTTTCCAATTTCTTCGGTAACGCCAAATCAGTTGCGAGTTTAAACGTACCCTCATTGAGTGTACTTAATAAGATAGCCCGCCTTTTTATTCCAGTCGCATCTTTCTGTGCATCAATATCATTCGCGATGAAGTATTGCAACAGTCTTCCCTTGTAACCACTCCAACTTGTGACATTGTGGTCGAACGTAGCCAAAACACCGAAGTTTGCACCAGCCATTTTTTTTTTTTGCTTGTAACGCGGGTAGAACGCGGATCGTCGCCAATAGTAAATATGGGAGCGAGTGAAACTACGAGCTGCTCTTATCGCACTCGTGTTTATTCATGCACATTGACAGTGGTGGGCGCAGCCACGCACACATATGTATCAGATTTTAAACTTTTGAAATATATTTCACATGGCAAATGTTACTCTAGGCCGAAAAACTCTTATGATTAATTTGGATTAATTTAGGTTTAGGTGCGGTGGCTTAGCCGCGAACATGTTTGTTTCAGTTTATAAACAGTCTTTATTTTACCTTACAATGTTTTATTTTTTATAAATGGTTATGTAGTACCATTTGGCTATATAAAAAATGACATTTTAATAAGTGACCATGTAAAAAAAAAACAAACGTTGAGTTGGCAATCGTGAGTTTGGAAAATGAAACTAATCATTTTAACAAGTTGCCATAAAAATGATTCGGCAAAATGAAATTCGGCCAAACGTTGGTTGGGAAGTGAAATTCGGCAATAAAATTTTCGGCAAATCAATAGAGAACCGTCAAAACGAGGTAGAGAAAGAGACTAGTCTTACGCGCTGTGAATTAAGAGACCGCATTGATACTCGTGAATGAAAGAAAAATAAATCGTTTATTGCGACACTGAAAAAGAAAAATATATCACTAAAAAAGAAAAGTAATTAAAAAGTAGGAAAGTGCGGCAAAAGAAGAAAATGAAAGGAGCTTAAAAGGAGTAAAATTATTTTTCTTTGACACGCCTCGTGACCTTTTTAATTTTGCATCTTTATTTTGCTAAAGAACCGTTTCGAAAACATTTTGCAATAGAATACCTAGTGTATTTGCTGTTTTGTACATCTTTACAGTAATCAACCAATGAAAAAACATTCTCTTCAATCGCAGATCGCAAAAGCCTCAATTCGAGGTAATTGGCGAAAATCTTAGGAAACACATGAAGGGAATAGATACATACATAAATCACGTATTTATCCCTTGCGGGGTAGACAGAGCCGAAGGTAACATAAGCTTATTTAAGGCCACGTTCAGCATAATTGAGGGCGTATAGATGAAACCTTCCGGGTCATGGCTGTCAAGGGGAATCAAAATAGTGATGGGTAAGCTACCCGCATCGCCTAACATGATTCCTAAGATTTTCACCCAGGCAAGTTCGTAAGTTTATCTAACAGTCGAGACCCAGCTTTAACTCCGTCCTTATCTGCCATCTCGAGGTCTAAAGGCTAAATGCTAGCACAATACTTATCTTACCTTACTTTATCTAACCTTTTACTTTCATATGCAAATCGCGGGTACGATCGGGCGTTTCAAAAGAGGCTTGTTTTTCTTTTTGGAATTGCAGATGCTTTGATAAGCAAGTTATTCTTTGTTTACGGCCTAGAGTAGCCACGATTGCAGTACAAGATAATAATGTGCTGAAAATGTGAAATTCTTGGAAGGCATAAGCACAGATTACTTAATAGTTAGGTACTACGGCATAAGTACCTATACCATCAGCAAAATATGTGTTCTGCTGGCTTAAGATTGAAATTTGTCTGTTCGCAATAACTCAAAACTACTGAACGGATTTTCATGTGGTTTTCTTCAATAGATAGAGTAATTCACGAGGAAGATTTGAGTACTTATATAATTTTTCAAGGTTTTGTGTGCGTAAACATACATACATAAGTATATATCAAACACATACGCCGTGGCGGCCATTTGGCTGGCTAATAAGTATCCATGTATAATATTCTGTTTGTGTTTCTGTATCAGCTAATAAATTCTTATTCTTATACATCTTACTAATATTATAAATGCGAAAGTATGGATGGATGGATGGATGGATGGATGGATGTTTGTTTGTTACCCAATCACGCCAGAACGGCCCAACAGATCTGGATGAAATTTTGTACATAGATAGAGAAAAGTCTGGAATAGCACATAGGCTACTTTTTATCCCGGAAAATTGCGTACTTCCCACGGGATAGCCATAAACGAATTCTTTGCAGACGAAGTCGCTGGCAACAGCTAGTAGGTCCATAAATCACGTCTTTATCCTTTACGGGGTAGACAGGGTAGACAGAGCCTAAGATAACATGACCCAAGACCACGATTATTTATTTATTTATTTATTTATTAGATTGTAATGTCATGTACATTTATATTAAAAGGTGTTAAGCATAAATTAGTCGGTCCATGACGCCCTGCAAGGGCACACAATAACAATTTATCACTAAAATCTAGGAATACAAAATTTAAATGTCATGTGATTAGCATGATTGTTAGCGTATAGGTGGAAAGAGGAATCGATATAGTGATGGGTTGCTAGTCGCATCGCCTAGAACATGATTGCTGCTTGATTGCACTTGATACCTATGCTGCGAGCTATCATTTTCGCCCATTCCCTTGATGGGCTTTTACCATCTGCGCAGGCCCCTCTTCTCCACTGGGCACGTGCCCAGGGCCCCGCGATCGAATGGGGCCCCCTAGTTCCTGCCAGTTTACCAAATGATAACCGATATTTAGGTCATAAGGGCCCCATGATCCTAATGTGCCCAGGGCCTCAAATAGTTTAAAGACGGCCCTGCATCTGCGCGGGAAGAAAAGCAACTGGTACATGTTTTTTCTTCGCTCTCAGTCCAGCATGTTAAATTGTGTAAATTCTGCTAATATTATAAATGCGAAAATTTGTGAGGATGGTGGATGTGACGATGTGAGTGTGTATGTTTGTTCCTTCTTCACGGTGATACGAAAAGACGGATTTGGGTAAAATTTGGAACGAAGATAGCTGGTACGCTATACTAACACATAGGCTTCTTTTTATCCCGGTAAATTGCATAGGTTCTGCGGGATAGCTATAATCATGTTAAAGGTCCTAGCTGTCTAGAGTCGCGACGTTAATTATTATTGCTCAATCTGTATATATAAAACTGTTCCGTTACTAAGTGACTGACAGACAACGCACAGCCTAAACCACTGGACTTAGAAACTTGAAATTTGGCACACATATACCTTGAGTATCCCAGAGGAGCACTAAGAAGGGATTTTTCGAAATTCCCACGGGATATGGAATAAATGAGGCTTATATGTTTTTTAGTAAAACTGTAATAACTAGACTCTTCAAATTCAGCACACATGTAGATGATCGTAACACTAAAAAACTAATTTCAGGATTTTTTGATATTCCCACGGGATAAGGAAAAAATGGGATTTATATGATCGATTCAGAGTGACTGATTGACAACGCACAGGTTAAATCGCTGGACTTAGGAACTTGGAATTTGGCAGACGTATATCTTGAGTATCCCAAAAGAGCACTAAGAAGGATTTTTTTTTAAATTCCCACGGAATAGGGAATAAATGAGGCTCATATATTTCTCAGTAACAGTAATAACTAGACTCTTCAAATTCGGCACACATGTAGATGATTGTAACACTAAAAAACTAATTTCAGGATTTTTCGATATTCCCACGGGATAAGAAAAAAATGAGATTTATATGTTCTATTCAGAATTTCAGAGTGACTGACAGTCAACGCACAGCCTAAACCACTGGACCTAGGAACTTGAAATTTGGCAGACGTATATCTTGATTATCCCGACTCAAAGGAGCACTAAGAAGGGATTTTTTGAAAACGCCACGAGTTAGGAATTAAATGAGATTTATATATTTCTCAGTACATAACTGTTAACTAGAGTCTTTAATTTTGGCACACCTGTAGATGATTATAGGACTAAAACATGTTCTCCGGGAAAATGCGAAATTCCCGCGGGACAGAATAAGTGCATTCAACTTCGGGGCTGTTTCTAAAAATCTAAATATAAAAGAAGAAACTGACTGACTGACATAATATCAACGCACAACCTAAACCGCTGGTTCTAGAGATTCAAAATTTGGCATGTAGGTTCCTTATCTAGGGGTGCACTAAGAAAACATTTTTTTAAATTCGACCCCTAAAGGGGTTAAATGGGGGTCCAAAGTTTGTATGGGGAAACAAGATCAGACTATTTTATTCGAAACTTCGCAGGAGTATTCCTGACGATAAATGAGTAAACACCTCTTTCAGGTTTTTTTGAAAATTCAACCCCTAAAAGGGGGAAATGTGGTGACAAAGTCTGAAAATCAACATGGGTATTTGTTTGTACGGTTTATCGGGTCGCTGATTACGAAAACAAAAACAGACGTACCTATTTTTGGAAATTTCCACGGAAACGGGAAAAAACGGGATTTATATATTCGATTTCGTGTGACCCTAACTACGTAACTATAATAACGAGACTTCAAATTTCGTACACAAGTAGGTGATTACATAACTAAGAAAGTAATTTCCACGGGATAAGAAAAAAACGGGATTTATATACAGTTCTACAGGATCTGGTCGTAGAAAACTGAAATTACAGAAGTATTACAGACACTACAAAAGGATTTCCCGAAATTCTGACGGAAACGAACGAGAAAAAACGGGATTTTTAATTATACTGGTCTTAGAAAGTTGAAATTTAGCATGTAGGTTGCTTAATCAGTGTAGGGAAGCATTAACATACAATTTCCCGACACGGGAAAACGGGACTATTCATTTTACTGGTTGTGGAAAGCTAAAATTCGGCATTTAGGTTGCACACTCATGTAGAGGAGCATTAAAAGACAATTTCTCGAAATTCCCACGAGAACGGGAAAAACGGGATTTTTCGTTTTACTGGTCGTAGAAAGCTGAAATTTGCCATGTAGGTTGCTTGAAGAGTGTAAGGAAGCTATAAGAGAGCATTTCCCGAAATTCTTACGGGAACGGGAAAAACGGGACTTTTCGTTTTACTGGTTGTAGAAAGCTAAAATTCAGCATGTAGATTGCTTGGAGTGTAGTGGAGCATTAAGAGAGGACTTTCCAAAATTCTCACGGGAACGGGGAAAAACGGGATTTTTCGTTTTGTTCGTTGGCAAGTGGGTTGCTTGGGGAGTGTACGGTAGCATTAAGAGAGCATTTACCGAAATTCTTACGGGAACGGGAAAAAAACGGGATTGAAATAGGTACTACTGGTACCTACAAGCGAGAGAAGCCGCGGGCAAAAGCTATTTGAAAATAAATGAAGTCTACGCGGACGAAGTCGCGGGCAAAAGCTAGTATACTATAAGACGCGGACGAAGACGCGCGCAGAGGCTAGTTAGTTGATATAACGATAATTGTTGGAATTGACAGAAAAAGTCAAGCTGGAACGAAGTCGCGGGCATCAGCTTTGATATTAAATATTAGTATGAGGGATAAGCTGCCGTATTAAAGCGGTATTACAGATACAAGCCATAGAGGCAGAGGCATTCCGCGGCTCTGAGGCACGGATTTATTGTACGTAATGAATAATGCACAAATCCACCGCCGGCTGCTTGGAATATTTTAGGATTGTACTCTCTCTAGATAAGCTGTCTGCGGAATTAGAATAACCAATAGACTACAATGAAAAGTTACATTCACTCCTCGCAATCCTACCTTTCCTTCATCATTAATCATCTCCAGCCTATATAGGTACGTCCCACTGCTTCGCACAGGTATCCTCTCAGAATGAGAGGGCTTGGGCTATAGTTCCCACGCGGGCCCAGTGCGGATCAGGAACTTCACACACACCATTGAACTGCTTCGCAGATGTGTCTTGTTACGTTTGATGTGTTGTACCTTTGGGTCTTATGGCTGTAGGCTCTGTTTACCCCGTAAGAGATAAAAACGTGATTTATGTATGTATGTATATAAATATGATAAATACTTATACTTATAATGAGTTATCAAAACATGATTCGTTAAAATGCTTACCAACTTGTATTAATGGCGGATTACCGTTTACGGCGACGGTAAGCGGATCACGGCATTGCTGACTGGCTCCTCGAACCGTAAGTCTTATGGGCATGCCTACATTCGAAATACAAGTACCTACTATCCCTGTCTCTCACTCTCAAATAATGGCTGTTTTCGTGTTTTTATATTTTTTATCTAACTAATATTATAAATGCGAAAGTATGGATGGATGGATGGATGGATGTTTGTTTGTTTGTTTGTTTGTTACTCAATCACGCCAGAACGGCCCAACGGATCTGGATGAAATTCGGCACATAGAGAAAACTAATTGTATTGTATTGTATTGTATTGTAACTCTGGAATAGTACATAGGCTACTTTTTATCCCGGAAAATTGCGTAGTTCCCGTGGGATAGCGATAAACGAATTCTTTGCAGACGAAGTCGCTGGCAACAGCTAGTATTTTATACGACAAGGTAGGCAAACGAGCAAGTGGGTTATCTGATGGTAAGCATCACCCATGGACCCCCCAACACTAGAGGATTGCAGCGTTGTCATGTCACCCTAGAGGACTAGGATAGAATACCTCTTGTGCCAGTAATTTCACTGGCTGTCTTACTCTCTTACTCTTAGTGTGGAAAGATTTCATAAGTACTTCGGACTTTTTAGGGTAATAACTATCCTAGGCTCCCACCTCCTCCTAGGCCCGCGTGGGAACTATAGCCCAAGCCCTCTCGTTCTGAGAGAAGGCCTGTGCCCAGCAGTGGTATGTATATACTTAGGCTGGAAATGATGATGATGACCCTAGCCTAGGCTCTATCTAACCCGTATAAGGGATAAAGAGGTGCGGGTGGTAGGGCCTTGTGCAAGGTCCGTCCGGATTGCTACCACCATCTTACTCGCTAATCCTGCCGCTAAGCAGTATAGTGCTTGCACTGCTGTGTTCCGGTGTGAAGAGAAAGACAGCAGTGGAAATTACGAGCACAAGAGGCATTTCATCTTAGCCCTATCTATGGGTGTCTATGGGCAGTGGCGATCACTTACCATCAGGTGACCCATCTGCTCGTTTTCCTTCCTATTCATATAAAAAAAAAGATGTGATTCATTATGTATATATGTACTTATGTGTTCTACCAGAAAATTCACACTAAAGGTTTAGACGTAATGTTATGAAACTGTCGACCCTTGGTTGCCATATGCTTGCCATAAGCGACTGTAAACCGCACAATACCTAAATTATACTATGATAATAAAATACAAAGGGTAACTAATTGCACAGGACTGGCATATTATTATACCCGAGAGCAGTAAAGGCGCTTACAACTCGTTTGCAGTAAAGCCAGCAACATACAGCACTTATGCCAGGAGATGACGTTTGTGATGCCTCGTGGCATCTCACTTTTTAGTTTTTTAAAATTTACTAATCAATTTACCATAATACTAGCGACCCGCCGCGGCTTCGCACGGTATATTATGCATGTATTATACATAATAAACCTTCCTCTTGATTCACTCTATCTATTAAAAAAAACGCATCAAAATCCGTTGCGTAGTTTTAAAGACTTAAGCATACATAGGGACATAGGGACAGAGAAAGCGACTTTGTTTTATACTATGCAGTGATTTAGAGTATAGCCAACTTAATCATTGTTTTCAAAAATCGAGTTTTTAGTTTGGGTATACCCATTCAGGGGGCGTCCCACATACCCCTAGGCATCCCAGTGCCTAGGGCATCCAGATTTCCTCTCTGTTAAAAAAAGTAGATGACAACGTGCGTTCTCCCCTTTTGCCAATAATTATGACGGGCATAATAACCATGTCACCAGCCTGGCTAGCACGAGAGCGCGCAAGATAGACTACCTGTCTCTTTCTAGAACGAACAGTAAGAAAAAGACGGGCAATCTAGCTCGCGCGCAACGCCAATCTTGCGCGCTCTCGTACTAGACGCAGTAATGTTTTGATGGTGTGCGTATGTATTTAGAGTCCATTCAATGTTTTTTTTTTCAAAATGAGTTTGTACGAACCATATTTAAGTGCGTGTAAAAAAGGTAACTCTATATTTAAGATTGGCTGAAAATAAATTTCGAAAGCTCGCAGCGCGAAAAGAAAAACAATTGAAATTCTGTTGTCTTGTCGTTGCTGCCCGCGCTGACTGTTCTTCTTTTTGACCGACTTCAAAAAAGGATGAGGTTCTCAATTCGATTGTATGTTTATTTTTGCTCGTCAGTATGTTTCATTTTAACATATATGATTATGAATTGCAGTGCTGAATAGTCTTTACGGTGGTATATTGTGAATGAGCGGTATGAATTCGTCAAATTTTAAAGTAGAATAGTAAATCTCGTACATGATACATACGGCTCAAGTTAACTCCCGTGATAGGTGCTCTGTGCAGTTAATACAAACTGGGCTGGAAACAAAGGAAATTAAATTCTGTACTATCTATACACTCTATTCTTGTAAGCAAAAGCTGATACATTATTATATTATTACTGACACCCACTAAGTCTTTTACCGCCAATAGTTGTTATTGTTAACACAACGTTTTGTAACTAAACTGTTTCGGGAACAGACCGGCGGAAACTGTTAAAAAAGACTTTACCTACTGTATGTTACATACATACATATATCACGTCGTTATGCCTTACGGGGTTGACAGGGTTCCACAATCACACATACACACACACACAGAGAGAGAGAGAGAGAGAGAGAGAGAGAGAGAGAGAGAGAGAGAGAGATAGAGCGGGTGGTAGGGCCTTGTGCAAGGTTCGTCCGGATCGCTACCACCATCTTACTCGCTAGTCCTGCCGCTAAGCAGCAGTGCTTGCACTGCTGTGTTCCGGTGTGGAGAGTAAGACAGCCGGGGAAATTACGGGCACAAGAGGCATTTCATCTAAGTCCTCTAGGTTGGCAACGCATCTGCAATCCCTCCGGGGTTGCGGGTGTCTATGGGCAGTGGTGATCGCTTACCATCAGGTGACCCGCTTGCTCGTTTGCCTTCCTATTCACATAAAAACAAAAGATAGGCATTGACATCAAACTTATCGTACATCGTTTTGCGTCGGGGTTTTAAAAACATCGCTTATTATTCCGATATTCTATAGGTACTTAATCGAAATTAATGTGTAACTAACTGGTGTTTGAAAAGATGTAGCAAAACATACAATATATTCATTAAAAGATAAACAGGCAGAGTTGTTTAAGCAGGCGTGCATTGACCGAGCCTCGTGCGAGAACATTATCCTAGCAGTACCCTTGAGATCTATTAAAACTACACGGTTTTTTTTAACTTTGAAAGCGTTTCCTAAGAAAACCACTAATTGCTTTTTAAATAGCGCTTCAAATATTTCAAGAACGTTTCTCTTATTTTTTGTTCGCTGGAGATATTTAAGTCTGTTTTCAGACTGACGAGAAACGAAAAGAAGTTTTGTTTAAATACAGATTTGATCGGTCACGGTCCGTCTTTATTCCTTACGCGGTAGACAGAGCCCACGGTAACAATACTTAAAGGCTACGTTTAGCGTATAATGCAGTATCGAATAGAATAAAGTAGTCTCTGCCTACCCCTGTGGGAAAGAAGCGTGACGATATGTATGTACTAGCTTTTGCCCGCGACTTCGTCTGCGTAGAATTAGCATGTTTGTCGCTATCCCTCGGGAACTGTGCAATTTTCCGGGATAAAAGGCTACTATGTTTCAATCTAGGGTACCTACCAGCTATCTTCGTTCCAAATTTTATCCAAATCCGTCCAGTCGTTTTAGAGTGAAGAAGGAACAAACATACACACTCACTCACTCACATCATCACATCGTCACATCGTCACATCGTCACATCGTGACAAACTTTCGCATTTAATAATAATAATAATAATAATAATAATTTATTTATTGTCAGAACTAATAATAATAGTAATATTTATAATATTAGTAGGATGTATGTATGTATTTATTTATTTATTTATGTATGTATGTATAAAGCATTCCAAAGTGTCTCAGACACTACCAGCACCGCTAGCACGAGTGTGCGCAAGAGTCGCGTCGCGCGCGAGATAGACTTCTTGTCTCTTTCTATAGAACGAACGGTAAGAAAAAGACGGGAAATCAATCTCGTGCGCGATTTGACTTAAGGCAAACGAGCAAACGGGTCACCTGATAGTAAGCGAGCACCATCACCCATGGACACCCGCAACACTAGTGGATTACAGACGCGTTGCCAGTCCAGAGGGCCAGGATAGAATATCTCTTGTAGGTACCAGTAATTTCACTGGCTGCCATATTCTTCACGCCAGAGCACAGCAGTGTGCACTGCTGCTTGGCATTTTATTATAACTAATACTCCTTTTACAGAGGTTGACTGGAAGAGATCTCTTAAAGGGATAAGTCCGCCTTTTTCCATGTACCTCAGTGCTTGTCTATTGTATTTGTTTTATGTTTATTTTACACAATAGAGTTTACATAGGTACCTACATAAAGGTGAAAAACTTAAGTAAATAAGAAGAGGAAAGAGAGAAGAGTGAGAGTTAAGATGAATGTAGTAGCGTACAGAACTGATATTATGGGACTTGAGTCATTTTTCTTATTTGGAACGTCAATTTGTCTATTCGCACACATTACTCACACATACAACAGGTCATTTACTTAAGTTTTTCACCAATACACACATACTCGTACTATTCAGTCCTTTTTTAGTATGTTTTCACGAGAATTCTCTAACAGTTTCTCATTTAAACCTATGGTGTTTATGGTCACACGCAGGTTTTAGATCCATATCGGTTATCAGCGGCGCGGGGTCGGCGACCCGGCCCGGCCACCCGCCGGTCCCCGGCCGCGTATTCCAGTAAACACGCTTTGAATTTCTATCGACCCCATCAATGTTTAATGAGGATGTTCGAGAATCCATAGGGTACTTGGTAGGTAGGTACCTAATTGTGAAGAATAATAAAAAATAATAGGTAGGTAGTTTGGGTGCAAAGGTAATTTAAGGCGCTGTCAACAGCAAATGACCTTGAGCAGCGCCACTCTTCGCACATACGGTTCGCGTGCCTGTGAGTGAAAGAGAAGAAACTATCCCGGCAGCTTGGCGCGCGTCTAAAATCTTGCAAATAAGACACAAATAAGAAGAAATAAAAAAAAGTATGGATTATTTGTGAAATATGATTCGTTAGCCGTGTAGGTATGAATATGTTGGCTTCATGTTTTTAATTGCAGACCCATACGTCGAAAAAATATAGACATAGAACCGTTTAATGAAGATTATAAGACCAATCTTTGCAATTATTTTCTATCGAGCCGATTTTGCTCAATTATGTATCGAGTCCGTCTATCGTGTTTGAAATATGACGAAAATTATCAATATAATTTTTTGTATTTTTTTTTGTGTGTAGTTTTTCTTAAAAAAGTGCTTAAATAACATCAATTTCAACAAAATTAGGTGTTGTCAGCCTCTTAAGTCTGTCTTAAGGAGCAACTGATTTTTATGGGTGCGGGTCATATCAGAATACATCAAGTTTAAAATGTATAATGGGTTAAAATATATATAATGCAATTTTCTGTGGAACTAGTACTTAGCTAGATGAACTTTTTAGATCTATAAATTAGGTTAGGTTATTATAATCCTCTTAAGTTACTATTTTCTGAGAAAATTGCCATTAAGTATGACGACTTTCTAGTATCTTCCTCACCTGACATAATTAAACTCACAGATGCAGATTGATATTTAATTATTATTCGTACGTTTAACAAATTAATAAGAAATAAATCAAAACAATTGCGGACGTCGGCGATCCGTCGAACAACAACCATTTTGCGCTCTTTTTTCCAATGACAGTGACAGTGACATTGACAGCTGACATTCATTCCTCTTACGAGCTACTGTCCACGCAAAAGATGTTTCGACGTTCCGCCAGAGTAAAATAAGCACCCTCGTCCGTATGGTTTAAATAGTCAGCTCAATCGCCGACAAAGTATATATTTTGAACCATTATGCATTTTAATCCATTATACATTTCAAACTTTACGTAATTTAATACGTACTCGAGTTTTATTCATGTTGCAGCAAAACAAATAGAGATTTTAGTTATCAATATATTGATCGTAATAGCTGCTTGCCTAACCCCAGTGTTTTGCTTAGCGTGGGACCGGCCATTTTTTGAATACATTATATGACATTATTACTCTATTGCTTAAATTCCCTATGGTCATGGCTATTGTACGTACGTACGTCGATTCACTCGCAAATTACATGCGCAAATCAGCATGTATTGACTTTAAATCAATGCATGATTTCTGATTAGAGTGACGTCATCAATAAAACGAATGCTTCATGAATAGGTAATAATGTTTTTAAGTGCTTCATTAGTCATGATTCAAGACTGAGTACCATGCAATTCGGTTATAATATATAATAATATATGTATGTATTAAAAAAATTAATTAAACGTCGGATTATTTTTTTCAGAATTTCTTAAATAAGTACCGAATTTATTTTTGTTTGCGTTCCCCATCAGGACTTATGGCATGTTCTAGATGTTACGATTTGTTTGTTATTTGAGGTTTCACACATGCACTGTGTTCCCAGATTCTTGCATAAAAACACATGTTTTGTGTATAAGACTTGTTTAAAGTTTGTTTTTTTTTAAGACCGGGCGCGGACTGTTATGGAATAACAATGTTTTTTTTGTTAAAAGCTTATGATTAGATCAGATTTATTTATTTCTATTATATTTTTATGTCAAAACATAAGAAAGTCACAAAAATATCGTCGATAGTAAATTTATAAAATAAAAACAACAGTACATAATTCAGACAAAAAAATAAAATCAATAATCCAATAATACAATCAAGAAACAAATGTCAAATTCAATGTCAAAGTGATTAAAAATATAATAAAACTAGCTTCTGCCCGCGACTTCGTCCGCGTAGAATTAGCAATTTATATGTTTATCGCTATCCCGCGGGAGCTGCACAATTTTCTGGGATAAAAAGTAGCCTATGTTTTAATCTAGGGTACCAGCTATTTTCATACCAAATTTTATCCAAATCCGTCCAGTGGTTTTAGCGTGAAGAAGGAACAAACATACACACTCACTCACTCACATCGTCACATCGTCACAAACTTTCGCATTTATAATATTAGTAGGATTATGCAATAAAATGTCAAACAAACAATACAAAAAAAATATGTTAAAAAATATGATTAAAATATGGAAATTTTTACAACTAGCGCTTTTATTCTGAGGAACCAACTAGCACAGTGTGCTTAATTTTTTCCATTTTCACCAATTTTCACGTTTATAATATTATTATAGACGCGAAAGTTGTTGAAAATGGATGTTTGTCACTCGTACCTACCATTCGTGGAAGAAAGACGCATTTTACACTTATGTATAATGTCTTAATAGGACTTACGTCTTTCTTTCACGAATGCTGCGTACTTTTTCACACAAAAACTAGGTACTCAACTGATATTGACAAAATTAAGATTATTATTAAGACAAAAAAAAACTATGAGAAGGTCATAAAAAGAAACAAGGTAAAATACCAACATTGTGTGTCACACGAGACTTTTAGTGCGCAAATCCGCCTCGCACTTGACCGTTTCTGTACAATGGAGAATTTCCCCGTCCCTCTTGTGATTTATGTTTCATTATTGTAAAATTCTGTGTATATGCTACGTTTGTATGTCTTTTAAAAGAGAATAAATAGATTATTTCTTTCTTCTTTCGTTCTTACGGAGTAGAAGGAGCCTAGGCGGTAGGATTAGTGAGTACGACGACGGTACCGATCCGGAAGGACATTGCACAAGATCCTACCACCTACAGCGAAACTTATTGAACAATTAATCACAGTTCGTGCTTGACTCGATTAATTTATAGCCGTTGTAGTGAATCGTGACGCTCGATCAAGGCAGTTAGCGGAACGCCGATAAATATCTATTCGGTGAACGAAGCTTTCGGCGAACGATGCATTCGAAGAACCTCGGCGTAGTGTTACGGAGTTGCGCATGGCAGTTAATTAGAGACAATACGCATGAGTGCTCGGCCGTTTCCGTATGAACGAAAACGATCCAATCAAAAGGTTTAATGTTTTATTGCCACGATAAGCCAATTATGATATTTCACGAGGTCAACGAAATCAGTGGGCGGATAAAAAATAAGTACGCGTACCAACCGAACATTTATATGAAAGGATACCTACATTGAGTGGTAAAAGCCCATCGCGGGAATGGGCGAAAATCTTAGGAATCATGTTATAGGCGAATGAGTCTAGCACTCCATCGCTATTTTGATTTCCCTTTCCATCTTGCCCACAATCACGATAAGCGTAGCCTTTATTTAGATCTTGTTACCCTCTCTCCTCTTGCTTGGCTCTGTCTACTCCGTAAGGGATAAAATACATGATTTATGTTATGTGTGTATTGAGTGGATCACTGCCTTGTAATAACGGTTTATTTATTAAAAAGCATTGACCGACAAACCATTAAGACTTAAGTCCTTCTTTTACGGAAACAAAGTACTTGGCTTGGGGCTGTGTTATCGGGAAGCGACGGGAGTATAACAGACAGTTAATTACTAAACTTCAATATACATTTACAATTCCTTATATCACTACATATTATAACGTCGCCGCGTCTGTCTGTTCGCGATAAACTAAACAACTACTGTACGGATTTTCAAACGGTTTTAACCAATAGATTGCTAGCCCTAAGTGTTATTTATATAACGGTTCAAGTATGATTGACTTGATTGAAAAATTTAATTAAAAATGCTAAACTTATTTCTAAAAACGCCTAAAAGGTGACAGCTGTCATCGTTGTATTTAACCACGGTTCAACTTGTTAAAACGCTCAAGGATGACAGCTGTCAATTTACTATTAGGAGGGAAACACTGACGGATGGTAAGGTTAAGGACAATTTTAATAACAAGGAGATTAATAAACAACTTATCGAAAAGTGCAGTTTAATTATAACATCAAGAGAATAAACTTTAAAGATAGTGTTCACGAGGAAGGTTTAGGTATATAATTTGATACGCACACACACACACACACAGAGAGAGAGAGAGAGAGAGAGAGAGAGAGAGAGAGAGAGAGAGAGAGAGAGAGGTTAAAAATAAATTCAAATGTAAGAAAAAATTAAATAGTTTTTTTTTTATTAAATTGTACGGTTACCCTTTATGTTCGAATCCGACTCTCCCCTGGCAGGTTTTAAATTGGAAACTGTCAATATATGGTAAACAAAAGATTACGCTCTGAGCCGTACACTACGAGCATTTTGAAATTCAATCAGCGCAATTGCTTATTCATTAAAACGCGACCTAAAATATTATTGTTTCACAATGAACTTAAAACACCAACAAAATATCTGTAGAAATATCGCCATTGAGGGTCTATTTGCAAAACCACTCGCTACACGGACACAACTACGAGTACAATAGTGAAACTCGGAGAGTTAAAGTCGCAAGGGATGTCCACAAATCTTACTTTAAGATAATCTACGAAATAAACGTTGTCGTTGACAAAATATCACTGGTATAATAACGACAAATAAGTCGAATAAACGGTAATATAATAAAAATCCAAATTGTATATTGTATTCGTTTCATAAAACTTTATGGAGGTCGTACGTATAAGAGGTGTAATAAAGAAATAACTGTTAGACATTTACACACGTATTAAAAAGGTGCACTTTAGTGTTTGTTAATCACATACAGTCTCAAATAAGGCAGAAATAACAGGTAAACGGTTTCCTGAGTAATTAATGAACATTCATTTATAATTTTATTACATTAACAGCCAGTTTTACCTAAAACAACTTTTGGCGCCACGATTTATTCGTAAACGGTCATCCGGCTATTACCTACAGCATTCCCATTCGAGTTATCGGGCAGCCCTGTAGCGAATCACGCCAAATTGCGATTGTAATGATTGCCTTGGATTCTGTTCGCCGACAAAATGGATTTATTCGCCGACACAGCCGTTCGCTATGTCGAATTAATTACGAGAATAGCCCCCTGAGTTTTTGATGAAATGTTTGCGGATTCGTTTGGAAAGTTTTTGTTTGTTCTGTTATTTTGGGCGACGAAGTGGAAATAACAAAAACTGTTGTGAAACAATTATGATTATCAAAAACACCCGCTGCCAACATTTAATTTTAACCCTCGACAGAATAATAAAGGGTGTGTCCGTTCAGGTTATGAATAAAGAACTCTTATACTATAATTGGATTATATTTACTGTTTACATTTAAAATTAAAGCTTATTTTTTTGCAACGTTCAATTATGTCCAATAGCGGGTCGTTTTTCATACAACATTGATACAACGAAGCCGCCGGCAATAGCTTGTAAGTATAAAATATAGTATAAAGATGATTTAATATCGACATACAAAGTTTTGCAGCTACATACAATAAGGTCATAGAAAGAGCCACATAAATATACGCATTATACAATAAATTATGAGTAAAGTTGTATAAAGTGCCGTAATAAATAAGAGATGTAAGAGCATTTACGTCTTTATTCCCCGCGCGCTACAAAGACTTGCTTCGACTGTCTTCATAAAGAGCATTGTTAGCATTAAGCCGTTAAAACCCCGACCGGCTGCCATACAAATAACAATTTTGACGTTCAAAGAACAAGTAAAAATGTATTTGAAATTTTTATTAAAGGCCCTTGCGTCAATTTTGTGTATTTTTAAAGAGACAAAAAGCGATTGTGTGTATAAATTTGACCATAAAAAATTGTTGTAAGAAAATACAAAATTGTAACTTAGCATACGTGTATTATTATTATTACCTATGTACTTATATAAAATACCGTGATGTTATGCATGGCACGTTTTAGTTATCATTCAATTTATTCATTATACCTTTGATAAAATAATGATTGGTTTTCGCATAATACAAAGAAATTTCTAACCCACCTGATTTACTTACAGATAAAATACATACTATGGTTATACACATTTTTTTAAATCACAGCGGGAACTATGCAATTTGCCGACATAACCTACCCATGCTCAGTACCTAAAGCAGTTATGTTGTGAGGTGCAGAGATAGCAAACAGACAGAGAGAGTGTCGGTTTACTTTCATATAATTTACTAGCTGTTGCCAGCGACTTCGTCTGCAAAGAATTCGTTTATCGCTATCCCGCGGGAACTACACAATTTTCCAGGATAAAAAGTAGCCTATTTGCTATTCCAGACTTTTCCCTATCTATGTGCCGAATTTCATTCAGATCCGTTGGGCCGTTCTGGCGTGATTGAGTAACAAACAATCATCCATACTTTCGCATTTATAATATTAAGTTAGATTTCGTAAAAGCGACTCGTAGCGGCGAATATTCCTCACCAACAAATGTGTTCATTTCTTTGAAAGCCATCACACCACTCTCAACAACATACATACTTTACATAATACGTCTTTATTCCTTAGAGTAGACAGAGCCTGGGCACCAGGGTAAGAAGACCTAAAGGCCACGTTTACCTTTTGTTTCCTATATTTGGAAAGAGAAAAACAGTGATAGGTTGCTTATCCGCATCGCCTATAACATGATTCCTATGATTTTTGCCCATTTGATGGGTTTTTGTCGTCCGTGCGGTAAGAGAGGCAGCTGGCTCATTCTATGTTTGCTCCCAGACCGGCATGGAAAAACAAGTCTAAGAAAACTTGAACGACACTGCAACTTCACCCAAACTTAGCTTTACTTTAACTATGTTAAATTATGCGGCGGTCGCTAAAAGCATTCTAATAGGCCCCGAACACCTCCAGAATAAGGTTACGCCATTAACATGTATTAGTTTGTTTAAAAAACTGTTTGATATTCTAAAAGCGTTTTTGGTGTATTTTGGAAATGTTAAACGTGGACCGGAGGTTAGCGGGTTTGTTGTTCGGTTGACTTTTGGGATGATGCGAAAAAAACTAGAAAAAACGTAGCAGCTACGGCTACAAAAACTGGCCAAGTGCCCGATGGAGCACGTATTGCATAAAGGGTTTCCTATTCTAAAAGTGAATATGGGTATGGTCGACCAAGAAAGTGCTTTATCATTTTTATTGACAGTTCCTTCATCATAAAAAAAAATAATGATCTTATCTTATCATAAAAAACAATAAAGCTCTGGAGTTGTGAGTGAAAATAGGCTATGATGTTTTAATAATCCAAATGACATTGAACCTTAAGGTGGTAAAAGACTTTCTTTGTCGACTATACCTACTACTACAATTGTTAAGTCATTAACAAAAAAGTTTGTATCTATAGAAACAAAGAAGAAAGAAAGAACGAAGATATTTATTTACGCCAATAACCGCCGGCTGTTTTCCTCTTTACGCCGGAACACAGCAGAGCATGCACTTTAGCTTTGCGGCAGGATTAGCGAGTAAGATGATACCGCATTTGCAATTTAAAAATTGTGTTAAAGAAATCACCCGTTCTAGCTCTTCCGTCACAACGTTTCACTTTTTACTCAGTATTCGTGTTGTTATACTTTTTTTTACGTTATTTAAAGTCCTGAGCTACATTATAACGAGTCACGATTGTATAAACGCGCCTTATCACGCGTACACTTTTTGTTCCACACATTCCGAAGTAAAAGGGCGTAACGTACAATAATGCTTTATACACACTTACGTCTCTTTAAGTCGTGC
The DNA here is from genome assembly GCA_963854515.1 of Pandemis heparana. Lineage (NCBI taxonomy): Eukaryota > Metazoa > Arthropoda > Insecta > Lepidoptera > Tortricidae > Pandemis > Pandemis heparana. The sequence continues at coordinate 14,124,353 of OY978024.1, forward strand.
GTCTTCATAGAGCAACCGCAGCCGACGTTTCGAACCAACTTGCTTTATTTGGCCTCGGCTGCATTCTCACACGATAGCCTCATCCCTCTCGCTTCCTCCCTCGCGACTCTTTGAAGCCAAACAAGGATGGAAGAAGAAATAAATTACTACAGTAAGGCAAAGCACGTAGCATCACGGCATTTCCAACTATCGAGTATGCTGGTATTAACGTACGCACGCTCTTATGGTGAAGTGGGTAGGGTTGAAAGTTGAAGTGTGTTCAGGCTGAATCGCTTGGGGATAGAAGGACCGAACTTCCTCTGAGATGTCGGGCAGGATGGGGATTTGCTCCTCACTTTGTAATATAAACGTCAAGGTACCTATAGGTTATATGCCAGATGCGAGTTGGAATATAGTTGCAGTACTAGTTATGCAGAAGGATGAACAAAAATTATACCCCTCAATTATTTGCTTCCATAACATAAACAGTTGGGTAGACTGTCGGAAAAGAGAGGTAGGGGAAAGTGGTCACCATTCGTAAACATACCTTATCGTTGAAAAATGGCTATAATAAGCCTTTAACATTTTGACATAATAGTTTCGGACTTTTTTGTAACAAACTACAATATATTTGTTACACTTACACTTAGGTTCATAAACCAGCTAAATTTCACAATGAAATAAAAAATAAAAAATGAGATCTAAAAAGTGTACGAATGGTGACCACTTTCCCATTATAGTTGAACAGTCTGCGTAATGTTAGTACATATTTGTATTGATCACTCGAATCTAAATATAATGACAGTTATGGCAAGAGAAAAGAATGGAATAGCGATAAACATGTCAATTGCTAATTCTACGTGGACGAAGTCGCGGGCAGAAGCTAGTATTATAATATAACTCGTTGCATTACTTTTATTACTCTCATTACACAACCTCGTATAATCCTGCGTCGGCAAATGTATAACCGTGCATAATTCAAAAATCTTCGGAGGGTTTCCAATAGCAAGACGAGCCGAGCGAGCTGAATGCAGCTCGTGCAGGGGGCCATTTTCTGCATTTCATTCACCCGGAGCTAGGGCTGGCAGTGCTCTGATAACATAAACAAATAGACCAGTAGAGACTTTATACATCACTACTATATACTAATGTAATGTAAGGTAAGAACTTAACTTGGGGACCTTATAGAAATCTACATCCCTTTTATAAAATGTATTAATTGTATTATAGGTAGGTAAGTTAAGTATTTTATTTTGGAAAAAAAAAATGACTATCTGCCAAGTTTCTTGCGGCGCATTCTTCTTGGCAATGATGGTCTTTCCAAATACGCTGGTAGATTAAAAAAAAGACATGTAAAAGAGCCCTTGCCAAAATAAACTTTTGACTTTTTTGACTTGACTTTTGAAACGGCCTGTTTCGCCACTTTCTGTTAAAGTTAATAAAATCTTAAGTGTCAGATATCTATGATGCGTCTGTTTCGTGGTAATATGTAGAGACGGTGCCATTAATATCTGACAGGTGTCAGGAACTTAACAGAGAATGGTAAAACAGTCCCTGAATAATAAATGAGAGTGGAAATCCCTTCCAGTTGGAGCAGTGGACGTCTCAGCTGATACGATGATGATATACCATTACTTACAAATGTATACCACCTTTTATACCATGTAGTATATCGAACTACTTATCAGTGGCGTGGCGTCAAGTATATCAGAAGGCAAGCCGAAGGGAACTTAACTAGCCTTTTCCTTCCTTTTTTTAGAATTCTGCACAATAAATTGCCCAACTGCCTTAAAATAGGCAAGCCGGTGGGAATCGAGTTCTATGGACGCCACGCCACTGCTACTTATATACCTAACTAGCTGTTGCCCGCGACTGTCTGCGCAGAATTCGCTTATCGCTATCCCGCGGGAACTATGCAATTTTCCGGGATAAAAACTATTTGTATACAAAATTTCAACTAAATCGGTCCAGCGTTTTAAGCGTGAAAAGGTAACAGACAGACAGAGTTACTTTCGCATTTATACTATTAAGTAGGGATTAAAATTTCATGGTCTTACTTATTTTAACAGATAATAAAAAAATTATTGCATGAAGCAGCAACCCTACGTCCAGGCCGGCTGAGCCTTTGTCGGCGAGCGTGCGTAATGCTCCGAATGAGGTTTTAACCGACTGCAGCTGACGAGGTAATGCGTTGCGGGAAGCAAAGGGAAATTACCGAATCGCCGTAATGCCCTTATTACTGTCACGAATGGCGGGGCACGGAAGGGGGAGCATTGTTGGAAAGCAACAATAAATAAAAAATGGTCTACTGTCAAAATGTTTAGTCATTATTTTTACGGGCTCCCATTCGATTCGAATCCATATGAACGACTGCTCTTAAAAACGAAAATATCAATCCGATTGGCGCCTACCATTAATACTGAATATAAAAGTTTAACGAATGTTAAGCAATGATTGCCAGATTACTTTATTTAAGTTAACAGAAGTGTATATTATGTGTCACCCAACCCGACATTCATTTTTACTTATAAACTTATGACTGTGAGTTGAAGATAAAATTCGCGCCCTTCGTAGAAGAAAGACCTAAGTCGTAATTGTTAACTTAATAGGGCTTACTCACGTCTTTCTTCCACGGAAGGTGCGAATTATATTTTCCAGAAATATTACGACAGCAGCAGTAGTTAACTTAAAAATTGTTTTGTAACAATTTATAACCCACGAACAAAACAAGCAACTTCAGTCTCTTCAGAACACGTTTATGTAGCCGTGCCGTAGTTACTCTGACGAAGGTCACGGGTTCATCCGGAAAATCACATGTTACACAGAACCATTTTATTAACCGACTTCAAAAAAGGAGGAGGCTCCCAATCAGGTTTTTTTATTTTATTTATATTTCTATAATGTTACCTATAACTAAAATCAGTGATGGATGGACGGACGATGTATAACGATTATGAATAAGTTGGAAATATGGAGAAAATTCTTTGGAATCATGTTATAGGCGATGCGGCTAGCAACCCATCACTATTTTGATTCCACTTACCATATAATAAGCCTACAATCACGCTAAACGTGGCCTTTAGATCTTTTCGTGGCCTTTAGGGTAACCCTATGGCAGATAAATGAATGTACCTATGTTATAGTATATTTATGTACGCTAGCGAAATCATATATTTATATCTGTACATAAAGCAAAGTGATGGATTTTTACTGCTTGACTTATAGGGAGTGTAAAAGTAAAGTTGGTAATTGGTTAAAAAGTAAGACCTGCTCCAAAACATTTAGAATTTTACTTATATCAATGTCAATGTCACGGGGTCTGTAACACACACACACACAGAGAGAGAGAGAGAGAGAGAGAGAGAGAGAGAGAGAGAGAGAGAGAGAGAGAGAGACACACATACACACACGCACATATATATATACACACACACACTTAGTTTTCATTTTAATATGTCACTTTTAATTTTATATGGGTAGTTTAACTCGTAATAAATTATAGTCTTAGGTTTTAATGTTGACAGGTACAAAATGTAATTACCTTTCGCGAAAAAATGGTATCTCTTAGAACAGGTATTCTTATACTTAAAAAGAGGTACCAACCATTTGTTAAAACACTGTACTTTTTGTTACCTGAATAAACTATTATTATTATTATTATTACATACAGACTAGCCCCCTTATACATAAACGCACTATAGGCCTCTGCTAAGTTAGTTATCGTTTGTCCTTATCTGTGAAAGGTAAATGTCAAAGTGACAGATAAGGACAAACGATTACTAAGTTAACAGAGGCCTATAGTGCGTTTATGAATAAGGGGGTTAGTATCTATATCTACACACGTAGCTCGTGACAGAGCGTACAACAGGCAGCTTTGTTGCCTAACGTTTTATCGGCCTGTCACAGTCTGAAACTCTCGAATGTGGTATATAGCTGTGATGCTATCTCTTCTGCCCATACAAAGTTGTAGCTGTAGCCCCACCATTAAATAATCGACTTTACACAGTGAAGTGAAGGTTGCGAGTCCGATGGCAGCGATACCGTGCCCTATCAGTCAGCTGCTATCTCGGAGAGAGCCATCTCGATTGCGAGGGAATTATGGACCGCCAATGACAGATATAGGGCTCGAGGAATGTGGATCAGCGTTTTTGATGGTAAAAAATGTTTTAACAGTGCGACCTGGCCGCCATCTTGGATTGCATAATGAGCCGACTAGACAACTTTAAATCGTCATAGATTAGAAAATAATCATTCACAATGAAAAATGATTAGGGAAATCTATGGGTTATCAAAGATCTATTCAGTGATATTCTACTTGATAGGTATTGTCGATTTTTTTTTTTCGTTTTCACGATATGGTAAACATTGGTTGCACCTTAAAATTGTGATTCTTTAGATTGCTAAGCTGTCACATATTTAGTAACACTTGCAAGATTAAAAATACTGAAGTTATCGCTAGTTAGAATGGTTTTCATCTAAGTTGATTTTTTAAAAGCATGTCTCTTTCGACTCATTCGAAATATTATAAACGGGATGTGAACCGCGATTACCTTTATTGAGCTCCCGATATTTCGATACAGTTGCATGTATCATGATCACGGGTAGACTGAAGAAATTGCGGCACATCCCGTTTATAATATTTCGAATGAACTTAACCGTGAATCATTAAAATCTCTTTCGACTGTTTTGCAAATAGGCCGCCAAGAGCTCTTTTGCATGTCTTTTTTGAAACTACCAGCGCATTCGGAAAGACCATCATTGCCAAGAATAATGCGCCGCAAGAAACTTGACAGAAAGTCATTTTTTTTTTAATAAAATACATTTACCTACTACAATAGGTACTTAACTTATAATATGTACATTTATAAAAGGGATGTTTAAGGTCCCCAAGTTAGTAGGCACCTTAAATTATATTAGTTTATAGTAGAGGTGTTAGTATTGATCAAAAATTCAGCTACTAAAATCACAACAAGATAGGCTAGAGGTTATTTTCAAAGCAGTGAGTATGGTGGACACATAGCGAGTTGTTCACAAGGAATTGGATCTCAAAGCAAGATATCTAATGTCTGCCTTTCCGGCCCGGTTTGCTGAGCTTCATAATATGGTGTAGCGTTCAGACGGCAGCAAAACCGAGCGGAAGGCAGATACTATATTTCACTGTTATGTAACTATGTATGAGTAAAACATAATCCTCCTTCTAGCGCAGTCGGGTAATTACTACTGTAACAGCGGCTTTTCCGAGTAAACGTGGCCTCTTGTTACCTTAAGCTCCATCTACCCCGTAAGACGAGATTTGTGTGTTTGTATATATCAGCCAAAAAGCACATGGCGGTCATGGCTTCGCTTACTACCTAGAATGTTAATGTTGAAGTAAAAACTCCAAGTGTGAATTGAACTCATGCACTTGTCCGTCCGGATCGCTACCACCATCTTACTCGCTAATCCTGCCGCAAAGCAGCAGTGCTTGCACTGCTGTGTTCCGGTGTGAAGAGTAAGACAGCCGGGGAAATTACGGGCACAAGAGGCATTTCATCTAAGTCCTCTAGGTTGGCAACGCATCTGCAATCCCTCCGGGGTTGCGGGTGTCTATGGGCAGTGGTGATCGCTTACCATCAGGTGATCCACTTGCTCGTTTTCCTTCCTATTCACATAAAAAAAAAAAAAAAAAAAAAACGTCGTACCAATTTGAATGTACTTTAGCGTAGTTTTAGTACTTACCTACTTACATTTAAAAATTAAATCAGTGAGTTTCGTTAGTTTAGTTAGTTTTACATGCTTGCCTAAATCATCATCTTCCTATCGTTTTTCCCGGCACGTGCCACGGCTCAGTGAACCTGGAGTCCGCTTTGACAACCTAATCCCAAGATTTGGCGTAGCCACTAGTTTTTTACAGAAGCGACTGCCATCTAACCTTCCCACCCAGAAGGGTAACTAAGCCTTATTGGGATTGGTCAGGTTTCCTCACGATGTTTTCCTTCACCGAAAAGCTCATGGTATCAAATGTAATTTTGCAAATAAATTTCGAAAAACTCAGAGGTGTGAGCCCGAGAGGATTCGAGCCCGCGACCCTCTGCTGGAGAGGCCACCACGGCTACCACGGCTTTTCACAAGCTTTCACATGCTTTTCACATGCTTGCCTACATGTTTTCACGAAATACATGTAAATAATTTCGTTTTTAAAGCCCCGTTTCAGACAGTTCCACTATCGCATTATCATTTGGCCCCTACCGTTGGAAATGGTTACATTTTGTTTACATTGTTATTCAGTTAGTTACAGTTTACAGACGCCGACTTTCTTTTAGCATTGCTCGTATTGCAAAATATTTTCGCCGAGAATAGAATCGGACAAACAGTAAGTATCTTCAAACCGGAGTGTCCTCAAAACATTCAAAGTAATATCAAAGACGGCGACACAAAACTTCATCTCGACTACACTGTACCTTCTAACCGCAAACTCCATACCACCACTCAACCGCTATACGTCATACACTCCTCGTCTCGAACACCAAGGCCGATGCTTCAATAATAAAGCCCGCGTTGGAACGCGTCCAACACAAGTACGACGGGGTTACTGACCCGATGATTAGACTTAACCCAACTAATCCGCGGTAGCATCCCGTGTGTAACATACATCAACGCTTTTATGGTGTCGTTCAGCACACGTTCAGGGTAAAGGGAGCATTGGATTAGCGACATGGCGTTTCTGCGGTTGCTGTTCGGGTATCGTGTTGAGGGCAGCATCCGTCAGACCTTTAAAACATGTGCGAGAGGGAGGAAGCCTCAATCGATAGTGCTGCTCCATCACTCATCGTTTCTGTCATGAAAAATTATAAGAGTTTTGGGAAGGCTTTTAAATTTTGGTCTTTGATGTTTGAACGTAGGAGTTACGGCACGAGATACTTTAGCTTCTTTGACTGTTGCAAACACTCCGTAGCTATTATAAACCACGAGGGAAATTAAGCCGATTAAAGTCACTATTATAACATTTTATTTTAATCTGTAATTGCAGCAGTGTTTGACTGATTGATCAACGCACATTTCAAACAATTAATTAGGCTGAAATTTGACACTTAGATAGTTACTAGCTGTTGCCTGCGACTTCGTCTGCAAAGAATTCGTTTATCGCTATCCCGCGGCTATTTTCCGGGATAAAAAGTAGTCTATGTTATTCCAGACTTTGTTCTATCTATGTGCTGAATTTCATCCAGATCCGTTGGGCCGTTGTGGCGTGATTGAGTAACAAACAAACATCCATTTATCCGCACTTTCGCATTTATAATATTAGTTAGATTGTTACGCCGGTGGGGTAGGCAGGTGCGACCATCCACAATCATGCTAAACGTGGCCTTTAGGACCTGTCCCTTAGGCTCTGTCTACCCCGTAAGGGATAAAGACGTGATTTATATGTGTATGTGTGTACATTAACAAGAAACCGATTAGTATCTGTTACGTATTCACAAGTTTTCTCAAGATTTCATTGAAAATAAGTCTTGTAGAAGCGTTTTTCCAGTTTTACTCGCCGCCTTCTGAACCCATTTCTGGATATGCCCGTGGGAACCGCTCAATTTCCTGAAAAGATGAGTACGTTCGGGAACCCATTTATAAAAATAATATAAGTTCATCCAACAGGCTGTTATTTCTTGGGATATTGTAACGTCGTCTGGTTGCTACCTTCACAGTAGAACAGCACCGATCGTGATGTTGGCAAAAACATTAAAATCTAAGTTACTTATTTTCCCAGAAAATTGTAAATTCCCGCGGGATACTTAGCGATACAGTGATTCTTACATACATACCCTTACATATACTTACGTATAAATCACGTCTTTATCCCTCACGGGGTAGACAAAGCCTAAGGTAACAAGACCTAAAAGCCTCCTTTATCATAATTTGTGGGCGTATTCGTATTAATCAACGAATTCTTCTTCGCTTTTGGTGATAATGTATTCATTACTACTACTTCCTTTCTTTTTAGGGTTCCGTACCTCTAAAGGAAAACAGGAGATCTTGTAAGATTCGTAGTCCATCTGTCTGTCTGTCCGTCTATCAGTGGGTCAAGACCCTTTCTCTCAGGAACGCGTAGAGATATAAAATTGAAATTGATACCAAATACTGAAATCTGCGGTCCCTTGAAGCTGTGAAAAATTAGCTCTCTGAAGTCTACTTAATCAAAGATACAGCCATTAGAAAAAGTGTTTCCATACACCTATGGGGTACTCCCAGTTATCCTACTAATGAAATAAGTCTGAAAAAACCATTTTTTAATGTCTGTCTGTCTATGTAAATAACCCATATATAATGACCTCAGACTGCCTACATTTCGCTTAAGACTAGGGCTGCTAACACTGGATTTTATATTCAATTGCCGAATTTGCACAGAACCCTCGGTGCGCGTGTCCGACTCGCACTTGCCGGTTTTTCTATCTGCCTACGATTTAAATCTAGCTGACTCAAATAGGCTCGCCGCTTTCGCAACGTTGTAATAAACGCGCGTGGTTTTATACGTGTACAATTATTCAATTGTTTAAGTATTTTACAATATAATCTCCAATTTCCTGCGACGTGTTATTATAGGCGGCTAATTACGCGGCGTTTTACGAGCAGTAAACATTTGTTTATTGTTTAATGGCTGCATAGTATCGCTTGTTGCTTGCTGCAACGATGTTTGATGTTGTAGGAAGATGTTTGAAACAGCTTCGATTACATAATTTTTGAGTTTCATCATCGTCATCATATCAGCCGCAGGACGTCCACTATTGATAGGCCCAGAGGAGTTTAGAGTAGACGTTCCTCAACAAAAAAATGACCCTTACCTAGGATTACTACTTCGTTGTCCGTTTGCCGTCAATCAATACTAAGTTTCTTAGAAATGTGTGGAAATTCTAAGTTTAAATGCAAAAAGAATTATTTAAGACAATTTTATTGTGATCCGTCTCTCGAAGCGAAGTTACAATTTTAGAAGTCTAAGCTAACAACAGTACTGTTAGAAGTCCAGGGAAGGCTTAAAAACGGTGAGAAAACATTTAAAAATAATAGGAATGATTGGTTGATTTTAACATAGTATTGTTGCCCTCATCAGGCTGCAGTCTCTCATCTCCCTGGCCCGTATTTCACCAGCTCCGTCCGGACGTCTGGTCCGTCCGGATCGCTACCACCATCTTACTCGATAATCCTGCCGCTAAGCAGCAGTGCTTGGACTGCTGTGTTCCGGTGTGGAGAGTAAGACAGCCACGGAAATTACGGGCACAAGAGGCATTTCATCTAAGTCCTCTAGGTTGACAACGCATCTGCAATCCCTCCGGGGTTGCGGGTGTCTATGGGCAGTGGTGATCGCTTACCATCAGGTGACCCGCTTGCTCGTTTGCCTTCCTATTCACATAAAAAAAAAACTCGACAATTGTCGGTGCCCAGTGACTATTCTAAATGCAATGCGTATTCAATATGAAGCCAAACTTCGTAGATTTTCGTCGATTTTGTAGTGTAAACACAATTGTCACTTGTCGCCGACATTTGTCGCGCTGGTGAAATGGGGCCTGGCGACCACATCACCATCATTAGACGCGAGTGAAGTCCCGCCATAATGCTTCTGTTGGCCAACTGGCCCACTGCCCTCGTTCGTGGGCCCGGCCCATTGCGAGACATTATTAGCAATGAAATAAAGCGTTATTTAGCTATCGCATGGATGTTGTGAAATTTTTAAGTAAATTCAAGTACTACTCGATTAGTACTTACTCGAATTTCGGATTCCCGTTTTCCGCCAGCTACTAAAACTACTTTGAATTTAAAAAGCAGTTATTAATGAGGAAATCATTAATTTTTATTTGCGTTTACTGCTTTCAATAGATGTCTTCATCGATCGCCTTTGGGTCTACATGACAAATATTCACCGCATATGGACAACTAGCTTCTGCCCACGACTTCGTCCGCGTAGAATTAGACTGACATTAGGCAGCTACGACCTCTAAAGATAAAGATAAAGATATTTTATTGTTCAACAACCTCTGACATGTTTATCGCTATCGCGCGGAAACTATGCAATTGTCTGGATAGCCTATTATGTGTTAATCTAGGATACCAGCTATCTCATTTAGAATTTTCCTCCAAATCCGTTTAGTTGTTTCGGCTTATGAAGAAAGAACAAATATACACACTCACATCGTCACATCCATCCATCCATCCTCACGAACAATATCGATTTTATAGCAATTTTAAAACGGGTTCTCTATTGTTTGCCCGAATTTCATATAAACTAATTTCACATGCCCGAATTTCATTTGCCATAATTTTATATTCCATAACGATATATATGCCATAATGATCATTAGCCATATTTTCATTTGCCATTATTTTCAGGTGCCATAACGATACGTTTGCCATAAATTTCGTTTTTCCTATTATCAATTGTCCTAATATCATTTGCCATAAAATTCAAATGCCATAATAATTATTTGCCATAAAAAACCCAGAATTTTGATTCTTGTAATAATAATAATAACTAATTAAAAATGTTATTTTTTTACTACGGGTTGTGTTAATTATCTACGTTTAACAGATGTGATGACATGTGTAGAAACAAACATAAATATGAACTGAATGACCCTGAGGCGAAGCCGACGGAGCTCCTATTCCGCCTAGTTTGGGCGCTTCGCGCCTTGACGCCATTCTAACCTAACCTAACCTAATTAATTGACCAGGCATGTGGCTATTGAGGGGGGCTTTGCCCCCCGAGCCCCCCGAGCCCTTAGAGATGCTTCTATTTCAGCTCTGAGGGTCGCAAGAAACCTAACGAACCTACCGTGTTTCGGTAGCAGTAAATTTCAACAGTCTGGATCTGTTTTTTCCTTAATTATGGCAAATGATTGTTATGGCATGAAATATTAGTGATTTTGAAAGTTATGGAAAGTAAAAATTATGGAAAGTGATATTATGGTATCTAATATTAGGGATGTTGAACATTATGACGTTTGAGTATTATGGCATTCAAAAATTATGGCATGTGATATTAGGGCAAATGAAGGTTATAGCCAGTGACCATTATGGCAAATGAAATTAGTACAAATGAAATTATGGGAAATGGAGGGATCCCGCTTCATCCACATTCATCAATCTCTTCATACATGCTCGTCGGTTTCGGGTACTCTTGACCTGGCCTTTTTCCAAAACGTCCCTAATTTGATCAAGGAACGTCCGCCTAGGCCTTCCTAAACTAGATAGGAGATAATTTTTAGGACAAGCAATACGGTATTTGCGAATTGAGTTGTGAAATTTAGGTGAGCATATTTATGAGATAAATATTTATCACGGGAATGTTTACAAAGAAGTAGGTAAATTAGAAAGACATTAGCATCAAACGACCTTTTCAAAAAGTGAAATCTACGTTTACTTCAACCACGTATTGTTTTATTGCATTTTAATTGTCATTTCGTGCGGTACGGTTGCGACGCTCAATACATACATACTTGTTTTTTATTTAGTATTACAAATCGATAAATGCTCGCTCATCGTAATTTATTAACAATAGTCCATTGATCGCCGCATTGTGCCGCACAAATAATCGCACATTGTCATGTTAATGACTCCCCACAATTAACAGTTCGTAATCAATCATGACAACCTTATTTTGTAACCCACAGAATTCAAAATGGTTTGACGCCGTTCTGTTGATCTGACGTGCACATGTGGTATAGTTTTTATTGTTACTAGAATGTATGGGAAATAAACGATGATGGATTCGATGCCGCACAATACATCTTCAGTCTAAGGTCTATTGAGACACGATTCAAAATGCAACGTTCACAAAACCGAAACAATTTATATCACTTGTCTAACTTCAAAAAGTTTGTATCGGTCTTTCGTCGTGCTCCGTCTCTGTCTGACGCAGCGAGTGGGAAGGAGACGTCGGAGCACTTAGATTTCGTTTCACACCAGAACACAGTTTTAGATTTTTTTTTATCCATTAGTTTTTGTGGAATATACGAGCTCATTATAAACATTGCAGCTGCGAGCATTGCGGTCCCACGGTCGGGCCTAGCCTAGATTAGGTAAATTTTGTTAATTGTCAAATTAAACAACTTTAACCTTAATTGCAACTAAAAAAACAGCAACGTTAAGTGGTTAAAGCTTAAAAATTTTGCGGCTCGCGGCGGCCACATGGTCGCTTTCAATGGAATAGGGACTCCTGTTTTTTTACATCGACAATAAAAATACTCAGGAGTCTCTAAAGTTCAGTATTTACTTAAGTTTATCTCTGTTCTTTTTAATTAAACCAGATTATAATAAAAGTTTAGATACATACTGAAAACGTCCTTGCAAACGAGGTCTTTGATACTCGTAATTTTCAGTGAAAAGCCATTTTTACTCCATCTTCCTTCTTTAATTAAGTAGCCCTTGTTTGTCGCGAAAAAGTGCCAACAGAACCTTATTGACTTTGTTGTCTGTTTGCTATCCGTCTGTCCTCCAGTCTGTTTTGAGTTCTATTACCACACAAGATTAGAACCTAACATATAGAGGGATTTCTGTATTTTTGTTTTGAAAAGCGCAGTTAGCTTTACATAAAAGTGGTCAAAGAAAGTGAACAACGGATCTCTTTGCTATCGCCATGATAACTTTAGACGTTCGGAATAACAACTCTGAACGTTCCGAAGTTATAAACGCGTACAAGTTTCTCCACTTCGTGACTAAAAAAAGTGAGTGTACATTTACATTCTTATTTGACAGCATGAAAGGAAATGCAAAGTGGTCGGCCGAGCCGTGTCGGGTTACAGGATGCCCTCGACATGCGCGCGCGCAGCTCTACTATATTCGAAGTTCATTTCGTGTCGTCCTGCTCATACTCCGTCTTTAACAGCAGAATAAGGGCGCTCAGGCGCCTTATCATGACGTCCTAAAGCGATTTAGTTCAGGTTTTAGCTGTGATTTTTAGTATGGATCTGGCAGCGAGCGAACTGTAACTGATTCAGAATTTAATCGCATTAAGACGTCGTGGTAAGGCCGCTGAGGCCTTTACCCAAAAGTGGGACGAATATGGGCTGGAGATAATCACAAAGAAAGAACTAAAATTGACTAAAACCAAAACGAATAAGCTAAAATAAATATGTAAAAGTCTCTGGTGGCTCGGTGCTTTAAAACTGACAGCATTCCCACTAATAGCCGCGCTAATCCGTTGAGAGATAGCTGCCAAGCCTTTGGTCACTACTCGAGTCAACCAATAATTTAGCTAAGCCCCTTGTCACTACTCAACCAAACATTTTATTAGTCTTTATTTCCCTATCGTTATCGTTCGCGATACAGCGCTCTCCCACTTCCTCGTCTCTTTTATCTTTTACATCGACGACATCATCGATACAACTAGCAACATTGAAATGTAATGTCGGACGTCGGACGTTGATGAATGGCGATGAATAGAGCAGGCGGTCCATACAGCTCGAGATGCTTATAACATGAATAGGACGTGATGTAGGTTTATCATCACTTCGCAAGAATATTTTACAAAAGCATTCAGCAAGCCTGTATTATCTCTTAATGTTCACAACTGTGTAGGGTTTGCGGGTTAACGGAACTGTTGTTGTTGTTGGTGTGTGATATTTTTCTAACGGCTTATAGGAACCATCACTCTCAGTTAAGTATCAGATATATATGATAGGTACCGTCTCTGACTATTTATTACTACCTTAGCTCAGACACTATTAAAATATCAGGAGCTTAAAAGAGAGAATAGAAGCATAAACCCTAATTGTATTTTATTTTGTGGCATACTCGGTGCTTTTCATTAAACCTTGCTAGGATCCTTACTTCCTTGCTTCTATGCATGCTAGGGAGCAAAGAAAAACACAGAATGTTTCTCGTCCCGCACATACGGTAAAAGCCCATCGAGGGAATGTGCGTAAATTTTAGGAGTCATGTTATAGGCGATGCAGATAGCAACCCATCACTATTTTGATTCCCCTATACCTATACCTATAGGAACGCCAACAATCATGCTAAACGTGGCCTTTAGGCCTTGTGTGACCTTAGGCTCTGTCTACCCCGCAAGGGATATAGACGTGATGTGTATGTGCTTTTGGTCCTCATTTCACTCAGTAAGTATTGGAAAAAATACAAATCATTAAGTTAAATAGTGGATAGCTTGAACCGGATCGAAGCCCACCTATTCACACCATTACAAAATGTAAACCGAACCACTTTGGCTCGCCAAATTTGCCCACTCATTAGACCCCATCAATATGCAGCAGCCAGCTTCGATGTTAAATCAATAACGGTTTCATTAAATTTGTCCCGCACTAAACAAACCTTATATTAATTATAATTGCGAAAGAATGTATGTTTGTCTGTCTGTTACGCTTTGACGTCACAACCAATGAACTTGGTATTTGGAATTTGGTATAGATATAGCATCAGCCCCGGGGAAGTATATCCTACTAATATTATAAATGCGAAAGTTTGTGAGTGACGATGTGACGATGTGAGTTAGTGTGTAAGTATGTTTGTTCCTTCTTCACGCTGAAACGACTGGACGGATTTGGATCAAATTTGGAAGGGTCATAGCTGGTACCGCAGATTAAAACATAGGCTACTTTTTATCCCGGAAAATTGCATGATTCCTGCGAGATAGCGTTAAATATGTCAAAGGTCGTAGCTGACTAAATAGAGTCGTAATCGTAATGTTAATAAATTGTTACAGAACATACTATCAACATCACTTCTTAAATCTAATTCTACGTGGACGAAGTCGCGGGCTGAAGCTAGTTATATTATAATCGCGTCTCCTGATTCCAAATACCGACCTTACAAAGAAGTAGCAAAGTTTTTTTTGCTTCAATTCAAACTGTAGTGTCGTGCAAATCGTGCAAACACCGCTGGCTACTAATTAATGGATCTCTTTGTTTGGGGGTAATTAATGCTTCCATTGGTCTACGGTAGAAGCCCATTACTGCACTCACGTGCAAAAATAATGGATCGCTTTCAATAGAAAGTTGTATGAAAACTCCGACCGATGGCCGATGGAGCCGGAAGGTTCTCGAGTGGCGACCACGTACTGGAAGACGCAGCGTAGGAAGTACCCCTCAAGATGGAATGATGACGTTGAGGCAGCTGAGGCCTTACCATAACGTCTTAAGGCGCTGTCAACAGCAAATGACCTTGAGCAGCGCCACTCTTCGCACATACGGTTCGCGTGCCTGTGAGTGAAAGAGAAGAAACTATTCCGGCAGCTTGGCGCGCGTCTAAAATCTTGCAAATAAGACACAAATAAGAAGAAATAAAAAAAAGTATAGATTAATTGTGAAATATGACTCGTTAGCCGTGTAGGTATGAATATGTTGGCTTCATGTTTTTAATTGCAGACCCATACGTCGAAAAAATATAGACATAGAACCGTTTGATGATGATTATAAGACCAATCTTTGCAATTATTTTCTATCGAGCCGATTTTGCTCAATTATGTATCGAGTCCGTCTATCGTGTTTGAAATATGACGAAAATTATCAATATATTTTTTTTGTATTTTTTTGTGTACTGTAGTTTTTCTTAAATAAGTGCTTAAATAACATCAATTTCAACAAAATTAGGTGTTGTCAGCCTCTTAATGCGATTCAATTCTGACTCAGTTCAGGTTTTAGCTGTCATTTTTAGTATGGATCTGACAGCGAGCGAACCTAAACTGTATCGGGATGGAATCGCTCTAAGACGTCATGGTATGGCGTTTACTGTAAAAGGGTTCAGAGGATCAGGAATCACTTTGCTCGATAGTGCCTAGTAGGATAATGTGGCTGTATGTGTAAGGTAATGTGTAGAAAGACCAGCTCCTGCTAGCCGCGCCGCTTGCCAGCTGGCACGAGCGGCATGCTCCACTCAGTCGTGCTAATGAGCCGCCCGAAAAGGCAGTACCACAGACTAAATACCTCACAGACACTAAAGACTGTTACGCTACAAGACACTATTTCTGCCGTGATGAGCTGTGGATTGTTTATCGTCGATTTACGCCAATTACATCCTCATTCCAGAAATTACTTAATGATATTTCCCACGATTCCTCTATCTACAGATTTAGTTGCGGGTGGTAGGGCCTTGTGCAAGGTCCGTCCGGATCGCTACCATCATCTTACTCGCTAATCCTGCCGCTAATGCTGTGCTTGCACTGCTGTGTTCCGGTGTGGAGAGTAAGACAGCCGGGGAAATTACGGGCACAAGAGGCATTTCATCTAAGTCCTCTAGGTTGGCAACGCATCTGCAATCCCTCCAGGGTTGCGGGTGTCTATGGGCAGTGGTGATCGCTTACCATCAGGTGACCCACTTGCTCGTTTGCCTTCCTATTCACATAAAAAAAAAAGTTATGCACCTTGCTCCCAGTTTAATTCTATTAACATCGAAATGAGCTTAAATGACTCCTCAATATTATGGCTACATTCAAGGATTCTAACCTAAATAATTGATAGTTACACAGATAGTTCTTTTGAAGTGGGATCGGTGAATCAGCATATTGTATGAATACCGATGTGTCATGTTCGGGTTTATAGACTTTTCTAGTCTTAAAAATGTAACTCGTAAGCGTAAGTTAGTTAATTACAAAGAAAGTAGCGCCCTCTTTTAATTTCATCTCTTATTGTGAAACTATGCACACGCTTTTGCGGTCCTTTGTGTCTGTTGATACGTTACTCTGTGACGGCGCAGAGGAAATCGAACGAAAGTAAAAAACAAATGAGAACGTTTTTTGCCCGACTACGGAGAAGCTAAAGGGGTGATGCGTTTCTTGTCCGCTGCGAGGAATGCTGTAGTAAACATCAGGCACACATTCTTTACGCACATCATTATAGTTTGCTATACATGGTTTGATATGATAAGAGCTTTTTGATTTTTTACTAACATTACGTGCCGTTAACATTACAATTTTACAAAGTTGCTGGAAACATTTTCTATTTATTGAGTACTAGCGGTTGCCCGCGACTCTGTTTGAGCAGAATCGCTATCCCTCGGGATCTATGTGATTTTTCGGGATATAAAATATATAATGTCCTTCCCCGGGACTGAAACTATGTTTATACCAAATTTCAACTAAATCTGTTCAACGGTTTTAGCATGAACAGGTAACAGACAGACGACAGACAGACAGAGTTTCTTTCGCATTTGTAATTTTAGTATGGATACGATACCGTCAACTGGGGTGACTTTGGTAATTTTGGGGCTTCTTTGATCGTTTTAAAATTGCTATAAACTCGATATTATTCATATCCGGTGAATGTTTGGCATGTAGACGCAAAGACGATCGACGAAGCGAAGACATTGATTGGAAGCAGTAAACGCAAATAAAAAACAATGGTTTTGTCATTAAAACTACTTTTTAAAGTCACCCCGTAAATCAAAGTCACCCCAGTTGACTGTATATATGGATACAATACAACAACGCATTCAGGATGCTGTTTAGGCTGCCGCGGTACTGCAGCGCATCTGGCATGTTCGCAGAGGCTAGGACTGATGGGTTCCACGCCATCATAAGGAAGCGCTGTGCCTCCAAGCTGAGTCGATGGCGTGCCAGTCGCATTCTGAGTGTGTTGGCTGACAGGTGAGACTCTCCAATGCTGGGTAGGTGGATATCTCTTCAATTGAAGAGGGATTAGTTTATTAGTTTAGATTAGTTTATAGTATTTCTCTGTGTCTACTAACAATATCTTTAAGACTTTTATAACTAACACAATTCTATGAGCACGAGTGGCTCGAAATAAATAAATTATTATTATTATTATTATTCTGTATATTTATTTTTTATCTTTTTAAGCTAGGTTTTTACAATATTCAAATAAAAAGTAATAAAGCAATATTAATACAAAATATATAGGGTGACAGAGAGAGGAACCTCCTGACTATGCGGGCCGTGTCCAGGAGTACCGCCTTCTGTATCTGACCCTTGACCCAACCACCTAGCGAGAGCCTTTTATTATTATTATTATTATATGGATAGTAGGAATGTATAGGGATACCGGTTTTAGGGTTCTATAGTAAAATAGTAAAAACCCTTGCCGTATTACAGCCATGTCTGTCTGTCATCGGCAGCAATAAGTAGTTTATTATCTATGTTATATTCAAAAGTATGTTTATCAGTTGCCTGGTACCCTTAGTACAAGCTTTGCTTAGTTTGGGACTGGGTCAATTGGTGTTACTTGTCCCATGGTTTTTTTTTTATTTCCTTCCCGTAACCATGACAACCGTAACCAATTCATATAACAGCAGATTATTCTCTTTGATTTTTATACAGCAGCTATATTGCATACGATTCCCTTGACGGAGCGTGTCGCACGTCCGATTATTTAATTTACGAATGTATAACCCTGTTTTGAAACTTTCATAAGCAAAGTGGGAACGCAACAAGCAGTAGGGTTGTCACAAAATCGATAGTGCTATACTGTCGATATTATTGACAGGTAGTATTGTATTTTATTGAATCAGGCGTTACATTTCAATGATCAAAAAATATTTACCTTGCTACTCCGCTACTCACGTGCAAGATAACCAAGCCTGTGCGAAATATTAGGTTTCTCATGCAATCCCTCCCTCCAGTACAGCTACACGTATTAAAAGTCGAGTGGTGCTGTTTGTGATGTTTTGGACAAGAGGAAGGACTACGAACTTGTCTGCACGTCTAGCACGACAGCGCACAAGAGTCGCGTCGCGCGCGAGATAGATTGCCCGTCTTTTTCTTACTGTTCGTTCTAGAAAGGGACGGGTAATCTATCTCGCGCGCGACGTGACTCTTGTGCGCTGTCGTGCTAGCCGGGCTGAAACATGTCGAGCATCACTCGACTTTTATACGTGAGTTATCCATTTGTGTAACGGTAGTTTCATGTTGAAATTGCATTGCAGTGTACCAAAAATATCGATAATTGTCTTTTCCAAAACTATCGACAGTCTATCGAAATACTATCGATAGTGGAGTATCGAGCAGCAACACTAACGAGCGTCAATACTGCGCAGACGCAGCGAATATACTAACATAAATGAATTAAAACACCGTGTTGTTTGCGCAGGATGTTTACGAGCGAACAATGAACAATTATGGAACCAATGCCGAGTCCGCCCGGACTGAAGTCGACTAAACGTTTTGCTACAAATTTCCATTATGCTTAGAAAGTATCGAGGGAATGCATTGACTTAAGATAAACAACTAGACTCCCAATCGCAAACAAAAGTGCCTCAAGAAACGTCCGAGCGGCGTTGTCTATGTATTGTGTGTGTCAACACATCAACTTACACAGATAACATTAACACATTCGTTCAAATTAACACCTTATTTCGTGGCAGTAATGTTTAATGTCACTTGCATACGATCGTGAGAAGTAATAACACGACGCCACGCGCTGGAAACCTGTCTGTCTCTTGTTCTTAAGCGTTTGAGATTACGGTGCGAAAGAGAGATGTACATTGTTATCGAAGCGCGGTCGAAACACGACTGAACCAAAACTCTGCACAATAGACGCGTCGTGCAGTCTTTTGCTTCCGACAGTTTTTGAGCGTGATTGTGACTCTATAGTTGTTTATCGTAAGTCAATGAGGGAATGGGAGAAAAACTTAGGAATCAAGTTATGGGCGATGCAGCTAGCATCCCATCACTATTTTAATCACCTTTCTTATACGCGCATAATCTTGGCCTTCGGGTCTTGTTACTTTAGGTTTTCGGGGGAGTGCCACAATGGAGAGATCTCTCTCTTAGGCAGATGTTATGCCTGGGGACCGAAGTCCGAAGGAAGAGAGTTGGAAGTTGTATTTACGCATCCGTGTTGAGAAACTTCGTTAGCGCGATGTGGAACAATGTGACAGCTGTCACTAGAGTTGGCGCTAGCTACCCGTGCGTCGCAGTAATTATGTAGCTGTCAACTAGGTGGCGCTAGTGTCGCTACAGGTTAGGCTCTGTCTACCCCATAAGGGATAGAGATATGATTTATTCGTATGTATTAGGAAGTATTGTGTTAACTTTACAAGGGTTTACAGGGTTCAGTTAAACTTGCCTAAGCATTGGCTGAGCAAGAATTCACAGTTGTTGCATTTTCCTTTTTTTCATTATCTTTGCTTGTTTTCAGCATCTATAAAAGCACGTCTGCCTCTCCTTTCTTCTATTAGAGAGAGAAAGAGAGAGAAAAAGAGATAAACATTAATTTGCGCACATTCGATACACTTAAAAAAGAATGAAATACAATATACTCCTCCCTATCCCTTCCCTATACCTTCTATCAAAGTTTTTATATAAGGTCATGTCGTATCAGATGTTTCAGCGTATTTCCTCATCATATTCAAGAAAACAGGTAAAGTTGCGGAAAATTGGAAAGGCTTCTGCCTAGCTGTAGAACACTCCTTAGGCGAAGATAATAATAATTAATAAAAAAACTCGCATGCCTCATGTCAATTTGGTCTTCAAAAAGTTAATTCTCTGTAGCCGTGGTCGTTAAATTGCGGCCCGCGGTAAAGTAAATTGCTTCAATAGTCAGTCTCTTGGAGCGCCTTCACATACTCTGCGGCCCGGCCCTGGAACTCACACTGTCATATGTGGCCCTTGGCCAGTAAAGTGTGACGACCGCTGCTCTATAGTTACAAGCCCAACAAGTACTGCAATCAAACTGTACTGTCAAACCAGACTTGCTATTGAGCACCTCTACCGCAACGCTTGGTTAAAAAACGCATGTGTTTTCCAAAACGCCAAACACAAGTTCTCACAGAGCAAAGCCACCTTGCGCCACATTGTTTTAATTGACATAACATAAACCATGTGCTCCCTCTTTACTTAGTACCAGAAGAAAGAGCCGGCTATAACTACAACAATCGACTCGTGAAATTGACATACGACACCGGAAATTTTAATGGCTGCTAAGCGGAGTGTGAATTTTGCCAGATGTCAGTCCACATATGGCTCGAGGATTGCCGGCTCGAGTTGCGAAAACGCTCTAATGTCACTTCATAAGTATACCTATACCTACACGTAAAAAGCATGGGAATTGTCGTTATTTCTTTGCAAAGTTTGTTCTTTTAGAGCCTGTTTTCACTCTTTGTTAAGTTCCTGTTATCTTGGGTGTCAGTTATCCTATGATGACGTCTCTGTTTGTTTCGTAGTAATCTAACTAATGGATGGATGGATGGATGGATGGATGTATGGATGGATGGATGTATGGATGGATGTTTGTTTGTTACTCAATCACTCCAGAACGGCCCAACGAATCTGGATGAAATTCGACACATAGATAGAGAAAAGTCTGGAATAGCACATAGGCTACTTTTTATCCCGGAAAATTGCATAGTTAACGCGGGATAGCGATAAACATGTCAATTGTTAATTCTACGCGGCCGAAGTCGCGGCCAGAAGCTAGTGTGTAATATAATTCACCATGAATCATTTAATATTATCTCATGTTTATTCATTCAAACAATACAATTAGATATATCGGATTGAACTGTCGGGCTTCCTCTAACAATTAAGTATTTGTGTATTCTGTATGTTTGTAAATAGGAGGCTTTGCAGTAATCTCGTCAGCGGCGCGTGAGTCGGTAATTTAATAAACAACAGCTGCAGTGCGACAAACTGTAAAATGCGCCATTGTTGTTACATTCGAGTGATATCGTAAAGCATGATTACGAGAACACTTCTATAAGTGGCATTACGGCGCGCCGCGGAGCGTGGAAGGCTGGCTCAATCACAAATGCTTTCTTGAACAGCGTTACATACATAGATCACGTCTTTATATAGTAGACAGAGCCTAAGAAAAGACCTAAACCACGTTTAGCATAAAAACACCGGGTAGCACTCCGGGAGTGCCGGCAGAAGTGAAAATTCCACACGCACACTCGCGCAAAAGGAAAAAGAAAAATCTTTTTCTACACGAGACTTGAACTTTTGAACTGGTCACCTGAGAGAACGCACTATTATTTCACACCTGATACAAGGCCAAACGCACATACGTAAAGCGACGAAATCAACGTACACTTCAGAAATCGAACGCGACTCTAGCTTCATTCGTATTTCAAAATAATCTCTTACAGGATCTGCTATCCTGGTACTTAAACTTTCCCTTCGTCTTCCGCCTGACGCGAGTTTATCATTTTTTACTCATCCCAAAAAATGCTCAGCGCCGCTAAAGCTAAAGAAGCTATAAAGAAGTTTTCACTTCAATAATTGTGGGCGTATAGGTGGAAGGGGAATGAAAATAGTGATATCATTCTCTCGACTACTGGTACATTCTATGGTTTTCTTTGCTCCCAGACTAGCATGGAAGTTGCCAAAGCTAGCTTTAACCATAACCAGAGATTTTGACGTATTTCATTGTGTTTCTGTCACAGATGTACACACAGCAAAGCTATTCGGTAAGCAGGTTTAAAGCGGCGCGTGCATGCAAAGGTGCTTACCGAATAGCTTTGCGCTTTGTACGTCGAAATCGTCGGTAATAGTTATCGTTAAACTGTGTGTCACTTTTAGTGTAATTGCACCAAGTTGCCATAGGAATAACGATAGCCATAAGAGTTTTCAATGTTTCACGGTTACGTTCATTCGAAATAGTATATAGACGGGATATGAACTGCGATTACCTTTTTTGAGCACCCGATACTTCGACACAGCTTGGTCTACCCAAAAATAACATCCACCCGCCATTTCTTCAGTCTACCCGTGATCATGATGCATGCAACTGCGTCGAAATATCGGGAGCTCAATAAAGGTAATCGCGGTTCATATCCCGTCTATAATATTTCGAATGATAGCCATAACCAACGATTTTGACATATATTTTTTTGTAAAATACCTACACGTCAAAATGGTCGGTTACGGTTAAAGTTATCGTAAACTGTGTGACACTCACACTAAGTTTCCTGCAAATTGTCCGCGGTCGTAATCTCGCCTAGCCTACCCCCGTGGGAAAGAGGCGTGACGGTATGTATGTATGTAATCTCGCTGCAGAATGCAATCAGTGCAGTAATGAGTGCGTGGCGATCGGATTCGCGGCGGTTCCATTGCTCGGCCCGAATGTAAACACGACTTGTTCTCCGTGTAATTAAATTGCATAGGTACCTACTTACATACATATATCGTAAAACAGGTTTCTGAGTAGGGACAAAATTGAAGTTCAAACCTCGAAAAAAAATATTTTCATATGCGGCTAGTTGATTTTTATAGATAAAAAATGTTTCGGAGGTATGAATTTTAATTTTAGGTATAATGATTACCTGTCGTTCAGTTTCATAATTTAAAAAATAATACGAAAAAATATTAAAGTGAAAGTGGTTTAAAGTGATTTAAGAATATGAAATCTAGTATTAGTAGAGCCATACCTCCTAAGCAATTTTGCTTAGGAGGTATGGCTCTACTAATACAGTGGGCAGTGTAAAATCATTTTATATTCATTACTTACTTAGACAGACAGACATAAAAATATTCTGCTTTTAGTATTTGTTGTTATAGTGGCAACAGAAATAGGTACATCATCTGTGAAAATTTAATTAAACTGTCTAGCTGTCACGGTTCATGAGATACAGCCTAGTGACAGACGGACAGACAGACATACAGACTGACAGACAGCGAAGTCTTAGTAATAGTCCGCTTTTACCCTTTGGGCATGGAACCTTAAAAACCAGTTCCATATCATTTTCGTCACTTGCTCTTCGGCAGCACATTTGATCCAGTTTCCATACCAAATTACTTATATGATGGGCACATTTTTTGCCGCTGAGTATATGTACAAAACCCAGCCATAAAGACATCGGTCTTCACTGATTTCGGCTTGGTAGAGCGTTGTCTCTCTCACTTACGTGACGCTTGTCTCCTTCCAAAGATCGAAGTGCATACTTTAAGCCGAATTTACATTATGCAACTAATTTCGTGCAACTAGCATTACACTGCGGCGTTTGATTAATCACTTTTGAAGCGTTAGGTTATCGGCCGAGCAATGTAATGCTACTTGCACGAAATTAGTTGCATAATGTGGCCGGGTACAGTATCAAACGCCGCATAATCATAACCAATAATAATCGTCTTGCGGGGTGGGGTAGACAGCAGCCAGTAGGCTTATTGTCTAACTCGCTCGCAATCGCCATCGTGTTCATTTTGACAGTTCATGTATGGGCTGACAATTGGCATCGGAATCAGCTAGCTGTCACATTCATACAAGAACCGTCGAAATGAACACGATGGCGATTGCGAGCGAGTTAGACAATAAGCCTACAGCAGTGCAGCGCACGTCTTGCATTACAGTATCGGGTGTCAGCACACACGCGAAGCCATTTTGAGCACAGCACTGAGGAGTTAGAATCCAATTCGTCCAGGGTCGCGGGCGGCCGCTCCACAGATGTTTAGCGCGTTAAGAAAACATGAATTACTGGTCGAACGGAGACTAGAGGTGGCAATAACGGCTGTTTTGCAATAATGAATAACAGTGTTGTGTTATTCTTAAATAGCTGTTATTGTAAACTGTTGTCTGTTATCCTGTTATATTGCTGTTTTACAAAACGATAATGAACTTATTATAAAATACTTATTTTTATACATATTTCGTCGCGAGCGTAATAAAAACGTACGAGAACAAAAGCAAAACAACGCTCTGTTACCTTGTTTGTTATTGTACTGACTGACAACAAACAGCAACAGCTAATAATGATACCAAAAGTCAGTTATTTGAATTGCGATTGCGATGCGAGCTCGCGCGTATAGCGCTATCTCTCGCACACACCTACTTGATTTGTTGCGCACTCGCTTGCGCTTCAATGCCAAGTGCGGCAACAGTGCGCGTATGACAACGTTGACAACAGACAACGAATAATGATAACAGGATAGTTGACGATTCAATAATTTGTTGTTCGTTGCGTGCAAATAATGCATTACGTTATCTGCTATTGTAATAACGACCACCACTAACGGAGACGGCGTAGGGAGCCTTTTCATTCTGTAGATATTTTATTTATACGAATCACGTCTTTATCCCTTACGGGTTAGACAGAGGTTAGGGTAACAAGGCCACGTTTAGCATGATTGTAGGCTAGTAGTGATGGGTTGCTAGCCGCCTCGCCTATATCATGACTCCTAAGATTTCCGCCCATTCCCTCGATGGGTTTTTACCATCTGCGCGGGAAGAGAAGCAACTGGTACTGTTTTTCTTTACTCCCAGACCAGCGTGGAAGAGTCTCTAGATAATATATTATTATAAGAAAACGGGACTTAATCACGTAATAAAAAGTATTTTTGTAAATACCTCTACGTTTCGGACGCGACTTCGCATCCATGGTCTCGAAAGAACTGAATTGGCGGGTAACAACATCTTCTAGCTGCACAGGTTTTCCTAACTATTTTATTTATAAGCCTTTTTTATTCCGAATTCGCTACAATTTCAGTAAGTACATGTTGTTGTTGTTATAGCCGTTTTTTTTTTTTTTTTTTTTTTAATTTATTAAATTGTCGCGTAATTCGTCGTGCCTCATGGCATAGGCCTCCTCCGTGTATTGGAGGGTTTGGGCTATAGTTCCCACGCGCGCCCAGTGCGGATTGGGAACTTAACACACACCATTGAATTTCTTCGCAGATGTGTGCAGGTTTCCTCACGATGTTTTTCCTTCACCGAAAAGCTCATGGCAAATTACAAATGTAATTTTCGCACATAAATTCCGAAAAACTCAGAGGTGCGAGCCCGGGATTTGAACCCACGACGCTCTGCTTGAGAGGCCACAGGTCAAACCACTAGGCTACCACGGCTATTCCTAACTATAGTTAGTGGCAAATAAGTAAAACGTGGAGGGGATATGCGCAAAATGATGTTGTTTTTCATACTGCCTATCCCCTCCACGTTTTACTTATTTTCCGCCACCTGTACCCGCACTTGGTCTTTATTATTAGTTTCTTCACTAGGGCTGCGATTAAGTCCCGTTTTCTTATAATAATGTGTGAAAATTGCGAAAGTTTGAATCTCTAGATAATAATGTTTAAAATGTCCGCGCTGGTCTCGGTGCGTAGGACCCCCCGGAGACGGCTATATGTGTCCCGCGTCGCCAGTACGCTGCTTGTTGAGATAGCACGAGTTTTAGCAGCATAGAGGGAACAATCAATAGAGCGGTAAATATGTGGTCTTTACTTTTCTCATTAAAGGCAGAGGCCTTTAGGCTGCTGCAGAGGCGCTGGCCCTGTACTCCGAAATTAGAATTTCAAAGTTCGTTTCTTGCCGTTTCCCTCACACTCATAGTCATTAATTCGAGAGTGAGAGAGAGGTTGTAACTTCGAATTTCGAATTTCGGAGCGGAACGGCAAAAACGAACTTCGAAATTCGAACAGACGTGTGGCAGTTTGAGCAGACGTGGAGACGATAAATAATATACACAGTGTAATATAGTCGACGATAAGGGTGCGACCAAACCGCCGCGTATACGCAGTGACGTGTCGTATGCGTCACGTTTTCTCACCGTTTCTTCATAAATTTTGTTCCGTAACGTCACCGTTTTTTAAGCGGCGGTGTGGTCGCACCCTAACTCCGCCGTCGTGAAAGGACATCGCCTTATGTATAAGTATACCTGAGTATACTAATAAGCTCCGTATACATCACGTGTGAAAATATGTACACGCGTTAGTAACGTCGTCGCTAATTCTACAACACGTTAGGATGATTTGCGGAGGACACGACGCGGCCTCGGTGCTAAACATGCTATGTTGAAGCGACGGTCGCCAAACGTGTCATTCCTGAACGACATAGGTACATAGATAATAATATGTATGTTCAGTCAAGGGTATAAATATAATATGTATGTATGTTAACAAACAAGAGGTCAAAAACATCTATACACCTTTATGCTGTGAGCTTGTAGAACTATATATGTATATTTGACTAATTAAATATACATAAATACATACATACATATCGTCACGCTTCTTTCCCACAGGGGTAGGCAGAGACTACTTTGTTCCACTTGCTATGATCCTGACATACCTCTTTCGCCTTTCGCCCTTTCTCCTCTTCTCTCTCTTCTCTTTTCTCTTTTTTTCTTTTTTTCTTTTTCTTTTTTTCTTTGCTTTTGCCTTTCGTCTTACTTTTCGCTTTGCTCTTTCTTTTTGTCTTTCGCTTTTCTTTTACTAATTAAATAGATGCGATAGTTCCTCTGTCTGTCTATCTATTACCTTTTCACGCTTAAACCGCTGAACGGATTTAGTTGGAATTTAGGATAGAGATATTTTCCGACTCGGCACGACATAAGATAGTTTAAACCCGGGAAAAGAGTAGTTTAAGCAGACGGAGTCCAAAACATCTAGTTATTTGCTTTGTTTTGCGTATATCGGCGGACTAAGTCACAGTGCACTTCACGGGTTCTTAGAAAGAGATCTAGTATTGCTGCGGATTTCCCTTTCACAGAATTGTCGACACAAAAGGCAGCGGAAGCCTTTTGCGCGGTTCCAGCTACTGGGACGAGTTGCGGCGGCGGAGTGTCCCGAATAGGCTGGGAGGCCAGCGTGCAGAACACAGTTCACATTAACACACTAACAAAATATTTATGTTTCGTCAGGTATGGAGTTTATTTTAGGTAAAGTCGTCTATTGAACCGGTAGATACAATCGCATCACTTCCAGGAACGTGTTAGGCAAAAATCAAATACATCCGTGAGCTCTGAGATGCCTTGGTTTATCTTGCTCTCTCACTCGGCTGATCCAAGTATCAAGCCCATAAGAGTGAGTGAGACAGCACACACTCGAATGGCATTCTAAGACCTCACGAACTTTATATGCATACGTAAGTAAATACACTTATAGTAGTCCATATATTAGCTGTCGGTGAAGAAACAGTACACCTAGTGGGCGTGGATGATACTCATTCATTCATACAAGCTATGTTGTGCACGTGTCGATATAATTACGGTCATGGCACGATGCCGCAGTGGGCAGTCCTTCAATTAACTATCATTTGTGGACTGATCGCTCAGTTGTTTAAAGCTAACATGAAATAGGTTACTATGAGTCTTTCATTCCATCATTATGTGATACCTAAGTAAGTACTTACATCCCACAATCATAGGTAATGATTGAGTTGCGAATTAGGTCGTTATTCTTATTTCTACAAAATTCAGGTAGCTTCTAGACAAAACAACTAGCCGTTCTATCCGTAGCTTCCCACTGCATAACAATCGGAGTCTACGTCGACGACTTCGCGTATGTCAGCAGCAATGCTGTAAACAACTTGATTTATGAACAACACCAAACCGGCTTTCTAATAATATCGGACGCGTTTAGCCTATTCATACGTCACTGAAGGGATTTGAATTTTAAGATTGTTTAGCTATTATGGACGTTTTGACAAAAAATCAGGACAAGAGTACACTAATACTCGTACAATGAGCATGTATGAAAAGATGTGAAGCGAAAGAGATATTTATGTCAGAATTGTAGCAAGTGGAACAAACTAGTCTGGTCTACCCCTATGGGTAAGAGGCATAACGGTACATACACACAGCAAAGCCATTCGTTAGATACATACGATAGGTACGGTGCGTGCAAGCGTAGGTGCTTACCTGATTATTTTGCACGTGTAAGTACAATAATGGACCGAAACTTCTACATCAGTATTAATGACATTGTGTAGCATTGTGTTTAAAGTAGCTGAGTTTCCGACTTGGTATTCAGCAGACAAGTAAAACTGTTAATAAAGTCGCACCAAACTTGTTGTCGTGGCTGGGAAACCCTCACAACCGCCGTGAATACAAAACGCGTGCTTGTACCAGTTCGCTGCGACTCGATCGATCTCCAACGAATTTGGCAATCCGGACAGGCGATAAATAAATGCCATCACACTCTGGTCGTTGCCGAAACTAGTCGATAGCTGTAATAAAAGGCTTAACGATGGCCACGACTCACATGCGACGTCGACGCTACATGCTATATGCTAATACATTGCGGGTTTTGTTGATAAACCGCCGTGCGGTGCGTCTCGAGCAAGCAATGCATAAATCATAGTTGTAGCTTGCTGTGTAGTGTTCATAGATGTTTGGTTGGCAGAGGCAGACAAGACAAAACTTCTTCTTAAATCACTCTGTCTATTGATGAAAAAAGCCGTTGTTCAGTAGATCTAAGCGTACGGACAGCGGGAGTGACTTTGTTTTATACAGACTTGTGAAGACAGGAGGAAACTGAGCAAGTGTGTTACCTAATGGAAAGTGATCATCGCCACTCCTGGACTTCCATAACGTAGGTGGGTTATGACACTGTAAGAAAAGTGGGCTCGTTTTTTGAAGATCCTTAAGTTGTATTGGTTCGGAAATAATCAGTTTCGCTCGCTGATTCCAGAGTTTTACCAGCGAGAAGCGAACTGCGTGGACTGCCAACAGTTAAGGGTGGAATGATATTACTATCTTCGTCTGTCATATAGCTTTGTCCTTATCGGTCCTATCAGGCCAACTGTTATAATGGGAGTCTTTAAGTAGTACGAGTAATACTTGTCCCGGGAGCGTCACAAAAACAACTCGTCCCGAAGACGAATGGGGTCACTCCCGTTCCTAATGATAATGATCCTAGCAATGATTCTGTTTACATAACGGATGGGTGTTTAAAATTCGTACCAAAATAAAGGCAGCTACACGGGCAAACTTTAGAGGCGGAGGCTAACTTTATTCAATAGGTAGGTAAAAGTTCTTGTTAAGTTTATTTTCCATTAAGCCCAGTTTAAAACAAGAACAATTCTGCAAACACTACCAATGAAGACTTCGCTGGTTTTCCCTTAGTCTCGAACGTCAAAAGTTGCATGTTAGTTTTTTCGTTATCATCATCTTCAGCCTACATAGATCCCACTGCTGGGCAGATCCCTCCTCTCAGATGTTACAACACATAACACACACACACATGTAACATGTAACATGTGTGTGTGTCTCAGATGTTAGTTTTTTGCCGGATACATTTTAGTGTGTGTGCAGGGGTTAAACCCAATAATAACTCGATTTCTTTTGTCACAAGGATTTTTATTCCGAACGTTAGCTTCGAGTCGCAAACTCAAGAAGTTTATTTCTGACAATCCTTAGTCCCTTCTTTTACAATGTTTGCACAGACAATAGTCCTATCCAAACAAAATTCAACGACACGAAACGAATGCATTTCGAATGAGCATCGACTCTGACGCACAAAAATCGCTGCGCAAGAATTCGTCATCAGAATCTCGTCTCTCAGAATGAGAGGGTTTGGGCTATTAGTGTAAGTTTTTTTTGCGGAAACATTCATTTTAGTTGACGGTACTTGATTAGTGAACTTAAACGTATTATATAACTCACGTATTACAGTCATGAATAGTTCGACATGTTTCGAACTAGTTCGCAGTCCTTCTGTAGAGCACTTCTCGACTTCAATAAATGAATGGTCTGTTTTAGTGCACAATGTTTGAATCTCACGATAGTTTTATGTTAAAAATTCGATTACATTGTTTGTTACTAGAAAGAAAGAAATAAGACATTTATTATCTTTTTAAAGACACAAAATATAAGAAAACATACATACACATAAGACTAAGAGGCTGATCGACTGCAGCGGAGACCAAAGAGCTGGCAGCTTCCTCGCTCAGCGTATTAGTATTGCAATACAGCGGGGAAATGCTGCCAGCATCTTTGGCTCAATGCCGCGGGGGAGTACGTTTTTAGATTTATTTTAGTTTTAGTTAAATTAGTTTATCTTGTTATTTATATTTAAGTTGTATTTAAGGAGTTTTGTTAAATAAATACTTTAGAATGACATTTCACAAAATATAAAACGGACGTGAAAATAGATCCATCAGTGTAATGATTGTGTCTACGGCCATGCTACGGCAAAGTGTAACGGTCGCTGTGTCTGCGTGTATGCTGAGGCGCAAGACACCTGCACCGCTGATTGGCCATTCGCCATTCCCAGTTTTCCCATACAATTTCGTGATTTAAGGCGCTGTCAACAGCAAATGACCTGGAGCAGCGCCACTCTTCACACATACGGTTGGCGTGCCTGTGAGTGAAAGAGAAGAAACTATTCCGGCAGCTTGGCGCGCGTCTAAAATCTTGCAAATAAGACACAAATCATAAGTAATAAACAAAAGTATGGATTATTTGTGAAATATGACTCGTTAGCCGTTTAGGTATGAATATGTTGACTTTATGTTTTTAATTGCAGACCCATACGTCGAAAAAATAAAGACATAGAACCGTTTAATGGTGATTTTAAGACCAATCTTTGCAATTATTTTCTATCGAGCCGATTTTGTTCAATTATGTATCGAGCCCGTCTAGCGTGTTTGAAATATGATGAAAATGAACATTATATTTTTTTTGTATTTTTTTTGTGTGCAGTTTTTCTTAAAAAAGTGTTTAAATAACATCAATTTCAACAAAATTAGGTGTTGTCAGCCTCTTAAGGTTTGGAATTGTGCGAAAATTAATAATCATTACTACCTTAATAAATTAAAAACACAACCCACTTGAACGTCAGTCGGTTCAAAATAGCAGCCATCTTGAAACGCAGTCCTCGCGGGTATTACGAATACAATCGACAATCAATCCCCAGCTACGCAAACACGGACGATTCCATTACCGCTGTCTCCATAATAGACCACGCACGGATCCCATGCACTCTGTGTCTGTGGGGCCCCAACGCACGACATAGAGGAAATAAAATAACCAATTAGAGTGGTAATAAGGGCTATCCAATGGTGGCAATTAATATTAGATCTTTTCGACATACCTATAAATTCCTTTATCTTCTACATGGAACAAACCTATTTATGTAATTTACTTTTTTTTTAATAAATTAATCGCGTAGTCGCTCATTAGTTGATATAAAACTGTAACTACTTTAATACATATTGTATTTTGTATCGATGTGTTATGTATTCAAGAAGTATTCAAGATGTTCAGTCTTGAATTTCCATGCCGATGTTTTCGTTGTGCCCCTGTGCACGTATGTTTAAAATATAATCGGAGAACAAA
Source organism: Pandemis heparana (assembly GCA_963854515.1). Classification (NCBI taxonomy): domain Eukaryota; kingdom Metazoa; phylum Arthropoda; class Insecta; order Lepidoptera; family Tortricidae; genus Pandemis; species Pandemis heparana. The sequence goes on from OY978024.1 coordinate 14,156,249, forward strand.
GCACTTTATAACGGGAGTTGTTGCCTTACCGTCCTTACGCTAAGCTTTCTGCCATTTCTGGTACGAAACCACCAATATTAATATTGGTGATGGCAATATTTTTGCACGTTGACTAAATGACGACGTTGATGACTGATTTTGATTTTTTTTTAAAGGTAGTTTGGAAAATATATGAATGTAGGTAGATTATGTTTGTTTGTGTTTTCGACTTAGTACGACGTTAGTCTGCATGTGTAACGATTGTGCTCACTTTGAGAATGATCCCGTAGAGGGATCAAAAATCAAAACACATAGGTACCTAAATTTCACACAGGCTTAATATCTTGCACGTAAGCAGAGGAGTAGCAAGATAATTTTTGTTTCACGTTGTCTTGTCAAACAAGTTCTGTAAGTTTTGGACGAGTTTAGACAGGGAAACGCAGTTGCCTGCTCTCGTTGTAAGAAGTTTAAGAGCCCAAGTAAGCAAGACGTAACATATTCAGTTCTCATATGTAGGAGTTGGGATACGGCGCAGTAGTTTTATCCCTTTTTTAATCGGGTTTATGTTACATTTATGTATTAAGTTTTTTATGCTTTAAGATGGAGACGGTCACCTTGACAGACATTTTCATAAATAAATTTAACAAATAACGGAACGCAAATAACGCAACGCTTTGTGATTGTGACAGCTGAAGGGAAAAAATCATGTCAGTTATTACAAGCTTTATTTTATCAACTTGCAACGTTATGTGCGTAAAAGTAGGTAGGTATGTATAATTATGTTTGCTGGATGGAATCTTGAGTCTCAATTTCGAAGCATAGGTATCTTCAACCGATTGAGCTGAAATTTTGCATACAAGTATAAAGGTTCTCTATTGATTTGCCGAAAATTTTATTGCCGAATTTCACTTCCCAACCAACGTTTGGCCGAATTTCATTTTGCCGAATCATCATATATGGCAACTTGTTAAAATGATTAGTTTCATTTCCCAACCTCACGATTGCCAACTCAACTTTTTTTTTTTTTTCATGGACACTTATTCAAATGATTTTTTTTATATAGCCAAATGGACTACATAACCATTAGTAAAAAATAAGACATTCTAATTCTAAGGTAAAAAAGACTGTTTATAAATTAAAACAAACATGTTCGCGGCTAAGGGGTGGCCCGAGGGCCACCCCGCCGCACCTAAACCTAAATTAATCCAAATTAATAATAAGACTTTTTCGGCCTAGTGTAACATTTGCCATGTGAAAGATATTCCAAAAGTTTAAAATCAAAATGATATTCGTCTTTATGAAAATTCGGCCAAATGAGAGGTTGGCATACAAAAATTTGCCAATTGTCAGTTGTCAAAGTGAACATTCGGTGAAAAGCTGGTTGCCAAATGAAATTCGATCAAAAAAATTCGGCGAAAAGGCAGAACACCAAGTATAAATCAAGAGTAAACGGATGACAATACAATAATCTTCTAGTGGAATTCTGGTGACTCAGCCAGGAACGTCTCCGCAGGAGGGAACTCTCCAACGGTTGGTCCGATTGACTTGTGGTATGTTACAGTACACATACGTAGGACAGATGACAATGCAAGTACCTACCTGTACATAAAAGTACGAGCAGTAGCAAATGCGAGAACTGGAATGAAAGAAAAATAGTTAAAATAGGCTCCTATCATGTTGGAGGAGATAGAATAAAAAATTAACTAATATTATAAATGCGAAAGTATGGATGGATGGATGGATGGATGTTTGTTTGTTACTCAATCACGTCAGAACGGCCCAACGGATCTGGATGAAATTCGGCACATAGATAGAGAAAAGTCTGGAATAGCACATAGGCTACTTTTTATCCCGGAAAATTGCGTAGTTCCCGCGGGATAGCAATAAACGAATTCTTTGCAGACGAAGTCGCTGCAACAGCTAGTAAAAAATAAATAAAAAAGTACCTGTACAGTCAGCAAAAAGTATATTCAGCAACAAAGCTTATACCTATTCAAAATGAAATTTTTGATAGAAACTTCTCATTTGGTCGGATACAGTTTCACACTTGTCATCCTATATTAGTACAGACACAGACAGTATAGCATCCTTGAAGGTAGCTGTGGTCCCAGCGCCGTCCCACGGGTCTTCGCCGGTGGTCCCGCTCGGGTTTCAACCGGCCCTCGCGCTGGCTCGGGTTTCCGAAGTCGTGGGACGCGGTGCTTCAGTGATTTAACTCAACGTTCACCGACGCATGCAAGATCCGAGATTGCATTACATTGCGCGGTCGCTGTAGAACTAACGTGTTGTGTTTGCAGGCGTCCAGTATGGCGGCGCAATGTAATACAACTTGCACTTTCCTTGTAATTGTGATGGGCAAAATTAACCCCCTTATTAATAACGCTCTGTAGGCTTCTGCTAACTTAGCAATCGTTTGTCCTTATCTGTCACTTTGACATTTACCTTTCACAGGTAAGGACAAACGATTACTAAGTTAGCAGAAGCCTATAATACAAATAAGGGGGGTATATCTTCATTGGTATCTTAAATATTTATTTGCAATTTTAATTTGGTTACAAAACGATATAATATTATTTTCCGTGAGCTCTTAGAACGCCATTCGGTTTGTCTTGCTGTCTCCCTCACTCGGCCAATTCAAGTAGCAAATCCATATGAGTGAGTGGGACAGCCAAGACAAACCCGAATGGCATTCTAAGAGCTCACGGACTGTACTTACATTGATGTTTTTAACAGTTTTCTGTCATTATAATATGCCGCCCGCACCTCTCTCGATCCCTTGGTCGTCCCACCCCGCGCCCCTGTCACAGAATATATAATAGTACTAACGTACAGAATGGCCACGCTCCGCCCCGCACCGATTCGAGTTACCCCACCCCTCAAGCGCAGTCTGCCGGAAAGCTGCTGGCAACTAGTAGGGCTCGCAACGCGATGTATGTCGGCCGCACGGCCGCACGTCACAAGTTCGGGAACCTATCCTACCTACTTCATATTATAAAACATTAGAAAATTAATGCTTTCTGAAATTATCGCGATTAATACATGAAATAACTACAGAATCATTCGCTTAAGTTTGTTGTCGTACATCTATTGTAATTGAAAATAATAATAGATAACGATTAAGTACATTTATTTGCACACATCATCTAAGCCATATCTTCATTATAAGTACCTATATTTATGTCATTGGTAACTAGGTTTTTGCGATAGACAGCCCTGTGTATCTTACGCACACATTGACGCGTGCACAGACGACGTCGTACCTGTGTTCATTTCAGAACGCGGATTTTGTACGTCGTGGCTAGGGCTTCCAATACCGGGATCCCGGAAAATTTTCGCCATTTTTCAATACCGGTATTGAAAAGTCTAATACCGGGATCCCGGTATTAGTGATTTTATGACTTTTATGTTATTTATTACACTATTACAGGTTTAAAATGGACTACAAATAGCAATTTAAAGTAATTATTCACATTTTAATGCACTTCATAAGTATTATTTCAAATACGAATAGGTTACCTTACCTACCCAACCCACCCACCTATTCAGTTTTAAGTTTAATAAACCTATATTTCAATATTCTTAGCTATTCGGCATCACTTGCCGTCGCCGTACATCGTTCATGTAGGTAAAATAACAAACAACCTACATTTAATTAAGATTGTGATTATTTGTGATAAAAAACGTGATTTTAGTTTCTTACATAATAATACTATTCTATTCCAATCCAACGAGAGGTGATGTTATGTTTGTATTTGTAATTTGCTACATATGATGCTTAGTTATGTTGGTTATTTTGTTTTATTTTTTTGTACACAATACTTTCAAAATACCTAATAAAAGCATGCATTTTACCGTACATATTAATATAATTAATTATGTTTTTAAGTCATGGTAAAAAGGCATTTGGTATAAAAGACTGCTTATGATTAGGATTACTTTACGGAGTTGGTGACTGGTTAGATTTGTTAAAATAAAATTTGTTGTAATTGAATATGTTTTTTAACTAAAAACTGTTCTTTCGATTGATTTTTTCATCGAAAAGATTGAGAAAAATTGATAATTAACTGTATTGAAAAAAAAAAACTTGATAGCCACTTCAATACCGGGATCCCGGGATCCCGGTATTGAAAAAATAAATTCCGGTATTAATACCGGTATTGAAAAAGTCCGGTATTTGGAAGCCCTAGTCGTGGCCGCCATGTGCCCCTGTACCCGCGCGGGCGAGGACTGATTTAAGCGGTTGGTATTATACCCCGTATTTAAGACGTGATTAACATTTATATAAAAAGCCGTGGTAGCCCAGTGGTTTGACCTGTGGCCTCTCAAGCAGAGCGTCGTGGGTTCAAATCCCGAGCTCGCACCTCTGAGTTTATCGGAATTTATGTGCGAAAATTACATTTATAATTTGCCATGAGCTTGTCGGTGAAGGAAAACATCGAGAGGAAACCTGCACACATCTGCGAAGAAATTCAATGGTGTGTGTTAAGTTCCCAATCCGCACTAGGCGCGCGTGGGAACTATAGCCCAAACCCTCCAATACACGGAGGAGGCCTATGCCATGAGGCACGCCGAATTAGTTACGCGACAACAAGAACATGTAGGTACTTACTGAAATTGTAGCGAATTCGGAATAAAAAGGCTATAATAATAATAATAATAACATATGTATTTATCAAAGATTGTAATTAACATAGTAAGTGTGGAGTTTGGAGTGTACTGTTCCTCGCGTCGGCCCGCCGAGGAATAATCACCTTAATTATCTCCCGCACCTGTCACGGCCGTCGCACTCACTTACCGACTTAATGACGTTTTTCTGGCTTCGTTATACTTTGATAATTAAATACCAAATTGGGTTTAGTTTAGAATGGTAATTGTTTTCTTTAGGAGAATATTTGGAACGAGCAGATGTCTCGGATGACGAGCGCCGAAATAAATCACCTTTGGACTAAATGAAGAAGACAGAGACAAAATAACAATCAAAATATAAAGTACTAGCTGTTGCCCGCGACTTTGTCTGCAAAGGATTCGTTTGTCGCTATCCCGCGGGAACTGCGCAATTTTCCGGGAAAAAAAGGAGCCTAGGTACGTGTTATTCCAGACTATAATCTATGTTCCAAATACCTACAATCTAGATCTGTATGTAGGATTAGTATTAGGTAGGTAGTAGAATGTTACGAAAATACTGCTTTGGGCTTAAAATCACTTAATTTCATAATACCTACCTTATTCCCAATTTTCAAAAATTCATTTCATTTTAGGTATTTTTAGGTATTATGAGTCTACTACTAACTAGAGAACATACAAAAAAACCTTATTGAACAAATCATTTTATTAAAATACGCTTTGACAATTCTCTATTTCAACATAAATGACGCAAATTAATTACATCGTTCATTCTTTCATTCACTCACTAATCACATCACTATTTAATATTCTCCAAAAACTGACAACACTGAAAGTGTCATCTGGCTGCAGTGGTTTATCTGCCAGACTATAGATTAAAGTACCTATATTCTGTGCTATAGAAGTTCCTTAGTCGCGTGACCTTGGCGCCGCACTTGCGTCTCGTAGGACACATGCGCGCGACTTGTGGCTCAGTGCTGTTCGAAACGTCGGTGTGATAGGTACTAGGTGCTTAAAAATGGTGTTTTGCAGCATTTCCAATTGCGGGAACTCATCCAAACTGTGTAATTACACTAATAAAGGGATCACATTTCATAGGTATGTATTATTTAAATGTAATAATGCTATTTTATATTAAAAAACACATTGAGAAAATCTTTCATTATGAAATATTGGTTTATACGTTATTACCAAAAACTTCATGTACCATTGCTGCTCATGCCCATAAAAACGAAGAGCGATTTGAAGTACACGCAGCAATGTAATGTAATTTTTGATAACACTTCTCTTTCGCACAAAAGTTCATGGTAGGTACGGACACGAAAACAGGTTATGACTTATGACCTTATGACGAGTCCCGAGATAGTGATGTCCGTTGACTTTTGACTAGTTTATAGTCATACTAAACTCGTCACAAAATAAAAGGCCCGTTTTGGCATTTGTCTTCGCGACGTACCTAACTAGTGTTGTAACCAAACGACTCGGTGGATACTCGATACTCACGATAAGAAACGATAAGAAAGAACTTAAATCGATTCAAGTTTGCATGAGTAGGTAGGTATTTGATCGATTTGAACAGTATTAAAGTTCTGATTAGAAAATTTTACTTAACCTAATGTTGTAGACGGTATTTTTAAATGATATAATGTCAATTTTCTTTCATTTTATACGGCTTTGAGCTCCAAGCTCATGATTTTCAGTAAAGGTCGCAACACAGCTGGTGAAAGTCAGTAATTAATTGGTCTAAACTAGTATTTAAATAAATAAAACCGGCTAAGTGCGAGTCGGCATTAAAAAAAAAAATTTTAAGCGATTTATTTTTTTCCTTAACCGATACTTCCTTAGCCATACTTCCTTAGTCTACTAACTGTTGCCAGCGACTTCGTCTGCAAAGAATTCGTTTATCGCTATCCCGCGGGAACTACGCAGTTTTCCGGGATAAGAAGTAGCCTATGTGCTATTCCAGACTTTTCTCTATCTATTTGCCAAATTTCATCCAGATCCGTTGGGCCGTTCTGGCGTGATTGAGTAACAAACAAACATCCATCCATCCATCCATCCATCCATCCATCCATACTTTCGCATTTATAATGATAGGATTAAACGAACTTACCTGAAGTGAAGTTCGATCCTGATTATATGAAGTACTTAGTCCGAGATAACTATGTAGTTCCGTCCTTTCTTGCTACTTGAACGCAACGTATAAAGACACCATAAAACAAAAAACAGCACCTGGCAACACTAATAACATATGTCATTACGTTTAGAGTCATCATAATAAGGCCTAGGGGGATAGTAAGAAAGTGACTATCCGTGAGGAGGGCGGGAGGCTCCCTTATCTCGGACTAAGTACTTCATATAATCAGGATCGAACTTCACTTCAGGTAAGTTCGTTTAATCCTATCATTATATTCGTACTTAGTCCGAGATAACTATGTAGATGTTTAGAGCCAAAATAAACATATAAACATCCAAACTAAATTTCAAAATTTATCTTCTTAATAATAAACCAAAATGAACATAATTATTTAAAACTACAAAAATCAGTAACATTACTTCTTATAATTTTAAAACCACAGGAAATCCTAAGAAAATCAGCCTTTGGTAATTTACATTCTACATTTAAATTTAAAATGTTAACGTTATTTTAATTAATAATTAGGCAATGCCACAGATTGGGCAAATACATTTTGTGTATTACACTCAATGTTCAGAGGTCTGTTATAATGTCTCGCAAAGGTAGATCACCTGCTAGACCACCCAACAGCTTTTAAAATACTGTCTGTTGTGAGACCTGTACGGTATGCTGGCGACGATGCTGCGTGCCTAGTTGAATGTGAAGAAAACTTATTGACATCTATACTACTTTATCACTAATTTGAGCCATCTACTTATTGTTTATGTTAAAACTGGTTTTTGAAGTCCTTTACAGTCAGAAATAATTTAATGCAGTCACTATATGTCTTAAGTCATTAGTTCTTTTTCAAATATTCTAACAGGGTCAATACAGGCCAAATAATGTCTGGATTATTACTGAAACATGGTAGAGATAATTTATTCATAAACCGTCTTGAAGCTGAGGCTTTTTGGATATCTGATAAAAATATGTCGACGACTTCTTCATTATGTTTAATCTACTGTAATTAATTAGCGACCGCATTTGGACCCTCTGTCCTGTAGTTAAAACTAATAACATTAGACTTTAAAGTGAGCTCTTTTAAACTTAAAGTTTCTAAAGGATACCAGTATTTGAGGTAAGACAGAACAGTGGCTGGGTCCCAGGTACTTGATTATGATTACTTGAGTATTAGGTATACCTGGGAGTAGTTTATAAACTCCCCTACACCAGCGTTTTATTCTATCGTTATCAGATCTATATGGCTATCTAAAATTAAAGACCAAGTTAACCGTTAGCAATTCAAAGTTTGGCTTCTATTTGAAATACTAACCTTAAATATGATATAATCTTGGGTACAACAGCGCTTACTACATCTTCATTATGGGTTTTACAGAATTGCCACCACTGTCGTAAACGTGAATCATACTGCTTAAAGCTATTCTTGGCTAGAGATGCTACCATAACATCAATTGCATCATTAGGTAGCATTCTTCTCTTCATTGATTCCCTGATAAAATAGAGGCCCCCAGGGTAAGTTGAAGATGTAAGGGATGTGGTGACCATACTTCTAAGACTATGAGAGATTTTAACAATGGATACCAGGCTTGGTTGGGCCATACTGGAAATACTAATATTCCTGGTGTTCTAACGGTCTTAATTTTACGCAATACTTTTAAGATTAACGAGAATGGAGGGAATGTATAAAATAACCCCCTCCATTCGATTGTAAAGGCGTCAATGTTCCATGCCAATGGATCCCTGTGCTAGGGGCAATGTATTTAACACATTTTGCATTAAAACGAGAAGCAAACAGATCAATAGATAGATACCCTATTGAGTCAACTATTGTTTGAAAGACTTCTTGTGATAATTCCCATTCTGTATCCTGATTTGAACTCTGAGATTCATAATCTGTCACAGAAAGTTATCTTTAGAATTAATATATTATGATGCAAGAATCCATAGATGTCTTGCTTCGCAACATTTCCAAATTTGACTTGCAAGGTTATTTAACAGTGGAAATTGAATATAACCCATCCTATTTATATAGGAAATGGCAGTAGTATTGTCAATTCGTAATAAAATCTCATCTGCAAAGCATCGTAAAGCAAAATATAACGCTAATAATTCCAGATAATTAATGAAATCTTTATTTTCTTCTATTGGCCAACTTCCCTTAGCACTCTTCCCATTACATTCTGTACCCCAACGAATAATGCATCTGAGAAAATCTCTAAAGCAAAATTATACTGCTTTATGTGGCCTAGTCCTAATATTATTCTTCCACCATGTGAGATCTTCTTTGGCCTTCTGGCCAATGGTAATAATGTTATCATAATTACCCCCAACCATTCCAAAGTCCTAAATTCTGTTGCTTCAAAATTTATTGTAACACTACACAAAACCATTACATATTATTGGGTGCCGTTCAATCATCATACTAGTTTCGTTTCATTAGCATAATTTCATTTTACTATTTTCTAAAATCATAATATTTTTACCGAGCATAAGCTTCAAGCAATATAACATTCATTAGTCATAACAACGATTGCAATAAATTCATTTGAATATTCGATTATTCAATATAATGATTAAAATCCATAACGACATTTAGAACAATGATTAGAGGGTATAACATCATGCAAAATATGTTTAATAAGTAAGCGAACTATCTCTTGTCGCATATTTAAATTTGGCTGGTGCCGAATGCATAAAACAATTGCATTGTGCGAGCGAGCGAAGCGAGCGAGCAAGACGGTTCGGAGCAGAAGCGACACGAATAGGTTAGGTTCAGAAGGCTAAGGCGGGAGCGAAGCGTAGCGTAGCTTCCGCCTTAGCCTTCAATGTTAGTTTTTTTTTTTTTTTTTTTTTTTTTTTTTTTTTTTTTTTATTATTATTATTATTATTATTTAATTAAGTAAGTTGATATTATGATTTGAGAAATTCGACAATTTGTTTAAATGCATATTGTTTTTATATGATCTCAATATTTTGACAGATTTAAATTCTGATATTTGTGTTATGAATCTAAATTTAAATAATTCTAAATTATCCTCCGCAGTCTTTCCCATTTTATATTTGTGTGGGCTAATGTCACCTTTATAATCTATTTGGAAACCAAACAATTCTGATATTAAGTGGAGTAAAAATTTCTCTTTTCCCCATTTATGACAAAATCTAGACATAGTAAATGTCTTTTTTTTTTTTTTTAATTTTTTCATTACTGACACATTCATCATAAGTTGAGCCCAGACAAATCAGATCATTGAGATAAACCCCTAAACGAATGCTCTTTTATCTCAAGATATCCTATCACCGGCTTTAACAATTTTGTGAAATGGAATGGTGCGGTGCTTATGCCGAATGGTAAGCAATTGTATTAATATAACTCGAATTAAATTGGAACCTTAAATATTTCTTATAAGTGTTATCTATGCATTAGGCATAGGTATATGCATTGATATTCAGACTGTCAAAGTCCTCCTTCGATAAGTTGTGAATAACTTCATACAGACCCAAGATTGCCAAGCCCGTTTCTAACTGTCTTTCTTATAATACCCATGTACCTGTGTACACGTTTTCATGCAATAAATGAATTATGAATTATAATAAGTTATCACGTGTCTTAGAGGGATCGTTTAATACTCCCTGGAGTTCTATTTAGTGACATCAAATAATTTACAGTTGATAGGGACCAGCAATGACTCGAGAAGTTTCTCTTTGACAAAGACTACTTGGGCTTTTGACTTTTACTTGGGCAGGCCTTCTACAATAATATTCTTTATTGTGTTATAAATCTGATCATGCACCTTGTCTCCATACTGTTTCTCACCAGTATTCGACTCACCTAGTGCCGACAAAATATCAGTCACTTCTTCTGAGTCACTTTGATCAGAGTTCTTTATTTGCTTATTATTTAAGTAATCTGAGTTTCTAATTCTGATGCTTCAGGTTCCGTTTCTGGGTCAAGCTCTGGTATTCGAGCTGAATTATATGCAGGCAAAAAGTAAATTCCTAGTCTGAACAGAAAACATAAATTTGTTTATCCCAAACAAATTAGGTTAGGATTGTGACAAACATGTCAAGATTTGACCCAATTCTATCCAACGGATAGAAAGCAAAATCGTCACACGATAATGCTTTTAAACAGAGTTAATTTTACTCAAGTCTCCATACAGTGAGACGTGTAGGTACATAGTTTTCCCACGGAAAATACGTACGTTCTCATATCTTCGTAACTATTTTTTGGGAAAAACTTTCCCGTGTTGTAAAGAACTTATAATTATAACGAAGAGAGATGGTTATTTCTTTGCCTAAACCCCCTGTATTATATTACTCCTAATCACTTACCCTTTGAAGAAGCCGAAATTGCGTCACATTTTTTCGCTATCTCTATCCAGCCTTTTCTCTAATTGCAGTATTTTCGTTCTGCTTTCCTCGACATCTCTCTTTCTTTTTGGCATGGTGCCGTATAATATTTTCGATAACTGATACAGTAAAATGTATTTTTTCCCGAAAGAAAAGTACTTTTCGTGACTATCGCGTCCAGCGCAAAATGACAGATGGCATATGTTATTAGTGTTGCCAGGTGCTGTTTTTTGTTTTATGGTGTCTTTATACGTTGCGTTCAAGTAGCAAGAAAGGACGGAACTACATAGTTATCTCGGACTAAGTACGAATATAATATTAGTTAGATGGACAATATGAAAAAATCGTTGTGCACAGCACTTAGCCGTGTGGGCGGCACCCATCAATGAAAAATGTAAAAAATTACCTTCAGAACATTCTAAAAATTCTAATTTATTCTAAATTGCACCACCTGCTCAGATCTGGGGCCGTACCATGACGTCTTAATGCGTTTCAGTTTAGGTGCGCTCGCTGTCAGATTCATACTAAAAGTGACAGCTATAACTTAAACTGCGTCGGAATTAGGACGTCATGGTAAGGCCCCTGTTCTTTTCTCCGGTCCGTTTTGGTTGCTCGCTCTGTAGCGATAAGGCCGCCTATTGTTACCCTATTACTTCTGTATACCTTTTTCTGTTTTGATTGTTATATGTGGTGTTCAATAAAGAGTTATTGTATTGTATTGTATTGTATTGCGATCGGTAAAAAAAAATAGAGAACTTCATGGGCGTGAACTGTCAAAACGGGCCTTTTATTTTGTGACGAGTTTAATCCATGAAAGATTTTATGGAAGTTCTTCAGTGTCAAAGATAAAACTACGAAACTTGGCATTTTAGGCACTTAATAAGAAGTAAAAAACATTCGTTCCAACACTTTTGAAATTTCGACCTATATGAAAATACTATGGTATAAATGGGGATGATGGAAGTACCTAAATACTAAGTACCTATATAACCTTCGACACATTTGTAGTACGGCCATGGTCATGATAACGAATTCGTTTTTTTTTTTTTTTTCAGTTTCCCTAACGATCCAGATGTAAAAGATAAATGGATTATGGCAACTGGAAAAAGAAATTGGTTTCCAACCAGTTATAGCAGACTATGTTCTGTTCACTTTCAAGAGGATGATTTTAACGCAACTACGAAAAGAAGAAATCTTTTGAAACATGCTTATCCAACAATTGACGTCTGGACAACTACTGAAAAAGTAAAGTATACATCAACTAAACTGAATAATTAAACATACCGACTGCAAAGAAGGCAAAAACAAGTCCTGTACAAGAATAGAATTTCATATAAATAAAATTACAGCAGGCGGGGACAAGCAATTTTCGAACTTAGTTTTTATTTTTGATTTGTCATTCTCAGCTGTCATTTAAATAATTTAATTTAATTCTGGCGTCGGACCAAATAAAAAAGGAAGGTGACTGACTGACTAGCTTACCCAGAGATCAACCCGCAACCTAAACCATCAGGGCTAGACGCTTGAAATTAGGGCAGATGTGTACAAACCTTGATGATCATAGAACGGATTTTTCGAACTTCCAACGGGCTAGGGAACTAACCTATTTTTTATTATTTCTTGAGGGTAAACTCGCGGGGCATAAGCTGGTAAATAATAGAATGCTTTTAGTTCACAGATAAAACACAACAATCGTCACCGTCAACATCGTCATCGTCGTCACCCTTACCATCTAAACCTGTTAAGCGAGCAATGGAAGTAGATCCGGACATTACGGTAGCTCACAGAAAAATTCAAACGCGGCGTCTTATTCTGACGAAGCAAAGTGTTATAAATTCACAAAGATTAAAGATAAAAAGATTACAATCTACAATCAGGCGATATCGTAAAAAAATCAATAAGTTGCAAGAGGAATTGAAGACTCTGAAAGAAAATAGATCCATAAATGCTGACCAAGCTTTTTTGTTGGAAAATACTAATGTAAAACAGGAAAAATAAGCCGCACTAAATTCTCTGCCGCTCTGCGAACTTTTGCAATGAAATTACATTTCTACTCACCAAAAGCGTAGGTACCAATATGTGAGACAAAAGTTTGACACCTGCTTACCTAATATGCGAACAATTAAAAAGTGGTATCAGTCTATTAACGCAGAGCCAGGATTCACCACAGAGTCCTTAAACGCGATCCAGCTAAAAGTAAAATCAAACCCATATCCATTCTTTGCAATTTGGTCATGGACAAGATGTCGATTCGTCAGCGCATTGAATGGGGTGGGAAACGTACGCACGGGTACATTGATTTTGGGAACGCTGTAAGTGGTCATGGTGATCATTTACGTGAAGCCAAGGAGGCTTTAGTGTTCCTTCTAACAGCAATAAACGACAGGCCAAAACAAAAGGCCAGTTTAGTGAAACAGTGCAACTGCTAAACACAACTGGGGTGGAAGTAGTTTCATTAGCCCTGCGAATATTACGATGGCATAGCATCTTGGGTGCTCATTTCATCTGATTTAAATCAGATGGAAACCAGTCTTAAACACCCCGTTTCGAAAAACCTGTGCACATTCTGCTAGAATGCTTTTGAGGCAAATGGGACTTTAAAAGATGACAGTGGTCGTATTTAATGCAACTGAATCAGCTGCAAGAAAAAGAACAATTGCATCTTGCCAACAACTTAAGACGTCGCCATGTTTTTTTTCAAAAACCAGAAAATTAAGGTGAAATTGGCGACGCAATTAATGAGTAGTAGTGTGGCATTGGGCATTAAAATTTTGTTCTCAAATAAACCAACCGGGACTCTCAGATGTCCAGAGAACAGTAGATTTTTTGCAAAATTTAAACGATTTGTTTGATGTTTTGAACTCCCGACACAAACCAATTGCACTTTAAAATACGTACAACTTGTTGAAGAAGAACAAAAATTTAAATATTTGCCAACCTACAAGCTGTCACAAGATCACTTAGAATTTATGTTTGGTAATATAAGGGCACATGGCGGCTGTTACACCAATCTGACCGCTAGACAATTCATGGCCATTTATAAAAAGTTAATAGTAATCGTCTTCATTTTGACAGTGCATGTATGGGCTGACAATTGGCATCGGAATCAGCTAGCTGTCACATTCATACAAGAAATGTCAAAACGAACACGATGGCGATCGCGAGCGAGTTAGACAATAAGCCTACTTATTTTACCAAGTGCTGATGTCAATAACATTTGTAAAAAGATTGAAATGATATTGAAAAATACTACTAAAGATGCCCAGCTAGCAAACTTCACTAAATTTTAAAACCAGATAACAGCTAAAGCTTTACATCACTTCGTAGGTGTCAACATCAGATCTTTAAAGAGATACCTAATATAATATATTATAGTGTATAATCTGAATCTCTGAAACGGCTCGAACGATTTTCATGAAATTTGGTATGCAGGGGATTTCGGAGGCTATAAATCGATCTAGCTAGGTTTCACTTTTAAAAAACGTACTTAAAAAGAAGGTCATCCAGGTACTAGATTATTATACGAATATTATTCATTTTAAACAATATTAAGTACATGCATGAGGGTCAAATTAATAAATCTATTTTTTTTAAGTCGGTTTAAAAGAGGCCGTGTCACATCTGCTAAGGTACATAATATTTAAATTTTTCCGCTAGGTTGCTTGCGCCTTATGCATTCAATTGACAAAGACATTATGTATACTCGTACTTCTTTCATTCTTCATTCATCTTGAAACATTTTGCAATCTCACACTTCCACAAACACAATACAGCCAAACATTATATGTACATGTCACATTCACACAGGTCAAATTCACGTAATTCGCTACAAATTATTCATACTAATGTCCATCACCACTAATTCATTACAAATTTGATCATTTAACCAAAAATGTCCTGTTAAGTTTACCTACTGCAAATAGTAACAATCGATAACATAGTCGATAAATTCAAGGCCTACCTATACATACGAGTATAATAAACTAAATATAACTATTAAAGCATTTCTATCCTCTTTATTAACCAGTTCTGTGACCAAATTACAATAAAATCAGTTTAGCCGTTTTGCCGTGAAAGAGCAACAAACATCCAAACTTACAATCTTTCGCCTTTATACAGTGAAACCTGGATAAGTGAGAAACCTCCATAGCTGGAACTCATGCTGTGGGCCCGGCACCTTGGCACTGAATTACCTCTGTTAGTGGGACAAAACGAACCTCTATATCTGGGATTCGTTCTTTCGATTTTATCGTCATAATTACCTCTATAACTGAGACTTCGAGTGTATTTTAACCTCTTTTACTGAGATTATATTTTAAGGAACAATTTCTCTAAAATTGTTTCCTTTGAATTTCACTGGCAATGACCTCTGTAACTGAGACAAAATTTTATCACCTCTGTAACTGGCACTAAGTACGTATTTAAATTTCCTTTTTATTTACTAAATTTACCCGCTTATTCCGTACTAAACTAATTTTGTGCCACAATGTCCTCCCGTTTTAGTTTAAGTATCGTTTATATTTAAAAATCAAATTACAAAATCTTTGTATTGTTTAAATAATAAAAAAAAACAAGTTTTTTTTTGTTTATTAAGTACTTCTTTTAATTACTCATGTATGTATAATGTTTCCAGAATGCGTTATTTTATTTCATAATCGTACCTCTATAACTGAAATAACCTCTATCTTCACCTCTATTAATGGGAACCTCTGTGAATGAGACAGATATTTATTTATACCTGGCTACCTGAGAGACTGGGTAAGGGGAATACCTCTTTAAGTGAGACTAATTCGCAGGTCCCTTGAAGTCCCTGTTATCCAGGTTTCACGTTTTATTAATCTTAGGAATCATGTTATAGGCAACCCATCACTATTTTGATCAGTGCGCCCACAGTCAATGCTAAACGCGTGGCGTTTAGGTCTTGTTAAATTACGCTCTGTCTACCCCGTATAGGATAGGAT
This sequence comes from Pandemis heparana, assembly GCA_963854515.1. NCBI lineage: Eukaryota > Metazoa > Arthropoda > Insecta > Lepidoptera > Tortricidae > Pandemis > Pandemis heparana. The sequence continues at coordinate 14,172,299 of OY978024.1, forward strand.
AGAGACATGATTTGTGTATGTTCGGATGTTATCATGGAAGTACAACCATGTAAATAAAATAAATAAATAAATATCATGGCACAAATTACACCAATTGACCCAGTCCCAAACTAAGCAAAGCTTGTACTATGGGTAACAGGCAACGGATAAACACATATATATTTAATGTAGATAAATACATACTTACTTAAATACATACAACATCCATGACTCGGGCACAAACTTAAAAAAAAAGCAAAACCAAAAAAAAAAACAAAGAAAACCAAAGAATAAACATGTCAGAAAGTCTATTAAAAATGTGACAAATACTGAACAATAACAAATTTATTGATATAGGTAGGTATAAAATAAAAATAAAAAATAAAATAAAATATAAGTTTATTTACTTACTAAAAAGTTTCACAGAATTAAATATGTTACCTATGACCTTCACACTAGGCTGAGCCTGTCCCGTGAGGTCCATTCGTTACAGTTACTTGTTAACATTGATGGTCCAACACTTTTCCCATGCAAGATGGCGACTACATAGGTATAGGTAATTTCCTTCTCCTTCTGTTAAAAATATTTGGCCTTGACAAATAGATTTTTTGGTAAGTACCAACATTTTGTAACATGTATTTTTGTAAATAGCTAACCAAATTATACGATTGTAAACATGTATTTTGCAAATACAACATGTTACGTTACTATAAATTTCAATGATAGATAGGGGCTGAGGTCCCCGCTCTGGGTTGTGGCTGGTCCAAAGGGGTGCCATTGCTGTCCAAAGAGACAACGTTGCCAGCATAATGGGAACCTTTGAGTCAGGCACTAAACAGGGGGATCTTAAGGTTAATTTTCAATTATTTTTAATGTACTTTACTATAATCAACTTCCTTAGTTTAAGGGTCTGTTTTACCACTCTCAGACCCTGATATTTTAAGTGCCGGTTATATGTATGATTTCGTCTCTGTCTGTTGAATTGTAATAAATTGGAACGGGAAAGGAAGAATAGGAACTAGATATACATAAGAGAGTGGTGAGGTGAGGCAGGCCTTTAATGTTCTTTATTGTTATTTAGTTCTAAACAGTTTACACTTATTTTGATAAATGATCTTGAAGACGTTACTACCATAAATTTGTAAATAAGCGGACTTTTATGATCAAGTACTATTTAATAAATTAGACAATGAATGCAAATTAATACCAGTAAGTAGGTATGACCTTTCAGCAATTTCCATACAAAAGATTCCAGTTTCAAAATAATTTCTTAAACAAATAATAACTTAAAGTGCTGCTGTTTTTCTATTCTAATATTTTCTTTCACAATAGAATTGCTAATGAATGAGAAACTAATGTCAAAGAGTTGTTTTGTTGTATTTTTGTTGTGTCAAAAACACGTAACTTGTCAACCAGCTCGTAACCCAGCTGTCTGCAATTATGTAGGGTTACCTAATACAACGAGTTGTTATCCTACTAAATCACTATCATCACTACATAGTATAAAACAAAGTCGCTTTCTCTGTCCCTATGTTCCTATATCCCTATGTCCCTATGTCCCTATGTATGCTTAAATCTTTAAAACTACGCAACGGATTTTGATGCGGTTTTTTTTAATAGATAGAGTGAATCAAAAGGAAGGTTTATATGTATAATACATGCATAATATACCTTACGAAGCCGGGGTGAGTCGCTAGTATATTATAAATGCGATTGAGGACGTATAGGTGGAAAGGGGTATCAACATAGTGATGGGTTGCTAGCCGCATCGCCTATAACATGATTCTTAAGATTTTCGCCCATTCCCGATGGGCTTTTACCATTTATGCGCGGGAAGAGAAGTAACTGGTACCTACCGTCAACTGGGGTGACTTTGGTAATTTTGGGGATACTTTGATCGTTTTAAAATTGCTATAAAATCGATATTATCCATATCCGGTGAATGTTTGGGATGTAGACGCAAAGGCGATCGACGAAGACATTGATTGGAAGCAGTAAACGCAAATAAAAAATAATAGTTTTGTCATTAAAACTACTTTTTAAAGTCACCCCGCAAATCAAAGTCACCCCAGTTGACTGTAATCTATGTTCTTTCTCTACTCTCAGACCAGTGTGGAAGAAAAAAATACTTACCTACCTATATATAGCAACGCACGTGATGAATTATATCATCATTTCTACTGCCAGGATATCATTAGCCGATGCCCAGGGTGCACCGGACCAAGCACTGCTCTTCCCCGGACGGATCCAGAAACAAACCGCAGCTCTTGGCTACAAGATTTGTTGCCTGCGGCTAAATTCCACTACCGCACGTCGCGGAACCGTCTGTTCTTCCATCCTCACCATCTTGATAGTTGGCAGTCAAGTACTGTGCGTTTTAAACGCAATTTCTTTCCTCGTACGACAAAGATCTGGAACCAACTTCCTGCTGCAACATTCCCCGAGCAGTACAGCTTAGGGATCTTTAAAAAGCGAGCCTACCTGTCCCTGAAAAGGCCGGCAACGCACCTGTGATTCCCCACGTCTTGCAAGTGTCCCTGGGCGATGGTGATCACTTTCCATCAGGTGACCCGTCTGCTCGTTTGCCCCCTCTAATATAAAAAAAAAAAAAAAAAAAAAAAGTGGAGGTAACCCGACTCGCACCCCAAAAATTGACCTTTAACAAGTTATAAAAGAACAACGATGGGAGTCATCTTGAATGGCACAGTAGGTACTTTGCACCTACTGTACCTACAGTGAGGGAATCGTACCTATTCGTACCATAGTAAAACCCTGTCGCAATTGACACGCCGCCGACACTCAAACTCGAGTGATATGTATTGTATTCTCACCATATTGCGATACGGTTCTACGGTCGTAGGTACGTGATTAAATTTCCCTAACTGTACCTTCCTACTCATCAGATTTTGATAGGTACTTAACCTTTTAAGTACCTACGGAACGGAACCCTAAAAATATTAACCAACTGCTTCATAAGCGTAAATAAAAACATCTGAACAGAATACCTATCTATTTAATGAATGAATACGTTGAGCATTACCGATAACAAAATATTGCACCTATCTATGTAGGAGGTGAGTAGTAGGTAGGTACGTATTTATATTTATTGGAATCAAAAGAATCACGTTAGGTACTAGTTTGATTTATCTTATTAAACTTAGTAACACAATCAACATCTCTAATATACATTTCTTATAATTTTCCTAACATTGTTAAAGTTCAAAAACGTTTCGACTCGCCAATAATTTAAATTTAATTCAACTCCAGGTGCGCGGAGCGGACGGAGCGAGCAAAAAACACACACCGAAACAAGATGGCGCTCGGGCGTCGATGTGTGCGTGCACAAACACGCTGAAATAAGCCTGTGGCCCGCAGCGCCAGTAGTCGGGCCGCCTCGCCACCCCGAGCGGACGTGTCGCGTTTACTGACACTGTGACGCTACGTAAAGGCCCGAAGATGCCGAAGCCGAAAGCCCAACAGAAATGCTCGGTCAGCACATGCTACTACAGCGTATGTAGAAACGAGGATGGAGACACCGTGTCCTATTTCAGATTGCCGAAGGAAAAGTATAGGTAATTGTTTTGTTTATTTTGTGTTGTTGGCGCGTAACGCACACGCTGCCGCCCCAAGGACGAACGGTCAAGCGGCGTCCACGTGACGCGACTTCGCGAACTAAGAAACTGATAACACTTTTTACATTCGTTCTTTTTGTTGTCAGTTTTGATGTCGATTTATTAAACGTAGGCTGTTATTTCCGTAATCAAGTGTTTCCATGATGATTTTGTGTATCGCATATGCTATTTTTATTCTCGATTTTTCTATTAGGTACTCACTATGAATTGTTATAGGCCGACCGCTTAAATGAGTCCCCGCCCGCACGGTGCAGGGCAGGGGCGCGGGGCGGGGTGGGACGACAAAAGGGGCCGAGAGAGGTGCGGGCGGCAGGCGCACTGCCCAACCGCACCTTTCTCGGTCCCCTTTGTCGTCCTACCCCGCGCCCCTGTGCCGGGCGTAGTTTAATATACCTAACATTAGTTAGTAACACTGTATTCTTATGCCAAAGTAATGAGCAATCTTTTCTTTTTGATTTAATCATGTTTTTAAAACGATATCTAATCTAATACTTTTAAACGAGCAATTCTTGTGTATATATACAGGGTGTTTGGTAGCCAGGTGCAAAGCTTTAAGGGGGTGATAGCCGAGGTATTTTTGAACATTTTGAGCCATACATGTCTTAGCCGAAATTTGATATTTTTTTTTAAATCGTAAATTTAGAAATTTTATGAAAATATCCAGAATTTGATAGAAACGAGTCAATATTGCACTAATGAGCGTTAATTTGTAAACAAAATCTTTTATTTCGGATAGTTTAAGGTGTATTGGACCAAATGAAACAATATTTAAGTGTCTGTCTTGCACAGAAACAAAATGGAGGCATTCGAAATTACCTACTAAAAATGTAATTTCTAAACGACACTGAAAATTAGAACACATAGAAAAATCCGAAAAGTAAAGCTATGGCCGGGAATCGAACCCGGGTCCTCGTCATTCCGTGACGCGTGCTATACCCCTACACCACCCATAGCAGGCTTTACTTTTCGGATTTTTCTATGTGTTCTAATTTTCAGTGTCGTTTAGAAATTAAATTTCTAACGGTAAAACCGTAAAAGTAAACATAAAAATTAAGAAATAAAAAATTTCTTGATTCATTTGATATTTACTAAAAATGTCTTAAGTATTTTTGAACAGAGTCGTCTTTCAGTGCCATAAAAATAAATAAAAAAAAACCTGGAAATGTTCAAACATTTTTAAAAACATGCCTGTTTATTGCTCTTTCTTTTAAGGTATCACTCATTCACATTGCCTGCTAAATCTGAGATAAAAAGTAAAAACCAAACTCGGGGGAGCGCTCGCTAAGAATGCACTAGTATTGAAATTTCACGTTAAAAGTAGTAATTTACATGGAAAAAAAGGTAAAAAAAAATCATTAATCTTCACTTTGTTGTGATTTGAATAGTAAATTAATTCATTTTACAATTCTTTTTAACCTTTTTTTCATGTAATTTACTAGGTAAGTGTAAGTATTTACCTAGTAAATTACATGAAAAAACGCGAGATTTCATTAGGTACTAGTGCATTGTTAGCGAGCGCTCCCCCGAGTTTGGTTTTTACTTTTTATCTCAGATTTAGCACAATGCGGGGGGTTTCGGGGACGATAAATCGATGGGCTAGGTTTCATTTTTAGAAAACGTACCAAAAAAAATACCGAGCAAAGCTTGGTCATCCGGGTACTTTTAATATTATATACATAACACTATGTTACTCAGGTATAATGAAATTAAGCATACCACTTCAGTAATTTTTGAGTTGGTTCGTTACAAATTGAATGCTTGTAGGAATTGAACGAGGGCGCCACTTTCTACGTAACTGTCACATATTTAACGTAAAACGCTTGAACATGGCAGCAAATTTCGATGGAACTTAATTCTCTTGAATCCGCTTTCAACTCTTTTGTGTGGGTCTACTCTGCATGCATAATTCGAAAGATAGCTGAAGGTACAGATTCCGTTCCGGCGCCCGCACCTTATGCAATAGAATAAACGCCGGTTTCTCTTGTTCTAGGGCTAAATTGTGGCTCCAAGCGATAGGAAGAAAGGCAAACTCGCCCCGCGTAGTGGTTTGCGAAATGCACTTTACAAGAAACTTCATCTCCATCAACAACAGGCGCACGCGGCTGGTCCCGACGGCCGTGCCCACGCTGCACCTGCCGCAGCCGGGAGATCTGCCGTTTTCTGCGCACTGTGACCCCCCTACAAGCACCCTGCCGCCCCTGGCCCCCAATGGCCAACCCTCACAGTCCCTGCCGGCCCTCGGTCCCAATAAACAAAACACGCGCGCCTTTTTGGACGCTGTCGGCGGTCGACCCGCGCATGCCCTGCCTACCACTGCGCCCCCCTCCCCGTGTCACCAAGCTGCACAAATCCCCGATTCCAATGCAGAATCCTCGGTCAAACTCGAACCGCCTGACGACAACGATGTGGAGATCGATTATTTCGTCAAAGAAGAAACTGTTGTCTCGCAAAAACGTCCTTACAGCGCAATGGAGCCTAGCACTAGCTCAGTCCCAGACTGGTCAATCAAACGCGAGAGACTACACGAGGACGAAGCTTCGAACGTGACCCCGGAACGACAGGCGGAACTGAAGAAACTCGTCCAGTTGGGCAATGCTCACCTCGAGCCAGAACTCGCGAAATACATCGAAGCTAACATACAAATGAAAAACGCCACAACTTTGTCTCAAGGTAGAAATTGCGACAAAAATTTGTTGCTTTTCGCTCTCAAATTGTACCATGCCTTCCCTCAGACTTACAAGGTGATGCAGAAACCTTTGGGTCTTCCGTCGATGATCCAGATTAAGCGGCTGTTTCGACCGCTGAAGTGGGAGTTGAACGAACATTGGGCGCAGATACTGCGCACGCGCTTCTCGGGCGCGAGCCCGGCGCAGCGCGAGTGCGTCGTGTGCGTGGCGCGCGCGCCGCTGAAGGCCGCACTGGCGTACGACGCGGCGTGCGACCGCCTGATCGGCCTGCATGAGCTGGCCGGCCAGCAGCGGCTGATGGCCGCGCGCGAGGTCGTCATACTGGTCGCACGCGGCATCTACTCGCCCTGGCGCCAGCCCCTCGCCTGCTGCCTGTTCGGCGCCCGAGCCGACGTCTCAGAGATCCGCCTCTGGATCGACCGCGTCATCTCCACGCTATTCGACATCGACCTCAACGTTCGCGCGCTCATCAACGACTTTGACGACCTTTTTATTCCGACCGGACCGTTCCTGAAGTTCGAAAAGCCGTACTTTACGGTTAATACCAAAAAAATCTACTGCTTTTACGACTGCACTAAGTTGATGATCAGTTTTCGGGACTATTTCATGCAGTACAATATAAACTACGGCGGTCTGATCGCGTCGTGGGAGGACATCGAGGACATGCACGATTACAACAGCACGCGCGCGTACCCGCTGCCGACCGGGCTGACGAGCGAGCACCTGCAGCCGCCGCCGCAGACCGGGGCGGCGCAGCGCGCGCGGCTGGCCGTGGAGGCGCTGTCGCGGCCCGTGGCCGCCGCGCTCGCCGCCGCCGTCGACCTGCGCGTGCTGGGCGACACGGCGCACGGCACCGTGCAGCTCGTCGAGGTCGTCGCACGCCTCTACGACACGATGCACAACCAGACGCTGAGCTGCGGGACTAAAGCTTCCATGAAAAACAAAGGCTCCACGAACGAGATCAAGTTTCTAAACGAAATGATCGCGCACCTGGAGAAGATGTCGCTGGTGAGAAAGGACAACGGGTACGCGGTGACGGACCCGGGGCTGCTGGCGGCGATGCGGGCCGGCGTGCACGCCGCCATGGCGCTGCACGAGCGCGCGCGCCGCGGGCCCGTCGCCGCTCTGCCGATGCGCGCCTTCAACAACGACCCGCTGCACGAGTTTTTCGACCGTCTGCGTGCGGGCGACTCTTGCAAGATCCCTGGCAAACAGATGCTCGTTGCTTTCAAGCGAAGTTTCGCGTTCAACGTTATGAAGTCTTTGAAGACGGCGCCGAAAGATGTCCAGTTTGAAGAGTTCCTGAAGGCGGCGAGTGAGATACGGAGCGTGCCGCCTCATAGTGTGGAGCCGTGTGCGGATCCGGTCTCGCGGGCGTCCGCCATGCGAGAGCCGGGGGAGCAGCCGGGCGCGCCGCTGCGCGTGGCGCGCGGCCGCCGCTCGGCGCCGGGCCTGGCGCGGCACCTGCTGGAGCGCTGTCTGCAGCGGCACGGCGGCTGCGAGCTGGCGCGCGGCTACTGCCAGAGCGAGAAGCTGCCGGAGGGGCTGCTGCGCTACATGGAGCTCATGTCGTTCAAGTTCCGCAGCCACTTCGAGCAGGTGGTGGCGGCGCGCGGCGCGGTGGGGCTGCTGGACTCGCTGGTCCGGCTGATGGATGACCTGCCCTTCGAGGCGCCCTGCGGCTGCTTTCCCACCCTCTACCTAAAAAGAATTTTCTTCCGTTTCAAAATACAGACTTTGGTCGCGTTCAATAACAACAGACTGAGAAGGAGTCCGAATGGCGAAATCGTGGTTAATATGAATCATGTTGATTTGCGCGAAGACTGATGATAGTGATAAGAAATTATCGCACACAATTTTTATATTCTTCGAGTTGTCTCCTGCAGTTTTAATTTTTTCATCATATTTTGTTCAATTTTTCAGTTTTTATTTGTTTTTGTGACGAAACTGTCGTGTGTCCTAAGTCTCAGTGTGAGGATCAATATCAACAAGAAGACACTGAAAAGTCTAACTTACTCAATTCCTTACCACATACTGATACATTTGACATGGACTTAAGTGTAAAGTTTATAAAATATACTTAGTTTATACTATACCTAAAATACCTACTCAAGATAATGTTAATCAAAACGCATTTAAGCAAATAGCCACTAGTCTTTTATGCGTCATTATGTTAAAACTTTGGCTTTACCTGTGATTGGTCTAAAATATGTTCCTATTTTTATGTATAACCTACGCACACATTAAGTGCCATAACACATATTTCGCAAGCGTAGTCTTATATTGTTTTTTTTTTTTACTAACGAGGACAAGAGCGAGTGGTCGGATTTTCATATTTTTTTACGAATCGAAGATTGATAGCTTAAGATTGGCTGAGAAGTATTTTTTAATTGGAACGAGTAAAACTTTGAGTCTGTGATTGTTGACTATCGTTGTGATTTCCTATTTTTAATGCGCCCGTGAAGTAACGAGGTAAATAAATGACTACAACAAGTAAAATGATGGTACTTTCATTTATGATAAATTACGAGTTTCAAGAGCTTGTGAGCTTATTGTGTGGTCTATCACTTTTCATCCAACTTCCTATTTTCCTTTCAAAATAATAATATATCGCTTTAGTATAACTTTCAAATTGATAACCAGGTAGCCATTAAACCTATATTTTTCATCATTATACTTATGACGTGCGAAGGATTTTCAATCTTAGAGTGGTAGACCACATATTTAGCTGATGATACTTATGTTTTTTCTAAAATTAAAAATAGTGTTGAACTGGTTTCAGAGACTTAATCTCACATTACCATCGTAAACATAATAAACACCGTCAATATCCGCTCCAACTTCTAACGATGTCGTCAATGTACAATGTCAACTTGACAGGGAGCGTAGGGATTACGTTTTAAGTACCCTCGCTTCTGTAAACTCGGCCGTATCCCAACGTGATAGAGGCTGATTCAGGCTGAGCATCGAGTGGCTTAGAGGTACCGGCTGGTACCGGCTGTCAGGTGAATTAGAGCTAATACCGGGACGGGCCTTCATTCGCCACCATCTTTTTCCAGGAACCGTTGGGGATGTTTTTTTCCATAACTACAATTATTGTTTTGATAAAAGACTCTTCTCTTATATGTACCTACTTAAATTGTGTAGTATTATGACGAATAGGATAATGAGTGGGTAAAGAAAACCAAATTCTGTTTAGTCCACCAGTTAAATTATCAAAAAACATTCGTCGTTTTTTTTTACGTCAGTCAAACAAAAAAAGCCGTGATAGCCTATTAGCTTGACCTGTGGCCTCTCAAGCAGAGCGTCGTGGGTTCAAATCCCGGGCTCGCACCTCTGAGTTTTTCGGAATTTATGTGCGAAAATTACATTTGTAATTTGCCATGAGCTTTTCGGTGAAGGAAAACATCGTGAGGAAACCTGCACACATCTGCGAAGAAATTCAATGGTGTGTGTTAAGTTCCCAATCCGCACTGGGCGCGCGTAGGAACTGTAGCCCAAACCCTCCAATACACGGAGGAGGCCTATGCCATGAGGCACGCCGAACTACGCGACAATTTAATAAATAAACGACAATAACAACAACAAAAACATGTAGGTACTTACTGAAATTGTAGCGAATTCGGAATAAAAAAGACTTATAAACACAAAATGACTAAGGTACGGCAAAGTTTAAATTGGCATTGTTCATTTTTTTCAGTATGCTCCAATTCGAAAAATATTTGGAGGAAAACAGCAGCTCTAGGTTTACCAGCGAGCGTAAATAATGAGTAATTTTGGACAGAAAGGGTTGAAGATCCTGTAGGCTTATTGTCTAACTCGCTCGCAATCGCCATCGTGTTCAATTTGACAATTCTTGTATGAATGTGACAGCTAGCTGATTCCGATGCCAACTGTCAGCCCATACATGAACTGTCAAAATGAACACGATGGCGATTGCGAGCGAGTTAGACAATAAGCTTACTGATTATGAAAAATTACATCCAGTGGATTTCTTTACGGCTGTTGCAGGTTGCAGCCCGAGTGGACTAGTCCTTGCATTTTACATTGTTATGGCTTTCATGTGGAAGTGCTTTTGTGTTGTATTTAGCTACAAATAAATACTCGACCCTCTAATATCGATAAGACAGCACCTGGGTCAGCACTGTGCCAACATTTTGTGCATATTGACCTGAGAAACAAATAATTGATTTACCTATCTACCGCGTCCATCCGCATACTGGATTCTTGATTGGGATTTGCGATTACAATGTGAAAACATCATTTTGGTAAATACTTACTATGGTAGGTATTATTTTATTGCATAAAAACAAGACAAGTATTCTTTAATAAGACAATTACAGAAACCTGATGCGCGAACATAATAACGAAAGTTACCAAAAGAATGATAAATAACCAGATTACTTACATACAAATAAAGCAACCGGTTCTGGTCCAGATAATAAATACATTCCATTTAAATAATTGACTCATTATACTTGTAAAATGGATGTAAGGACCTATTATGCAAAACAACATTCTAAAAGTAAGACGGATTTATTTTAAATTATGCAAAACATGCGATTTAATTTATGTGAAACTAAATTAGGACAAGCGAAATGTGAGAGTTTTGAACTGAATTTAAGCCGACTGAAAAAAACCTGCCCAGTGAGAGTCGTAACTTTTTTACCCAAGTACGTGTACTTAATTGTAATGTAGAAAGTATAATAAGTGCACGCATATTTTATGATATTTACTCCCAAAGCAATTAAGAACTGCTCTTTGGGCCGACCTTAAAAAGCAAGTCTGTAAAAGAACAGTTAAAAAGTGGTAAAAAACATGTAACCTGTTCGAAATACGATTTGAGTAGCAAAAAATAAATCTCATTCATTTGTCAAGAACTCAGTTTTCAATTGAATTCAGGCGCAAATGCAGCTACACAGATTTCTAAGTTTTTGAATGTCATTTTTATGCCATAATTTAAAAAAAAAATACGGGCTTCTAGCTGTACAGACCTGTCCCTTTACATTTATAAAATCTGATTCTATAATCATATAACTTACATGCTACCTACTCCAGCCAAATAAAAAATAAAGGCGTAGGTAGTTCTACGCCTTGCAGCACGTGTGCATAGTAAAACTACACGTCGTTTATTTGGCAAAGTTTGGCCTTTCGCAGAAGGTTTCAGGGCCGTCTTCAAATAAGTCGTCAAATTAAATTAAATTTAAATTCCAAATGAAAATACTCTTTGACATCCTGATTTAAATAATTAATTTTAAAACTAAAATATTAATGGTGTGGGTAACTTGACATGCGTTTGTTCTTATTATCTTTACTGTACATTACCCTTTTCCCTGTATCTCTGTCAGTAATCAAAATTTTACAACTCTGTAACTTTATTTTATAATTCACAGATTTAATCAATATTCACATTTGACATCTAATTTTATTGTATTTTGACATTGTTAATTAATAATTTTTGACTTTAGTGATAAATTACTATTGTGTGCCCTTGCAGGGCGTCATGTACTGGCCTAGCAGTGGCGTGGCGTCAAGTATATCAGAAGGCAAGCCGAAGGGAACTTAACTAGCCTTTTCCTCTAATTCTGCATAATAAATTGCCCAACTGCCTTAAAATAGGCAAGCCGGTGGGAATCGAGTTCTATGGACGCCACGCCACTGTTACCTACTAATCTCATAATAACATCTTTTAATATGTACTTGACTTTGCAATGAATGAATAAATGAATAAGTAGAAAGACTAGAAAGACATAATTTTCGACAGACTTTCGCAGCCCCTGTGAAGCCGCGGGACACGGGCGTTTCCCATACGTGCATACGTATGTTAAAAAACTTCGTCTTCAAAGAATTCGTTTATCGCTATCCCGTGGGAACTACGCTATTTTCCGGGATAAAAAGTAGCCTATGTGTTATTCCAGACCATAGGTAATCTATCTTTGCTCCAAATTTCATTCGGATCCGTTTAGTCGTTCTGGCATGAAAGAGTAACAAACATCCATACATTATCACAAACTTTCCCATATATAATTTATGTATTAGTAGGATAGTAGGATTGTCTTTTTCTGTAATCACACGTAGATGTTTTCATTTAGACAAGTGTACCTACTGGACTGGCTAATGATCCCGTAAAGCGAGGCGAGGCGGCAAGCGGATAGCGGCTCGCGCACCACAAAGCCGCATTGAGTGACCGGACTTCCGCAGATAATCGCACAGACATGCGCCTGCGCAGTTAACAACGCGCGTTGTGCGCCACGGGGTTGATGCGCTGTACTTTTTTGTATAAATAAAATATACAACGGGATATTTGAAGTAAGTAAGTACTTACCTAGGATTCAAATCAGGAATTTTTGTGCATATTCAAGCTAGCTGTTGCCCGCAACTTCGTCCGCGTAGAATTAAATAGGTAACTATAGCCTGCAGTGGCGTGGCGTCAAGTATATCAGAAATAGGGTTTCTGCTCGAGACTTCTCGAACTCGAGACAACTCGAGAGTTTCGCCTTCATTCGAGACGAGAAAAAAATAGCCAACTCTCGAGACTCTCGAGTTCCGGCGAACACGATATAAGGGCTTAAGTCAGACTCGCCATTTTGCCACTTTTAATAGTAATAATATTAAAAAATTCTTCATATCTAAGATATTTAAAAACTAGGTACTGTAATTCTTAGGTATAGTATTACAGGAATTTATTTTTTAATAAATTAGTATACCTACCTAAAAAAACTTATCAATGTTGTCCCGCAGTTTTCACAGTCCTCTAGTTCATATTTAAAACTGCCTCAATAATATTTAAAACAATTAATCTTCATTTCTGTGTAGTATTTATTATGCCTTTTAAGTTTGCTCAGTGATAATAATGAAATAAAATAATTAACCTATGAAAAAAGTTAGCCAGGGACTGTTTGTCCGGACAAAGTTCGGCCTAAAGTTACCCAGTTAGTGGAGAATGCCCATTTCTAACTTGCAGTGCAAAATGCAATAAGAGAATTCTGGTTTTTATTTGTTTTTGATGCTATTTTCAGCAATAATTTACAATTTCTTACCAAAGACTCGAGAGTCGAGACAACTCGAGAAATTGGAGTCGAGAATTCTCGAAACTCGAGAAAAAAAATGAGGCGAGAAACCAGAAACCCTAATCAGAAGGCAAACCGAAGGGAACTTAACTAGCCTTTTCCTCTAATTCTGCACAATAAATTGCCCAACTGCCTTAAAATAGGCAAGCCGGTGGGAATCGAGTTCTATGGACGCCGCGGCACTGATAGTCTGTTCATCAGGGATAATGTGGAATTCTAACGGTGAAAGAATCTTTCAAATCGGTCAAGCAGTTTCGGAGCCTATTCCATGAAAACAAACAAACAAACAAACAGATTATTCCTCTTTATAATAAGTATTTGTGTAGGTATATATATGTAGATACAGTATAGAAATACAGATATAGACAAGTACCCAGCAACTTCCATCGTCTTAGAGGACCACATTTGACATTCTGAGTTATGATACTTGTAGTCGATGAAAAAAATAGTTTTAGCAATACTTACTTGGTAAAAGCCCATTCAGGGGGGAGGCAATCTTAGGAACCATATTACGCTATGCGGCTAGCAACCCATCACTATTATGGTTCCCCTATCCACCTATACGCCCACAATCGTGGTAAACGTGGCCTTTAGGTCGGGTTCGGTCCATCCCGTAAGACGTGATTTGTAGTATGTAATGTATAGTCCAAATGCCGCAGAGATACCTACATCGGTCAGCGCAGGCGCCGTCTGCCAACACCTGCATACTAGAGCGATTGCCGAGCAGCGAATACCTCTGAAATAGGGCACTTAACATTAAGATAATTAATCAGTAGAAATTTTATGAGTCCTCAAAACTAACTAAATGGACCTTTCACTTCGTCACAAAGTAATACCCGAATTAATACATACATAACAGTGATACAGTGATTATCAACTAACTTTGACTTTTTTTATCTAACTTTGAAAATGATCCCGTAGAGGGATCGAAACGCGCGTCAGTGTTTGTGTGGTGTTAGGATTCATTAAGTTTGTGGGATTTGTGTGCGTTTTGTGTGGTAGTAGTGGTGGGAGGGCTTGCATGCAAAACGTACATATTTCGCACAGGCTTGGTTAACTTGCACGTAAGTAGCGGAGTAGCAAGGTAAATATTTTGTGTTCATTATCAATATTGCATGAAATATCGCCATAGCTTCATCATATCTTGACGTCATCCCTGCCACAATGCCTTAAAACTAAGGTATTCAACCAACAGTGCGTTCTACCAGTAATGGCTTACGCGGCAGAGACCTGAACACTCACGGGAGGACTAGTCCATAAGTTCAGATTCAGAGTCGCCCAGCGTGCTATGGAGAGGGCTATGCTCGGTATCTCGTTGAGAGATAGGGTCCGTAACGAGCATAATATCAGACAAAAGACGAAAGTCGTCGACATAGCCCAAAGGATTAGTACGTTGAAATGGCAATGGGCTGGTCACGTTTTCCGTAGAACTGACAACCGTTGGAGCAAACGTATCCTAGAGTGGAGACCACGACCACGTTTGGGAAAGCGTAGTGTGGGACGCCCAGCGACGCGTTGGACGGATGATCTTAGGAGGACAGCTGGCAGTGGCTGGATGAGGGAAGCCCAGGATCGCGGAAGTTGGTGCAATATGAAGGAGGCCTACGTCCCGCAGTGGACGAACAATGGCTGTAGATAAATGAAATATCGAGAATTCCAACTTATACATACATACATGCAGGCATAACTCACGTCTTTACCCTATCCCTTACGTTACGGGAAAGACAGACCTAAGATAACAAGATCTAAGGGCCACGTTTAGCATAATTTTTGGTGGAAAAAGGAATTAAGAGAAAGCAGGAGAGGAGAATCTTCGTTTAAACATTTGAATAAGTTTAAAAGTTTATTTCCATGTCCAAAGAGCAAGGCTCGTTTGAACATTTTTACAGCAAAGGTCGAATCGCAGAAATACTTCCACCGGCAATTTATAGAAATAATGCTAAACGAAATCGCCAAGCGTTATGGCCGACTCCGAAATAGAACGACGCCCGCTTAGGGTTGCCTCTACAATATTATCTTTATTGAACACCGCATAATAAACAACTAGAAGACAGGTACAAAGAGAAAATAACTAGGTAAGCTCCTGGTCCCTTTTTCACTAATTCGACAATTATCGGCGACATGTGTCAATTCGGTCCACATTACAATCTCGACGAGAGGCTACGCCGGTTGGCTTCATATTGAATGCGGCATTTTATTTAAATGACACGTACTGTTGAAGTGACAGCTTAATCCGTCGTCTCGAGTCAGAGCGCGACGAATATTGAAACTAATAGCCAAGTCAATTGGTAAGTTATTCAATAACGCTGGTAAAAATGCCACTTGTTTATACGTAGTTTGACGAAGAGGTGTTTCCCCTACTTACTCAGCAATGCAAGGAATCCGATTAGATGTTTGGATTTTTTACTGCCCATAAATGTATGAGATGTTGGCTGAGCCCGCTCCAAAATTACTAATACAAAAATTTACCTATTGCGCGTCGGACGCACAATAACGGCTTTCTTTATTAATGGTAACGACTTCCTCAAAACCTTGACTAATTATACATATTATACAACTTAACTTGTTGTTGAAAACCGCATGAAAATGCGTTCAATGCGTCCAAGGACTTTGTTTTATAATTATGTAGTGATACGACGTGATACACTCAGTGGCACAAAATTTGGCCTAGCCTTCATACAAAATTACCTAATATCTATTGCTTTAAGTTTTAGTGAGAGCCACATTTTTTACCGCAGCGCTGATTGTAGCGGCAGCCCTAGTGCCGGCGACTGAGATTGAACGAGGGTCTGAACGAATGACGAATGGGCCGGCAATTGAACGATTACGCTCTCCGCGAGCGAGCGGCACCGATGCACCGCTCTTATTTTATTAGTAGCGAGTACTCGACAATGGCCGCCATTATACTTTGGGTTATTGTTGTTCCGACTTGTTCCCCAAAAGGATTTTTTTTTGTTAGCTACTAAATGAAAGTCAGTATTTTTTTATCAATATAAATAATGGATGTAGTAAAAATAACGTCGGTGTTAAGCTGGGAGCTCATGTGGAGGGCCGAGTTACGGAAACACGGGCAAATAAGTAAGTAATATGGAAAAAACGAGTAATAGACAGAGAATCGTATAAAGGTAAACTTATCCCTAAAAAGAGTGAGGCTGTAAAGAATGGGCAAGCAGTGCATATACATCCGTTTGTATGGTATTTCTACATAACTAGTTACTTACTTTATACTCTGTTGTCCGCAACCAAATCAGTGCAAAATTCATTTATAGCTATGTACAGGTAACGAGGAAACTATAGGTACATTGGTTGTTCCTATTTATATGAAAAAAATTCTCGAATGTCCATCATCAACCTGCTATATAGTTGTCAATACAATTTGTGATCTCGTAATTGATGTGGTTTCTGCTTTAGGTATGATAAATTCCCGCAACTGTGTCTGCGCGGAAACCAGCTATCACTATCCCGCGGAGACAGTGCAAAGTAATTAAGTAGGTACAAACAAAGTTACATTCCCATCTTCTATGTTAACAAATATAAATAAAATTGAAGTGTCTGTGTGTAATTTCAATTATTTTTTTGCCTGTTTGTTCCGGCTTATCTCTGAAAAGTCTGCACCGATTTTGACGGCACTTTCACTATCAGATAGCTGATGTTATAAGGAGTAATTTTGGCTACTTTTATTTTAGAAAAAACTAGGTTTCCGTGAAAACAAAATTAAAACCAATCCCACGCGGGTGAAGTCGCGGGCAATGGCTAGTTAGTAGCTAGTAATTTTAGCAGGGTTTTCAGTGTCTGTGTGGTTGCAAATGCAGCAAAGAAATTCGAGTCAACGACCTTTCGCAGATAATCGTGTTTTTGTGGGTGGTAGGGCCTGCAAGGTCCGTCCGAATCGCTACCACTGTCTTACTCGCTAATCCTGCCGCTAAGCAGCAGTGCTTGCGCTGCTGTGTTCCGGTGTGGAGAGTAAGACAGCCGGGGAAATTACGGGCACAAGAGGCATTTCATCTAAGCCCTCTAGGTTGGCAACGCATCTGCAATCCCTCCGGGGTTGCGGGTGTCTATGGGCGGTGGTGATCGCTTACCATCAGGTGACCCACTTGCTCGTGTGCCTTCCTATTCACATAAAAAAAAAAAAAAAACAGTTGTCTCGGAGCAACGTGCGATGGGATCGCGGGCGACCTTCAGCTGACTGTACTACTGTACTCGAACATTTCAGCCTATCCATTGTTACTAACTATACTTCATTTAATTTAGGATGAGAAACCAGAAAAACATTATATTGCGGCTCGTAAACTGTAATCTCTTTACGATTTGTACTAGAGTAACAATTGACGCCACGCAAATAAAGTGGCATTAAAACAATTTTATTTTGCGGCTTCCAAACTATTGCACTGTACTGTTTGCTAGGTAAGAAATAGTTGACCAGCCTCAATTATTATGTTATTGTGGTAGGTATTTAATTCTAAATTAAATCAAGTTATAGCTGTTGCCCGGAAAGTAATAGAAAATGTGTGGGCAATCGGTGGTTGCAGTTGTGTTGCCGTCGCAATGCAGACCGTCCATAATGGCTCTATGCTTTAACATAATAATATAAAACGATGGAGCTCAACAATTTTGACGCAGTCCATTTTAATAAAAATATTGTTCTCAGCATTACAGCACCAGCTGCGGATCGCTCCACTTAACCGATTCGACTCATAAAAAATAATTAAATATTTTTACACGTGGCCCGCGCCCGGTACTAATTATACTTCAATAGTGCACTACTTTGTTATTGTGGCGCATACACAAGCGGTTTGCGACCGTAACGGGAGGGGGTTAGGCCGGTGTTCGCTTGGCCGGGCTTTGCAAATATTATTGTAGTTGGCGCCAGTTGGTACAATTGGATAAGTACGGGAGCAAAAACACTCGGAGCCTGCTCTAATCCGGCTGAGCGACAAATTATTTTTTTCTAATGACAGATATTTAATTAATTAAATCGGCCGCTACGATCCGACCACGACTGCGAGAGTCAGGTGACGCAGCAACAGCATGTGTTCTCTGTTACATTGCGTGTGCTAAGATAACCACAACACACACACACACACACACACACACACACACACACACACACACAAGTCCCGTCTTTATCCCTTACGGGCCAGACGGGACAGAGCCTAAGGTAACAAAACCTAAAGGCCACGTACTTTGGGCACGTAAGATGTGGCTAGCAACCCATCACTATTTCGATTCCCTTTTTCCATCCATACGCCCACAATCATGCTATAAACACAAGCTGTTAAATTACCTACCTTGCTACGCGCCACGTTTAGCATGATTAATAATATTTTTTCTGATTTATTATTGAGTTAGTTAGAATACCTTTGTGTGTCAGCCGGCGTCGCGGCACACGAGCTAATGACAGCGCTCTCACGTCCCCCGGGACGACAAAAACGGGACTCCGGGATGGCCGGCCGCTCCATGCCCGCACAATGCTATCTAGCTGATAAATTATCTACACGTTATCTGGGAAGCGAAAAAACACGCAGCTGTCGCGTTTTATGCGAGTTTTCGGTGCGAATACGCTTTTTGTGCGTTTTTTGTGATACGAAACAGTTATTAGCAAGCTTTGATGAAACGGCGAAGTTTTATACAGAATCAAAATTTCATGATACGTCGAACCAATTTGATTCGTATAATTGTAGGTCTTCGCAGAACGAAAGCTTAAAAATATCTAAACACACTTTATGAGATCGACAATACCTACTCTTCTTCTATTCAAATAGTTAGACTCTTGACAAAAGGGTCGAGGTCATTGAGAACCTGTATCTTTATGATAATACTAGCTGTTGCCAGCGACTTCGTCTGCAAAGAATTCGTTTATCGCTATCCCGCGGGAACTACGCAATTTTCCGGGATAAAAAGTAGCCTATGTGCTATTCCAGACTTTTCTCTATCTATGTGCCGAATTTCACCCAGATCCGTTGGGCCGTTCTGGCGTGATTGAGTAACAAACAAACATCCATCCATCCATCCATCCATCCATCCATCTATCCATCCATCCATACTTTCGCATTTATAATATTAGTTAGATTCTTGGGAATACAGCGTGGTGGTGTCACCAGTTTTCGACACCAAAGAATTCAACCAGGAGTCCGTCGTGACGAGTCCCTCAGTCGCCGACATGATAAGATAGGTGTGTGGGTTGACATCAACTTCTATTCTTCTGTACTACATGTACTACATAACTATTATGAAGAACGCATGGCATCGTTGGAACGTTGGAAGTAAGAGGCAGGTAACTAAATAAGTACTTACTGCGAGTTTTCAGCAGCTACAGATCTAAAGCAGTAGGTAAATGTTTTCACTCGTGTGTCAGCCGTAATTTGGCTTGAGGCATACAGCAAGCGCAGTTAAGTTTCTGAACTTTTATTTTAATGTTTAAAATTTCCTGTAGTTCGTTGTCGTATTAGTTGTGTTCAATTTGGTTCCTTATAGGTATTTTCGTGATGCAACCTTTCTCAATAACGAGTGACAGGTAGATCACTTGGTGTTCGCCGTCATGCGTTAGGTTAGACGACGCCTGCCATCCTACGGCACTACATATCCTTATTTTGTCCTTATTTTTTGTTAATTGAACTTTATTTTATATATGACAAGGAAGACAAACGAGCAAGTGAGTCACCTGATGGTAAGCGAGCACCATCAACCATGGACACCCACAACACTAGAGGGCTGTGATGTGAACTTATATGCCTTAAATGATCTTTCATGTCAATATTATGTTCCATAATGTTTATTACTTTAAAACTGACTAAAATAGTGATTCCATTCTTTTATTTCGCCGTTTTAGCGTGCCTTAGACTCTCTCCAACATTTCATTTCATGTGTATTCCGCTTCAAGCACAGGTATATATTGTATGTTACTTAGGTATTTCTGAGCTGCAGTGGCTGTGCGGCCTTAATGTATGTAAACTGCATTTCGCTTCTTACGTCGCCAGAAGAGCAAACAAATACCTCCGTCTCCGGAGGGCCTGGGAATGGCTGAAATTCTACCAACGCAGTTGCAGAGCGAGTGGGAGCTGTAAAATTAAACGTACGTTTCAATTATTTGTTTACTTACAAGCTTCGAATGTCAAATAAATATGCGGACTTCTATTTTAGGAGAGTGGCCAGCTACGAATAGGCAACCAGTAGGCGTATTGTCTAACTCGCTCGCAATCGCCATCGTGTTCATTTTGACAGTTCTTGTATGAATGTGACAGCTGGCTGTTTTTTTTTTTTTTTTTTTATTTATTTAAACCAATAGTGCGAAATATACATCAGTGATGCTCATAGCCGGCATTGATTCCGATGCTAATTGTCAGCCCATACATGAACTGTCAAAATGAACACGATGGTGATTGCGAGCGAGTTAGAAAATAAGCCTACAGGGTTCTCTAAAGTTCATAGCGCAAGTTTTTTTGTCGTAACAGACGTGTGGACTAAAGACTGAGAACTCTAGGGAACTCTGATCTGCCTTGTTCCTCATTTCGCGTCAGTAATGCCTACAAGTGAGTGGGTCAACTTATGTTTGAGCGCAGCGATCATATCCTGGACGAGATTTTATTAGTGAATTACACGACTGCTCTATGGAAACAGACCGTATGTCTCAGAATGGTCTCAGAAGAAATAAATAAATATCTTGGGACAATTGACACCAATTGATCTAGTCACAAACTAAGCAAAACTTGTGATATGGGCACTAGACAACGGATAAACATACTTATATAGATAAATATATACTTAAATACACATTAAACATCCAAGACTCGAGAACAAACATTCGTATTCTTCATACAAATATCAGCCCCGACGGGTGATCAAACCCGGGACCTCGAGCTTCATAGTCAGGTTCTCTAACCACTAGGCCATTCGGTCGTAAATAATTAAATATTCACTCAAGTCTGCGTAGAATTGATGTGAATTAAGCGAAAGCGTACTTCACATTCATTTGTTTGAAACCCGACAGCTTATTATGCTTGAAGCAAACAATTGACGGCGTTCAACAATCCCTTCATTGTTGTTCAATCCTAAGCGGAATCAAGACATTTCTTGCAAACTTTGTCTTTGTCCTTATACCAATGAAAAAACGAAGGTTGGTATTATTTAGGACTCGAAAAGGGGATAAGTACGTAGGGAATCGTGTTTAATTTAATTTAATGTTATTGGACGAATTGGCCTATTTTTGTTTTGCCCTGTAGGTATCAGAGAAAACCCTGTTTAGTTTACTAAACTCTGCTTAACCTCAGCTGTGTTTAGGATTATCAATTACCACGTATACAATTCTCGAAAAAGTTTTATTCAAAGAAAAACAAATAATAACAAAAAAAAAAACAGTCTGAACTTAAAAATAACTTAAACCTACTTACCTAAAACTAATAATAAATTAAAGATAAAAAATTTCTCCCAAATCGCCGCCAATAGGGAGGGTGCCCAGAAGGCTGGCAGCATTGCCACGTTGTATGGCAATGCTTATTCGCTGAGCGAAATATTGACCAGCCCTCTGGTCACGGGAGGCCTCTATAAGGCGCGCCGAGATATCTTTATACATCCGGCGCGCGCTTGGCCCCCATGGCCCCAAAGTTTCGACTCCAAACGCCTCAAATATATAGCTAGCTCCAAGCGAGCTATACTTTCGGCGTTTGAAGTCTTCCGCCGAGGCCGCAGCAGAGCCTACAACATTTTGGGTCCTTGGAAGATGGGTCGGAGCAAGAGTATCAACACACGTTGCATCCCAGACTAAGGGCCGACCCATCCGCCAAGGAACCAGTGTCAGACCGTCGGGCCGTTTGCCATCATCTCTAGTCAAACCGTTAGGTTCTAACACGGCTGGCACTTTAATACTGACAAGGGCCCTACGGATGACGTCATTAATGTTGGCATGACGGGGTATACGACCAGCGCTTCTACTGCAAGATAGGCCGTGGTGCCCGAAGCTGTCGGCCATTTTCCCACATTGGCAGCGATGAGGGACGTTTGTTGGTGTCCCCACCCTGAGACTGGTGGCGAGGCGAAATGTGGTGTTGTCCAGCAGGGTACCTACAGTTGGTGAGGGCAGGGCTTGGAGCCAGAGGCCTGACTCCCACTCCGCAGTAGCAAGGAGACGAGCGCGCTCCACTGGACCGGAAGCCGAATTTAATAGACTGTTCCGGACCAATTGGCAGAGTGGCTCGTCCCACTGCCTCTGCGAGCAGGGATTGACAGGCACAGCAGTTCCTGGGCAAGCTAAAAGCCATACATTTTTGGCCTCGGTGCAGTGCGCAACGTCCAGGACTCCTAATGAAGGAGCTAAAATTTTACCCAGAAGTGGCTGCGCGCTGTGCACTGAGGACAAAAAAGCAGGCAGAGAAACACTTGAAATTTTCCGGATGCCCAGGCCACCGTGCCTTATAGGAAGGCTAGCCTGGGTCCATGATTTGTCTTCAAAAGGGATGTTAAGAATGCATGATAGTGTCTCCTCGATTAGTTGGTCCAATTGAAGCATCAAAGTAGGGTATTTCCAAAAATGACAACCACGAAGTACATAAGTGAATTTAGGTACGAAGAGACAGTGCCGAATGATACAATACGCAGTATGCATGTTAATTTTAAGCAATCGGTCTGGAACGGATGAAAAATTTTGAATTTTACACTTAACGTACTCTTCAAACGACTGGTCCAATATTGGGCAGCCAAGAAGGTGAAGCGTTTTATTATCCAAAATCTTTATACCCGGAGCTATACTCTTATACCTGTCTATTATCGATATTTTATCAGGGCAGGAATCCGAAACAAAAAGTTCACATTTTGAAAAATTTAGGGAAAGGCCAATATTTCCGAGGTTAGTGGTTAGATTTTGTAAATCCTCAAAAACTTCTTCTGCTTTGCCTCCAAGGGTGCCGTCATCAAGGTACCATACATTTAATTTAGAATTTAGATTTTTGATGATTGGGTGAATGGCAAGGCTAAAAATTGCTGGACCGAGAGGGTCGCCCTGTTGACAACCGACCGATGATGCTAAAAGATTATTTTTGTACAACAATTTTGTAGGCGAACTGTAACATTGCCAAAGGAAACTATAAACCAAAGGAATTTTTTGTTGAATTTGTGTCAGCAAAGCACCCCTGTCAACGGAATTAAAGGCGTTAGTAATATCAACCTTCAGCAGCACCTCTCCCCCATTATGATTCAAGTAGGTGCGCACAGCATGAACGGCGGCCTCGCACCCACTTTTAGAGCCGAAACCGACTTGAAGAGGTTGGAATTCTGCACTCAGTTGGCTAGTGACCGAACGGCAGGCAAGTTTCGCAGACAATCTGCGATACGTAGTGCCAACAGCGATCGGCCGAATGCCTCCGTCTTTTTTCATGAGAGCACATAAATTGGCACCATACAGGATATCCCTAATGCCATCAGGAACCTGCCCAGCTAACATGACATTTACTAGGTCAGTGAGGTTCTTCAATAAGGCATCGCGGGTGTTGCTGCAAGCACAGCAAAACAGGTCCTTAAGGTGTTGCGGCGTTAACCCGTCAAGTCCACCTGCGGATCCATTAGGAAAGGACATGACAGCACCAAGGACATCCTGTGCAGTGACCTGGAGCGGAGCCTCATCATGTGGTGGGGGTTCTGGGAGGTGGAGGTTAGCCGCTGAAGCAGGATGTTTTTCGCGTAAAGATCTGAGGGTATTATAGTCGTTAGGAGCTACTGCGTCATTAGAAAAAAGAAAAGAAGACGCGAGGCACCCCTGATGTCACCGTCAGCTACTTTACTTTCAACCTTACGAAATAAATTGAAAGTCGAAGAAGCAGCCGCGCGTGCTTCAGGATTACACGAGGAGCTTTGGCGGCAATTTTCTTTTATTTTGTAGGTGAGTGATTTTGAACTTTGATCCGAATTTACATGAAAAATTTTAAATGGAAAAGTAAGAAGTTGCTGCCAATTTTCTTCCGAATTTAATGAAATAATTGACCTGATAGTTTGCGATAGCAATGCCGAAACAGACACGCGGGCACCGCGCGGTATGCGTTTACGTTTCTCGAAATACTTGACATTCGTCATTTAGGTTAGATTGTACTTTGAGCATCACTGTGTAACCAGTTTCACCTATGTGTGCAAATAAATCACTTTGACTTTGACTTTTTTTACGAATAAAATTTCTGACGCTCAGCCTGGCTAGAGCTAGAGCGCTCGAGGTAGACTAATAATAATAATAATAATAAATCTTGGGACAATTGACACCAATTGATCTAGTCCCAAACTAAGCTAAGCTTGTGATATGGACACTAGACAACGGATAAACATACGTATACAGGGTGTAACAGATAGCCCCTAACAATAATCAACTGGGGTATAGTTATAGAAGCTACAAAATATATTTAAAAAAAAAATTGGAGTAAAATTTTTTTTATGTTTTCTATAGGAATGATTACAGTTACTACTACCATTCCTATAGAAGATATAAAAAGAATTACTCCAATTTTTTTCTTTATTTTTTTTGCCTTCGGTAGCTATGGTTATATACCCCGGTTGATTATTGTTAGGGGCTATCTGATACACCCTGTATAGATAAATACATACTTATACATATTAAACATCCAAGACTCGAGAACAAACATTCGTATTTTTCATACAAATATCTGCCCCGACCGGGGATCGAACCCGGGACCTCGAGCTTCATAGTCAGGTTCTCTAACCACTAGGCCATTCGGTCGTCAAAACTACTACCTGTAGACTACCTGTCTTTTTCTAAGACGAATAAGTACTTAGTAAGAAAAAGACGGGCTGTCTTATCTATCACGCGACTCTTGCGCACTCTCGTGCTAGACGTGCAGGACAGGAGGTAGGAGCCCCCTCACATGGTTTTCGTATGTGTTCAACGGAAGTACACAGGGTTTTGATACATATGTACTGACATACATACTTACATACATAAATCACATCTTTATCCCTTGCGGGGTAGACAGAGGCTAAGGTAACAAGATCTAAATGCCACGTTCAGCATGACTGGGGGCGTATAAGTGGAAAGGGAAATCGTAATAGTGATGGGTTGCTAGCCGCATCGCCTATAACATGATTCCTAAGATTTTCGTGTAAATGAAAAAAATATGTGACAATTTCGCATTCCTGGCAAATGGCCAAAATAATTGGCGTCTAGGCGTCAAGTAATTCTAGCTATGATACTTTCAAAGAAAACAGTCTGGAGACTCGAATATTTAATGCTAGCCTCAATATTGTTCTCCTCTAACTCACGTTAATTCAATTAACATTCAAAACAATTATTTAGAAGCCACATGACTCATTGTGTTCGAGATTATTCTTATTTCAAGTTAATGATTTGTTTATTCGGACTTGCTAACAAAGGGTTCCGTACAGAAAAGTTTATTGTATTAAGTACGAGAAAATACGTCCAAAAAACAGGTTTCCTTTGTAAAGGCCAATACATGTATACAAACTGTAAGTGTAAAAACTTCAACTGTTTATGTTTTACAGTCCAATCACAGCGTCCATACAAGCTTTATGCTGACTATACTTTTTGTGGACTGTACTTCATTGCCATCAATCTTGCTTATGCCAAATTTCAAGTCAATCGGACAAACCGTTGTAAAGTTCCCTCCTGCGGCGACGGTACTCACTGGGCAACCGGAATTCTACTACCAGATTATTGTATTGTCATCTGATTTACACATGCATGCTAAATTTCAGCTCAAACCGGGAAGTAGATCAAATTTAACTTGAAAGATTCTATTACAGACAAACATCGAAAAGCTTATAAAATTCAGAGCCTCTAGTTTATGTTTTCACACGAACAAACGTCTCGAACGCGTTCACGTAAACGTCTCAATTACTATGGAAAAATTTGGCAGCGCCACTTGCGGATCGAAACGGCAACAAACTGTTCTCATAGTATTTGACATTTTAACGCAAACGCTTTCGAGGCGGTGTTCTGTCACCGAAAACTTACACTAAGCATACAGATCTCCGACATTCGGAGTTCGTTTCGTCCCATTCCGTTCACACTAATAGTCATTCATATGAGAGTGACAAAGACGGTATGATCCAAATCTCGGAGAGCCCCCAGAGCCTATAGTTGAAAAAATAACATACTAATAAACAATTTAAAAAGTTTTCGTTTAAAACTGCCAAGCAGTAACATTAAGTCATAAGTCCCAGCTCGCAGTTACCGCTATTCTAAATTTTTCAAATCCATACTCAACAAATCGAGATCAAAGTTGCTGTCTGCTGGTGCTTTAGTGATAGAGTCAGCCGTTGGCAGGAACCCTAAAAAAGCAGAACCAAATTAGTTACGTCGCGAACAAAGCGCGCAAAATCTAGTTATCTGCGCCATTGTGCGCGGAGGCAGCTGAAATGTGCCACAATCGTGCATATCTACCGCAATAAGACGCTGCTTTGTGCGAATTCGGCTACAATGTAGCGGCATAATGGCGGTGAGATAATGAGTCGACTTTCCTTTCCCGAGGCGCGCCTAGCTTATGTTACTTTGTTGCAAACACGAGCACGAGACGGGCAATATTTAGCAGCGTGCTTGTCGGATGACACGAAAATACAGTAATTACAAGTGCCAGGATTGCTGTAACATAAAATATGCACGTCACGAATTACTACATAGTACAAAACAAAGTCGCTTACCGCTGTCTATCTGTCTGTCCATATGTATGCTTATAACTTTAAAACTACGCAACGGATTGTGATGCAGTTTTTTTTTAATAGATAGAGTGATTCAAGAGAGGTTTATATGTATAATGCTAGCAGACGAAGTTGCGGGCAGAAGCTATTAACTTGAATAACAGGTTCAAGGCCAACTTTATTGGATACTAGCCGTTGCCTGTGACTCCGTCTGCGTAGAATTCACTTCTATATCCCGCGGGAACGGGTAATGTGATTATTCAGGAAGGAAACAGGGGAATACGTTTGCATGGAGCCACGGCCATCCGATTTCCTCTCAACATGACTCATACAAACATATCCAGTTAGCTTCAGACGTAACGAAACGAGGCATTTGACAACGCGGCTCGCAAAGTGCACCCGCCTCCCCCAGAAAAGCGCAGAATTGCCCACTTAATTTACTTCCTCGTAACAAATCGTAACTGTTAACTAGTTAAGTTAATTCGTCGTTAGCTCAGCCGCAGCCGCCTTTTTGTCCATTGTTCCATCCACTGTAATGGCTCGGCTTTGTCCTGTGTCGCGCTCATTAGCTACTACTAGAGAGGTCACCTACTTCGCCGAACTCTCAAGGAGGTTAAGTCTGCAAACATTTGCACTATTTACGTTTTTTTTTTTTTTTTTTTTTTTATGTGAATAGGAAGGCAAACGAGCAAGTGGGTCACCTGATGGTAAGCGATCACCACCGCCCACAGACACCCGCAACCCCGGAGGGATTGCAGATGCGTTGCCAACCTAGAGGACTTAGATGAAATGCCTCTTGTGCCCGTAATTTCCCCGGCTGTCTTACTCTCCACACCGGAACACAGCAGTGCAAGCACTGCTGCTTTGCGGCAGGATTAGCGAGTAAGATGGTGGTAGCGATCCGGACGGACCTTGCACAAGGCCCTACCACCCGCAAAACGTGCTGGTTTTACTCATCTATTAGTCTTGCACATATTTACTTACTAAATAAATAAAGTAGAATGACAGTTGGTCTGGCATAATAAGTCTACTCGAAATTCGTATCGTGCCGTTCTTCCCACACTTCATTGGTAGTTCAGTGGGTGAGAGGAACGGATGACTGGAATTTTGAATTTCGAATATGGCAGTGGTCTTCTGGAGTCGTTTCGGTGTTTCATTCTACAGAGTCAAATCGGGACTTTAATGTTTTGATAACCATCTCTGCTTGTCCGTTAATTTAAGACTAAAAACGAGATGCAGAGTTTTGCATACTTAACTTACCTTTGACCAAATTGTGAACGCCGGAAATGAAAAAATTACATAAGGAATATCAGTGGCTACTTTTGGAAATCATACTATTTACCGACTTAATACACGAAATACGTTTAGCGTTGGCCACTAGACTACTTTAGTTCCAAAAGCTTTGGCTTAATCCCGACTAAGGCTATTATCCATCAGAGCTGTGGGAGATAGGATAGCTACGCGATGCGGCAGGAAAAATCTACCAAACCTAAACCTTATTATCACACAGCACACCCCGCACATGCTGAGCCCGAGCCTTTTGCCTCACTTATATACTGGTTGTTTTTTTGTGTGCATTGTAATATGGGCAATAAAACCTTTTTTTTATTATTGCAAAGATTTATCATTTAAATTTTTGATGGAAACATTTGGCACTTATGATTCATAAACCCTGAAAAACCTTTACAGGGCTATTTAGTCAGACTACAACCAACCACCTGAGATACCGAGAGATATACCGGAACAACTTTAACAAACCCTGTATGTAGACTATGGTGACGCTCTTGGTCAAGGACCTCCCACTTTCTTGCAGCTATTTTGCCTTGTCCTTCCCACAAATCTGGTGAATACGGAGCCTAAGGCTATGCTTCTATCAGAGCGGAAGCCTAGCTCAGTGCTGCGCTCCAATTGGTGGATACAGTAGTTGCGGACGTCTGATCTGAAGGTCGGAGACCTGGTGACCTAATATATTCCAAGTTCGGGCACCAGTCACCCCCGTACAATTCTGTCAATTGCAACTAAATTACCTACTACAAATGCAATTTCTGACATTGTACTTAGAGGTGGAGAAATCAAATTATTCTTATTTTTATTGATCCCTCGCACTGTCTCAACTTAGGACACATATATCTGCAGTGGATGCGAGGCTTAGCCTGCTTTCGAAGTAGCCCGAAACAGTTGGCGGGGGACAGCGCCGCGCGATGACTCATATAGTTAGTGTGTCAAGGACTTGAAACCCTCCAGCTTACGCCATATCTGTGCCTAAAATCTCTTTGGGCGTGCTAGAAACTATACCTATCTACCGAACAACTCAAATAGGTACTTAATACATGTTATTATGTTGAGATGCGTCACATTGCTTCTTTAGAAATGTTTTTTAGAAACAGTTGAGCAAACTCTCAGTCGCTCTTTTTCTTTGTCGGTCCTAGTTTAATGCTCCTCTCCTCTACCAAAACAAGATTTTGAATAAGTATTTGCATAGAATCAGTTGACGCTGTATTTTTGTAGCGAAAAATGTTATTCTTTTACCATTTTTGAATAGTACTTTCGAGTGACTTGTTTTAAAATTAGGTCCCCTAGGCTTATTGTCTAACTCGCTCGCGATCGCCATCGTGTTCATTTTGACAGTTCTTGTATGAATGTGACAGCTAGCTGATTCCGATGCCAATTGTCAGCCCATACACGAACTTTCAAAATGAACACGATGGCGATTGCGAGCGAGTTAGACAATAAGCCTACTGGGCCGAGCATCGAAGTCAGATTAGACCACTATGCTATTCGGTCTTCTAGTTACATACTTAATATGCTACAAAGAGAAATCGTGTTTCTGTACATACCTACCTAGAATGTGCACAGTCTAACCACATTACAACCGTAATTAATTGCACTTGTAAATCTAACTACACATGGCCAGCCAACAAACATTTCGCTGCAGATTGTAAGACAAGCAAACATAATAGTTAGGTACCTACTAACGGTCGCCTGTGATTTCATCCGCGAAGAATTCGCTGTCCGTGCTCTCCTAGAACGAGCCTAGAACGACATTCGAATTTCTTGTTGTCTCACGTTCTTCCCCGGGACTCGAACTATCTGTATAGGTACCAAATTTCAACTAAATCGGTCCAGCGGTTTAAAACATGACAGACAGACATAGTTACTTTCGCGTATAACTACATCACACTACATAGAACTTAAAACTACGCAACGGAATTTGATGCGGTTTTTTTAAAAAGTGATTCAAGAGGAAGGTTTATAATGTAGGTATTTAACTAGCTTCTGCAGAAGCTAGTAATAGAAGCCATAGTAGGGATAATAAAATGTCGTAACTTGGTAAACCAAGAAGATAGTAAGTATAAATTAGTTAGTACTTATATTATAGCAGATAGCCGGAGTCAAGCTCAAGCATACATTCTGAAGTTAGGCGCCTTAGATATTGACTTATTGTACGTCAATGGCCTTAGAGTATAATTACAGTGGTATAATTGTATACTCTAAGAACAGAATAAATAAAAAACTATTTAAGTACTAGATCTCATTCAAAACCAATTTTTGGTGGAAGTTTGCATGGTAAGTAATGTAGAGGTACATTATATATTTTTTTTAGTTTTGTCATTCTCTTATTTTAGAAGTTACAGGGTGGGACACATTTTACCACTTTGGGAGTGTCTCTCGCGCAAACTATTCAGTTTAGAAAAAAAATGATATTAGAAACCTCAATATCATTTTTGAAGACCTATGCCCACACGTATGGGTTTGATGAAAAAAATATTTTTTGAGTTTCAGTTCTAGGAACTCCCAAAATTTATTGTTTTTTTTTTTTCTATTTTTGTGCGAAAATCTTAATGCGGTTTAGAATACATCTACTTACCAAGTTTCAACAATATAGCTCTTATAGTTTCGGAAAAAAGTGGTTGTGACATACGGACGGACACACAGACAGACATGACGATCTAAGTATAAGGGTTCCGTTTTTTGCCATTTGGCTACGGAACCCTAAAAACGGGACATCGCTAAGTATATAAAATAAATCGTACCCCTATCCCGTTCTTCTGACATCATTCCGTACGGAAATCGTACAAAAATTCCGTATCTATTTGGCCGGCGTACCTAAGTTAGGCGCAAATTGACATAACAGCCGGCCCCTCCCCCTCCCGCTGCCTCATTCCGCCGCCGACACGCGGAGAGTGAACGTGACTGAGTCGCGCTGCGAGGATGCCGTGTTGCGCTGTCAAATGGTGTGGAAAACGTAGTGGAAAGTCCAGTTTGACGAAAGATGGAATTACATTTCATCGGTGAGCTGTTTTTGAAATAATAAGCTTAAGTATATTGGCAATAAGTAATTTAGAGCTCCCGTTGTTTCAAATCCCTTTCTATCTTGTGTAAAACGTAACGTCATCTCACTCTATCGTTGCTACATAAAAATAAGCTAGGTAGTGATGGACTTGCTGTGTAATTATGGCCATGGAAAATTAATTTATCAATTTGCGTCTTTAGGGAAGACAATAAAAGAATAGTTATTTATTTTATTAGTGAAAATATCAACTCCATGTCTTTGCCAGTCAATCACAAAATTAAAACGTCAACTAAGGTTTTTTAATTTCTTTATCTCTCCGGCATAAGCAAAGGAACTAGGTTCCATACATCCGTTATGAAACATCCGAGAAATTAATCATTTGGATTTTTTATGAGAAGGCTTAAATGACTTTCGTAACACATTTTGTGAATATTGTGTTAGTTGGTGATTTGAATTTACTTAATTAATATATGATTGTTGTTATGAAAACACCTTTTATTTATTAGCATACTGTTTAATAACAGAACAATTTATCGATATCGATAATCTGGTAGTATCACTCCAATTACTTGATTACTTACCTGCACAAGCGCAAATTATTGGGTGCGTCCCACGAGATATACCTAACTACAAAATATCTAATTTCATAATAATAACGTTCACAAGATAGGTATAATGAACGTTAGCTATAACAGGAAAAAGCATTATTTTTTAACGTATAAGGCTTAAATTATATAACGTTATTTTTATATAACTTCAATTTGTATAAGATTTATATGGCCTAATTTCTTTTAACCACTAGTGACTAGACTGCTCATGCGGGGGGAATCCGTACCGCCAAACATTAGCTCCGACAGAGCTCTGCAGGCTCGCCCCGCTCAAATCTTCGTTAGTTCCAATTCAGTACTACGCGAGGAAGGACCTCTGTAAAATAAAATAATAAAAAAAGTATAATAAATATGCCGTTCTGCGCTATCAAGTGGTGTGGTAAAAATAGTAAAACATCCAACTATTCCACGGATGGTGTTACATTCCACAGGTATGTACATTTTAATGCATAAATTCGAAAAACTTATTTAATAAATTAAATGTCTTCGCTTTTAGCCGTCTCTGTCACTCCCAGGCTTAAATACATATAGCCATCCCGCTTTAGTGCGGCACGTACAAGTTAGTGATGTCCTACTCGCTTTTAATAATTACTATCGATATCGAGGAATCTTAAGTAACAAGCTGCAGAATTACGCAGTGGAACAGTTAAATAAAATAATGATTAGGGTTTAGTCAGAGTAATATTACAAGCTTTTTTTTTTAGTTTCACCTGTCCCGATGTTTGTTTGTCTGTAATCGTGTAATCAAACCTTGCAAGTTAAATTTGATCCACTACCCGGTTAGCGATTGAGCTGAAATTTTGCATACACATGTGTAAACCAGATGAGAATTGAACGTAACCGTGAATCATTGAAAATTCTTATTTAATTACTTTGTTCTATGCCGAAAAATTCTTTTTTTTTTTGCAATATTTAAAAATCTAATCCACTTAGTTTCTATGGATGCACCTAGAAATATGCCACAGTTATAGGAAATAAAACAAAAACACTGTCAAAGTCGTGCAGGTGGTCTAGTGGGTATGACCTATCGCCTCGTAAGCAGAGTTTGTGGGTTTGGGATTGCTACCACCATCTTACTCGCTAATCCTGCCGTTAAGCAGCAGTGCCTGCACTGCTGTGTTCCGGTGTAGAGAGTAAGACAGCCGGGGAAATTACGAGCACAAGAGGCATTTCATCTTAGCCCTCTAGGTTGGCAACGCATCTGCGATCTCTCCGGGGTTGCGGGTGTCTATGGGGTGTCTATGTCTATCAGGTGACCCACTTGCTTGTTTGCCTTCCAATTCATATAAAAAAAGGGTCGTCGGTTCGAACCTCTGAGTTTTTCGGAATTTATGTGCGAAATTATATTCGAAATTTACCATGAGCTGCGATGAAGGAAAACATCGTGAGGAAACCTGCATACACGAACGAAGAAATTCAATGGTGTGTGTGAAGTTCCCAATCCGCACTACGCCCACGTGAGAACTACGGCCCAAGCCTTTTCGTTCTGAGAGGAGGCCTGTGCCCTGCAGTGGGACGTATACACCGTGTTTTTGTTGATTTACAATACAACAGTAGGTACATTTAACCCTTTACCTACGGGTGTCAACCAGTGTTACCAGTAAGGCAGTACCGCTCCAGTACGAGTGGCAACTATAGTTGCCCGGAGAGTTTTTTTTATCTGTCAAAAATAGACCACATGTCTATGTAATAGGAAGTACTAGTACGTAAGTAAGCCAAAACATGCCCGTACTGAGGAGTGACTTTGCTTACAGGTCCCCGTAGGTAAAGGGTTAATTATTTTGTTCCATACAGAAAAAAATATTTTTTTTTGCAATATTTAAAAATCTAATATACCACTTAGTTTCTATGGATGCACCTATATACTAATACTAGCTGTTGCCAGCGACTTCGTCTGCAAAGAATTTGTTTATCGCTATCCCGCAGGAACTACGCAATTTTCCACGATAAAAAGTAGCCTATCTGCTATTCCAGGCTTTTTTCTATCTATGTGCCGAATTTCATCCAGATCCGTTGGGCCGTTCTGGCGTGATTGAGTAACAAACAAACATCCATCCATCCATCCAAACTTTCGCATTTATAATATTAGTTAGATTAGATGCCCAAGTTATCGTAAATTAACAAATACTTACACGGTGTGTAGGCCGGGATGATGATGATGATGATATACAAAGTAAGAAGCCGGATACTGAGCTCTCTTTGCCGGATAGTCGCCGTCTATGATAGTGGCCGAATAGTCTGCTTTACCGACTAGTCGGCACATCTCTAGTGAACATACATCAAAAAACGTACAGTCGAACATAGAACCTCCTTTTATTGAAGTTGGTTAAAAATAATAAGAGGTAAATGGAGAAATTACACACTAATATAAAATTAAAATGTTTTATCGATAAAAGTCCAATCCCCGAATAGCAAATCACTAAATTCTTTGTTGACATTACGATGGCCTTGAGTCAGCCAATGAGAGGCTTTGTGCTTTGTTTGCCCCAAACCCCCCCCCCCCCGCAGTCTTCACTAAACTTGAGTTTTGAGGAAAAAGTGTGTCTTTTATCACTCCACTGTTTACTGCTTCGTGCTTTCAACCTCTGGTATGTGTATAATAGTCAGCATCAAATTGAAGGCAATTTTTTTATATATTTTTTGTACCTAATTAGTGAGATTGGTATTAAGTAGGTACCTATTTGAGATAAACGAGACTAGAGCGCAGTTTTTTTTTCATTGCCACGTACGATAAGCGATTTAAGCGATAAGGCCGCCTATTGACGACCCTGTTACAATCATTTGTAATTTTTGTACTAATTTAAGGTTTCCAACGTTGCCGGACCTGAAACAGAAATGGATAGACGCTACAGGGCGAGATGACAATTGGTTTCCCTTAAAAACTAGTTCAATTTGTTCCCGCCATTTCGCTGACGATTGTTTTCGGCCAGTTGGAAAACGGCGTCTATTATTCGGAAATGCAGTGCCCACGCGGATGTTGCCACTATTGGTATGTAACAATGCTGTCAATGTAATTATAGGTACTCTTTTTTTTTCGTCTTGGTTCCTGCTAACTAATATTATAGATACGAAATTGAGATAATTAGATGATAGACAAATTAAGGCCCAGTCGCCAAACACAATTGGGTAAGTATATTAAGTTTTATGAAGTGGTCCATATTATATTTTTTATCGATAGACTTACAATGTAGCTCACTGCTGTAGATAGATAGTTTTTTGCACTTGCCGTTCTTTTGTAAAGAATATTTGAAAATTTATTTTTGCATACTTACCACACGTATGACTAGATGTTTACGTTTTGTGCCATGGTCTGTTTTATTAAGAAAAAAAAGGTCGGACTGACAGCCGTCACTTGTCAAATGTAGGCAATGTAGCCGTTACAACCTAAGAGTTCGTTTGTATGCTGGTCAAGCAAAGAAGTATCGTTGTCCGAAGTTACGGGCGCAGGTCGTCGTGTAGGCTTTCGATTCCGTAAAATAGTGATGCAGGGGTCGTCGTGAGATGCGGGTACTACAAAATCCAGGGACAGGCAGAAGTCGTTGTAAATATTCGAGAGCAGCAGAAACAAAGGGGACACAGCGTACAAACGAACTCGTAGTGGTAACGGCTACATTTGACAAGTGACGGCTGTCAGTCCGACCTATTTTTTTCTTAATAAAAGAGACCATGGCACAAAACGTAAAAATTTAGTCATACGTGTGGTATGCCAAAATAAATTTTCAAATATTTTTTACAAAAGAACAGCAAGTGCAAAAAATATCTATATACAGCAGTGAGCTACATTATAAGTCTACTATCGATAAAAAAATATAATATGGACCACTTCATAAAACTTAAGGTACCCATGGGTGGGGCACATTATTTACCGCTGAGTATATTTTCTGTTTCTTTCACAGGTGTGTCCTCAAAATAACGAGGACCTGTCGACAACGACGGCCCCTCCATCGCAGAGTGGGAGTGCTGAAAACATTCTTCCCTCACCGTCAACTTCTGCGACACCCTTTGACTACCAAGACATAGCACCGGTCACATCATCTAAAAGTATCGATTCATTGCTCAGCATGCCGTCTGCATGTAATTCACCGATGAAGCTGCGACTTTGCAGGCTCATTATTGATCTTTCAGAAAAATTAAAAAAGAAAAACAAAATGCTGAAACGTTTTCAAAGTTCAAACCGTTTTTTAAAACGAAAAGTTTGCTCGTTGAAGCTGCTTTTGGAAGAAAAGAAAAAAATTAAAAAAAAAGAAGAAATAGAAGAAAATGAAGAAATAGAAGAAAATAAAGAAATAGAAGTAAAGGAAGAAATAGAAGTAATGGAGGAGATAGAAGAAAATGAAGAAAAAGATCCTCTGGCGTAAAGAAATCATTATACTTACACCAAGTTCTAATTAATCGCGCTGGCCCCTGTAGGCTTATTGTCTAACTCGCTCGCAATCGCCATCGTGTTCATTTTGACAGTTCTTGTATGAATGTGTCAGCTAGCTGATTCCGATGCCAATTGTCAGCCCATTCGTGAATTGTCAAAATGAACACGATGGCGATTGCGAGCGAGTTAGACAATAAGCCTACTGGATTGCAAACCTTTGCTCTTACATTAAATATTTAATCATAGAAAGCCTGCCAGTTTAACTACTTATCTCCGAAAAACCTCCCGTCGATACAAACTTTGAGAAAACGGTACCAATCAAACAATCGATGGTCTCCCAGGCCTCACGAAAGATTCATTCGAGGATATAAAATTGAAGTCTGAATTGAATAATCTAAAACAACATTCTATCACTCTGGCGTTTGAAGAGTTGAAAATTAAAAATAAAATTGAGTATGTTCCGAAAACGTTCTTCACGTTTGGTTTTGTAGATTTTGGAACCGGCATTGATACTGATTGTAATGATGACTTTGCTGAAGCGTTAGTATTCCTTGTTGCTCCATTTATTGGAATATTTGTAGTCCCGATTGGATACTTCTTGGTAAAAAGTTACAGCTGATAAAAAGCAGAATAAATATTGATACGTCAAGCGACCCAAATGTGCCAGAACTAGGTAGTAAGTTACGTAGTAAAATCTGTTACGTTCAAATATACGTCAAAATCGTCGGTTATGGTTATTAATTAATTAGTTATTGTTAAAGTAACTTAGTGCAACCACACTCGGACAGTCGAGGTTCAGGAATTACAAGAAACGGAATCTTTCTAAATGGCAAATAAACTTTTAGTGACATCTGAGTTTTTAACCACCGACGCCAAAAGAGGGTAATAAAGTTTGACGTCGATGTCCGTGTGTGTGTGATGGACCGATTTCGATGCGGTTTTTATCATTCGAAAACCAGTTTTGTTGCGGTGGTTTTTAGCCATGTTTGGTAAAAATCGGTCCATTAGTTTGAAGAGTATCAGCTCTTTTCTAAAATGATGTATTTAAGGCGTTTTTGGCATTATTGTTTTTTTATTTATTTATGTATGATTACTTACTTGATTAATGCTTGGGGGGGTTTTAAAAATTGTTATTTAATGTTATTAACTTAGTGGACTGTACACCGTCCAGTAGGCTTATTGTCTAACTCGCTCGCAATCGCCATCGCGTTCATTTTGACAGTTCTTGTATGAATGTGACAGCTAGCTGATTCCGATGCCAATTGTCAGCCCATACATGAACTGTCAAAATGAACACGATGGTGATTGCGAGCGAGTTAGACAATAAGCCTGCTGGCTTTCTAAGCCGCTATGTTCCGTTCGCATTAACATACCCACGGCTAATGAATGGCAAACAACACGTGGGGATAATTCTGACAGGTTTTTTACTCGGCGGGTTTTATTTTACCGTAAAGTGAGTTTGGGACTTTTTGCACAGATTGCCGGCAAATATTTACACACGAAACGCTCTAGATTTCTACTTAAAAAAATTGTTTCCAGAGTCTGGCCAACGAAAGTTCAGACTGGAATCACGCTGAAAATTTAAAAATTCTGTGTGTTGTGACAAAACCAGTTCAGTGTAAAACTAAATTTAGAGTTTCGTTAATTTAATGATATAAAGGACATTAATGTGTTTTATGTACAATAAAGAGTACATACATACATTCGTGTGTAAAACGTTCCCTTCACAAACATCGACACAAAACGTGCTCAAATAAATCAGAGGGTTGCTGTGTTGCGATCATATCGAGTTGCCTTTGTGACAACTAATTGATGAACCACGGCCCATATTCCGACAAAAGCAAACAAAAACTCATGGATACGAATAGAGAACTCCGCTGACACCAATTAAGGAGCCGAAGTCGCGGGCGAGTGTTTAAAGTCGCCGGCGATCGTCAATACGGTTTTGTTTCACACGTCCCCTGTATTTTTGACACGCGGCAGTCAAAACCAACGCAGAGCTGTGAAAAGAACTGCATTGATTCCCTACAGTAACCCTATTATTATATCACTTTGACGTCTGTTCGTCTAAGACTTTTGTTCTAAGAAACGCGTGGAAACATCAAGTTGAAATTAACATCAAATGCTTCAACTCTACGATCCTTTGAAGCTGAGTAAAATTAAACCTCTAAGTCAACGCAGTCAAAAAATACATACATTCAAAGAAATCGTTTCCATAGGAATTGCTGTGGAATTAAAACCTATAGGTACTCTATTACTTCCTGTTACACTCGTAAGCACCCTACCTAAACTAAAGTTCCCTAATACTTCCAGTAAAAAAAAAAAGTTGTCCTGGAAACTAAAAATTTGTTATGAAGGCTGCTTTTATAGTACAGCTGAGAAAAGTCTGACTGATCATTAACTAATTGCCGCAGAAATACTTCTTCATAGTGTGTGTAAAGATGCTCAAACCAAAGGCATGAATTAGACGATCAATATTATCGTGATACTTGTCAATATAGGATCGTGGATTAGAAAACGGCCGGATTCGCTGCGACAGATCGCGACATGCGTCGATCATACGATAACATTCACCGTCAATCATTCAATAACATTTATACACACTAGGGAACTGTTAGCCAATCTCAATATTACAGGTAGGAACAGTCTCCGTAGTAATGGTATGAAATGTTTATGCTGTCTTTATTATGCTTGTACTGTTACCGTCGCATGAATGCTCCTTGTTTATCTTTCATACAAAAATAATATTTTCCGACCTCTCCCATCGTGAAGCTCTCCTGCTTCCATCTACTCTTCTCGTTCCCACGCAGCAGTTTTGATGGAGACGGCAATAGTTTTCCCTCGACGCTAGGCGGGTGGTGTATTCAGTGCAGGCGTGAAAAGAGTCCGTAATGGAACCATTCGATTGGTATCGATCGCCGGCCGACACTAGGGCTGGCAACTTAGAAGAATTGAAAAAAAGCTAATTATAATTTTTAGAACGTAAATCCGGAAGCATTGGAATAACTAAATCACAGGACCAATATCAAAGTATATTCAAAAATTTTGTGACAAAATGTCGGCAACGTTGTTCGGTAGAACACGGTCAATAGACTCCCTTCCCCCTGTCGATTTCTTAGCCAACGGATCCCTCAGATCCCTCAGAATCTGTCAAGAAATCATTAGATAAGCGATAACGACCAAGCAATGCTCTTGCCCCCGGGCCGATCCAAAAACGAACCGCAGCTCTTGACCACACGCCGGAGGTAGCCCGACTCACACCCCAATTGACAACATTTCATTTTTATAACACCTGAAAATGTATATAGGTATGGTTCGAAAGCATTTTGCCTCTTTATCACTGCAATATGTTAAATAATTTTAATATTGCTTATTATAGAAAATAAAAATTAATTAAAAACATGTCTTAATTTTACCAATTCTACCACAGATAGGTGAAATGCCTTTGCCTTTTTCACGAGAAAAAGTAAGCGACCATAATTTTGTATTTGACAACTTCAAAGTACAAGGGGGGCAACTCTGTAATTCTATTTTTGAAGTTCGTTGCATACCTTCTCTCTCACTCTGAAGTTAATGACTATATTAGTATGAGCGGAACAGCACGAAGCGAACCTCGAATATCGGAGAATAAGGCCTGACATTGTCAATTTGAAATTGACGTCAGTTTTTTTTCTATACAGAAAAGACAAAATGATAAGTGTCTATTCTGTGATAGTATCGGAGTTACGCCCTTTTAGAATAAGCAAAAATTAATAAATTAATTATAAATTAAATACAAACCCTAGCGAAAAAATTAAACTGCCAGCATGTTCATCTTTTCAAACAAAATACAGAGAACCATTAAAATTATAGGCTCAGAAATATGAAATGTTGTCAATTATCTATTAGACTTTTAGTTCCATGCTAAGAAAGAACAATTACATTTCATTAATGAAGATCTTACCAAAAGTTAGAAATAAAATAAAATAAATTAGAATAAAAAATTGCTCTATCCGATGGCATGCTTAACTAAAAAAGTAATTTTTTTGAGTTAATACGGTATTAAATGTCATGTGCGATTTGATAGTTACCTTTGTGTTTGTTGTGTGAAAAATTAAAGGCATCCGCAGCTGCGCAGTGGCAACCCTGCACTGGCGAGAGTCGAGTGCACACCCAGTTTTTAGAGTCGCACTCGCGGCACCCGGCGCTGACACGTACGAGTATAAAGCACTACACACATACGAGAGCACATAACACGTACATAGCAACACTGAAAACTCGTTGCACTATGCAAGTACACGAGGACTCGGTGTAATAGTCAATAATTGACCGGACATTAAGGCAGAAATGAGAGGAAAGGATTTTAGAAAAGGATAGATAATCCCTATCGACTACAGACTCTAGTGTAAGTTTTTGGTATGTTTTTATGTCTAACGCGTTCGCATAAACATCTTAGTTAGGCACTATAGTAGGATAAATTGGCAGGGCTGAGTGAAACGTATCGAACGAAAAGCTAAAACTAACTCCTGGCATATAATATTAGGCTCTGTCTACGGGGTAGACAGAGCCTAAGGTAACAAGATCTTTACGCCACGTTTAGCATGATTGTGGGCGTATAGATGGAAAGGGGGAATCAAAATAGTGATGGGTTGCTAGCCGCATCAAGACCATCATTGCCATCCTAATGCTAATGACCGCATGATTAATAAAACTATGGACACCTATGCCAAATTACTTTTATAATACTTACTAAGGAATCTCTAAGCTCAATCCTCTTTTTACCTTATGGACTAAGGAACCTTAACAACCTTCGTCATTTCACCAACAATCCGTCTTCAGCCTACAACAGACAAGATGGCCGCATATAGTACCGTGTCGCTGTAACTTATTTATCACGTCCGTATGGAAGTACGCAGGCTCTGTTGGAGAGACAAGGTAGTAAATGGGAGTATATGGCGGAGCCAGCGGATTACAATCTAAGCCCTGAAGCCGCACTCCACTCTGCGGAGTCCCCGCCCCGCGCCCCGCGAACCCGCGAGAGAGTGCTTTATAACACTACGGCCAATTTAATTAAACTTAATTAACTTTGCTCATAAAATAACGGGTCATCTGTTAAGCCTTGGGTTTGTTTGTAGTTCTAAAAGCTTAGGGTTACTTAAACGAACTGTTTTATCAAGTACATAGGTTATTTACAACTTAAAACTACATATAAGGATTACTAGCTTTTGCTTGCAGTTTCACACATTGTGAACCATTGGATCGGCGGTTGAAATTTTGAGATTTTGCGAATATTTGCAAAACATGCGAATATAATAATCCCAAAATCACACTTAACCTGTTATTCCAGAGATATTCCCCCTTATTCATAAACGCACTATAGGCCTCTGCTAAGTTAGTAATCGTTTGTCCTTATCTGTGAAAGGTAAATGTCAAAGTGACAGATAAGGACAAACGATTACTTACTAAGTTAACAGAGGCCTATAGTGCGTTTATGAATAAGGGGGATTAACTCTAGACACCAAATTTCATCCAAATCTGTCCTATTGTTTTAGCGTGAAGGAGTGACAAACACAGACAGATATAGGTACTAAAAAAGTTTCGCATTGACATTAACTAAATATTTAGCGGGATGTGCGCTCTCTCGCGCCGTCCCCGCGCCGCGCCGCTTTAACTGAAGCACCTCACTTGCATTATTACATTTTGTTACTAGATTCGCAGATATACTGACTACCTACTCACATAATAGCTTTAGTTTTTATTACCTACAATCTCTTACCGTTGTATTTTGTACCACCCACGCAAGCTTCAACCTAGTTCAACCCCGGCCCTAGTTTCGGCAGTCTCCAATTCAACTCAGAAACTTACTAAAGAAACAAACAGTTCATTCCAATAATACAGAATATTCTGTCTTTTGTTTTCATTTGAATCAATAAAGTCCAAACCTTAGAAAAAAAGAAAATAATATTCGGTCGTTACACAATGAATATTTATTAAACTGTAAAAGCTCGCTCCGAGCAATAAATTGTATTGCCATGCAAATATCACAATAGTGCCAAGTACCAACAAAAAAACTGCTTAATGCATTGTCAGGCAGTAAACAGTTTATGGGATGGTGGCTCTTAGCGCGGCTCCGACATTGTGTTCAATTGGAATAAAGTAGAACACGAACAACAAAATCGACCTATAATATTTATTGTATATTGTGCTCGTCACGAGATCTCATTTAGCGCGAATAATAAAGGTTCAAAAATATCTGTCAAGGATCCGAGCTATGTAATTATTTCGTCTACGGATAACTCGTTTACCGCGCGCCCGCGGGAGCTAAATGCTTATACAGTTTTCTGGAATGAAAATTAAAACTATCTTATTTCTATCTCCATACCAAATTTTATCACGATCGGTTGCTTAGTTTACGCGCGAAAGCACAGCAAACAAACTCACGTGCCCATTTAAATATTAAACTGGATGCTTGAACGACTTATATTATTTTAACTAGTTATTTTAATAAATTGATATCTCTTTCCTCAAAGCACAGTAAAACAGAAAAAAAGTCGCTTACATTACTCTTAGGTACGCTACTCGATAGAACCCAGACATTTTCAGACTACAAAGTCCACGGTATCTTTGTCTAGTCGACCCAGCTGTGACCCGTTTGCCTACTTCGCGTCACTGCGTCACTACTGCGTCATGCGTCATGCGTCACGCGTCAACGCAGTCCACGTCGTTAAGATTATTACCGGCTTAAGCGTAATTGCAATGTCACCTCGTTATATTAATGGCGGCTTATCTGCGACCCGTTATGCTATTATACGTAGGTAGTTGCAAAACGTAACCTCCTTTTTATTACAGTTGCCAATGAAAATAGAGCGTAGGAAATAAATAATTTGGATTCTGGTTTTTACTTTTTAGAGTTAATGACACGCGCCAGGGACAATATTTGATTAAAATCGTACGCTACGTCGAACTAGTCAAGTCACGAAATTCGAAATATTATAAACGGGATGTGAACCGCGATTACCTTTATTGAGCTCCCGATATTTCGAATGAACTTAACCGTGAATCATTAAAAACTCTTAAGTCACGAAATGTTTGTTGCTCCAACTCCAACCCTGGCGCGGCAGCTGCTTCCACGTTATCTCTCCATTCATGTATGTTGACGTCTCAAAACTCAAAACCTCTCATATTAGCCCTATCTCAGTGCAGTATTGATTTAATAACAACACGATACCAATCTCCAGTAATACACGAAGCGTGTTTAAATATTAATAAATAAGCCGCACACCAATTAAATTTTGCGATTCCCTGCATTAAACCCGGGATTACACAACTGCCCTCGCGCAGCAAAAACTATCGATGTGAAATTTCCACTCCGTCGTCCGCAATAATCCCTGGGTCTTTGTCCGGCGGGACGGGATAGACCCGACGAGGGAAAACCGGCTCCCATCCCGCCGATAAATTATCGCGATAAGCGGAACGGTTTGACGAAACCCATTCAAAGCTAGTTTGAGGGGAAATTTAGCGTTTCTTTATACAAGGTCCTTCGTACAGAACGTTATTTATTATTCCATTATGTCAGACATTATTCTCACGGCGTGTATTATGGGACATGACAACTGTAATGCCTTTCGATAGCGTCATGGCCGCGTCGGTAACGAGAAAACTATTGTCGCGACACTGACGCGGGTCCTACACCACTTAGCACGCTGCCGGTGCGGTGTAGACGTCGAGTTTGCCAAGAGCAATCGAAACCACGCCGTATCTGGCATTGGGCATTACCTCAAGCGCCATAACTCGACACTTTATACATCAAATAGGTCGAGCAGCATTCAAATATCTGAAAAGGTTGCCAATTACTTCGCTTTATACTATCAAAGCAATTTACACGGTCAACAACCAAACGAAAACGCTTCAAGACTCAACTGAGCAATAGATGCCAATCATGCGTGTAACGACGTATAGATAGACGACTTGCACAACAAGTACACCGGACGAACAAGTAGAACGTGCTTAAAATGGGAATTGAGATGTTTTCTAAGCTGCAGCTGGCAATAATCTCCGGTATTCTTAGTGGAGAGCGTCCTCGGCAAACATCGTAGAATAGTCTGGTTGAGCGCGCGCGGAATATTAGCCGACCTCCCTGGAGGGTCGCGGCTTACGAGTATGTCGGACCAACCGCGTCCGCCTGCTACCACAAACCCCCACCCAACACCGACCTGAGTAGGAATACGACACACATCGGAGAGTGAGTTTAGGGCAACTATTAAACGAGCCCTGTCCAACGCGCAGTGGTTACCACACAGATGTAAATGTGACGCAGGTACGCCATAAGTGGAGAAAACGAGGTTTCGAGTCCTAACAACTCGGACACGAATTCGAGTTAACACTCCAACAAACTTGCCGGCGCCTTCTCTGAT
This sequence comes from Pandemis heparana, assembly GCA_963854515.1. NCBI lineage: Eukaryota > Metazoa > Arthropoda > Insecta > Lepidoptera > Tortricidae > Pandemis > Pandemis heparana. Next base: position 14,216,975 of record OY978024.1, read on the forward strand.
CCGGAATTAAGTTCTTTGCGGGCGCAATAAGACAGTTTCGGGCGCAAAGCGCGTGTTTACCCGCGCTGTTTGCGCAGGGCGGAGTGTAAAGCGCTCGCAAACACACGAGGAATTTAACTGAACAAAGAACAATGGGTTCCATTCCCCAAACCGCCGCGCTGCGTGAGCTCTCCTGTTGTTGGTATATCCGGGTGTCGTTAGGTTTTATCGCGTTCATCGGCGGAATCGCTCCCGCGCCCATAAAAACTGATACCGTGTTCCGTCGACGAACATACGTGTCGCCGGCGATTAATCATGGGCGAGATCGAATTACGAGTTCCCGGTACACGGCGAACTGTGTCAGCCGCACAGTTACTTTGTCCGCTTTTTACGGACGTTTCGAATCTAAATTCGTCGCCAGCGCTAACCCGCCTCACCTCGGTACGCCGAGACTTCCAATTCCGATGCGCCATCGCCAAGGCGAAGATCGTCCAATTACTACCCGTACGTGACTCTAGTTCGAGGTTCGAGACTCGTTGAAGACATTTAGCGCGGTCCCAGCCCCCCGCCGCCGCGCTCCCCCGGCGACTCGCCGTGAAATTAAAACGTCTTTGAAGTATGGAAATTAAAGTGTGACGTAGCAGAAAAGGTCGGTGCGAGCTCGGCGCGGAACAGACGTCCCGGCTCGAGTCAATATGAGCCGTGACCGATCGCCGAGCGAACCATAACTCAGGCCGTCGCTCCGCGCAGTGCGCGCGCTGCATCGCCGCTCCGGGCCCGCGGCGGCGCGGCGCGGCCCGCGCGGAGCCGCAATGGACGCGCGAGCGCGACGAATCGCTCACCCGGGACGGATGGGCCGTGAAGTGTTGCGGATGGGGGGCGCGTGACGCCGCCGCACGACGCTCCGCCGGCGGAACACACTCGATATTTAAATTCGTAAGAAGCCCCCGGCGATAACCGGCGATACGAGTGTTTGTGCTCTTCCACTGCGCAAACAACGGCCGCGTCGCGATAAGGCATTCATGGTATCCGCCGTGGGCGCGGACTACAACAGCTTTTTGCCGCGACCGACCATTACTGAACTCAATAACTTTTTTACCGAACTTTTTCAGGGCATCGGAGGCCTTATTGTCGTCGGTAAAAAGCGACGAGTGGTAATTGATTCGGGCGGAGGCCGTGGAAAGTGAAGGCGAGCAGAAGGCCGGCGCCGCGTGACGCAACGCAGCATAATAGGAACAATACGAGCACACAGAAAATGCAGACCTTATACTTTTAATTGTTACATAGTTCAATGCCTATGTACTATAGGTACTATAGATAAAAGACATCCGCGGGAAGTAAGGACATTGTTCGGTGTAATTACTATGCAATGAGGCAGCTTAAGTCTTATGAGATCATCCTAAAAATTTTTAATGTAGTGGCCCAGCGACTTACAGAGCGGCTTCAAGCGCCGAGTACTAAAGTGTGTCGGCTCGCAGCAAGACAGAGTGTATAATATACTTACGCTCGGCTAAGGAATTATCAGCAGATATCCATCAGCGCCATTACTCCGGCTATCTCAGCGGCTCCGCTCACGTACGTTCTGCGGACGGAACAGACGGGCGCTACAACCGCTCGCCTTGTACTCCGAAATTCGAAATTCAAAGTTATTTTCGTGCCGCTCCGGTCATACTTAGGGATGGGTTATACTTGCTAAATCGCGTACCAGGGCTTAAAAGTACGTCCACCTTCTCATACCAGGTGCAGAAACCAGGTATCAAAATACTTTCAAAGTATTTTCTGTCCAACGTAAAAAGTCGAATACTTGCTTCCTTGCAAATTTAAACCTTGTTGGTATACAGATAAGATTCAAAATACTTCAATCAAGACGTAAAATACTTTGAAAGTATTTTATTTCACGTATAAGCGCCATCTGAACCTTATGTGTATGAAGTATTACTTACTTTGAAGGGACAGTATACTTAAATGGAAAAATACTTTCAAGTCTTGTAAGTATATCGGATCGGTACCTGGTTGGTATACTTGCAAGGAAATACCTGGTATCAAAACCTGGTAACGTAAATACGCACCATCTCTAGTCATACTAATAAAGAAGAGTGTTAGTGACGATATGATACGAACTTTGAATTGCGAATTTTGAAGTAACCCGCTCAGGTATCGCTGCAAACATTGAATAATCAAGTGGTCGCTTCGAGCTGGAATTTTAAGAGGAATTTACTAGGCATGAGTGCTATTTGCAAGAAAATTTCATAAACATGGAATAGAAGATGCAATATCACCGGTCTTTGATCTGATTTCCCTTTGTGTCAGCGACCTACGTCCAATTAATTTGGTTTGGTTCGATTCAATAGGTATATCGTTACTAAGTATACAAACAAATATATGAGCGTTTTTCATGTTGTTGTGTTGATAAACGGCTTGGTGAGGTTTTTACTACTTGTTTGATGAATCAAATGTTAGACCAGTCATGTATATGTGGATAAAACATTTTTATAATGTACTTACTTAATATGGACCCGGCAATCTTCGTTTTCTTTATTAGTTATTCTGCTATTTGGGACGGAAACAAATCCAATAAATCAAGGATCAAAAAGATCGGTGCAGCCGGATTAATAAAAAATAGTGCAAATAACCCGACAATGGTTGTTTTACATGTTATTTAGATTTTAATTTCCTTTATTTGTCCGTGGAAACGGTAGTCTAAAGCTTAATCAATCGATGGTATTCGATTCGCGCGGTCGGCCCGCCCGTCCGTGCGCCCACGATGTCTCGTTGGGTAACGTGTTCTCTACGAGATAACTTTGGGGACCTCGCGCTATCTCGGCGAGTAGGGAACACTAGGAAACACTCCCACACGCGCCAACTGCTGCGCCGGACTTCAAAATAACCACGATTATGGACACTGGAGAATTTTACGTAACTTTATATCCGAGGCTGTGGGAGGAAGAACCATCAACTCAAGAAACCTAATCCAAGTGCTTATTTATTGAGTTGAAAGTGATAATGCTAAAGCTACGCTGAGAAAATGACGGTGATCTCAATTTTTAAGAATCTGTATACTAGAATACGTATCTAATCTATCGTTATATTTCAACCAATTTACACAAAACCTTGCCAAGTCATACACTATAACTATACTATAGTCTAGGTCCGTGGTCGTCAAACTGCGGCCCGCGGCAAAGTAAATTGTTTCAAATAACGAAATAAGCTGATCATACATATGTATAAGTGTGTAAAGGCTCTTGGAGCGCCTTCACATACTCTGCGGCCCGGCCCTGGAACTCACACTGTTATATGTGGCCCTTGGCCAGTAAAGTGTGACGACCGCTGGTCTAGGTGATCAATCCAAATAGGTCAGTCAGGGAGAAGTCAAAAACCATAAGAGATAGGGGGATCTGATCTTAGGAACCATGACATCCATTTTAGATTTACCTAATAATTATGTATTACATTCCTCGTGAATTACTCTTATCTATCGGTGAAAATTACATGAAAATCGTCGAGTAGGTAGTTCTAAGTTTATCGCGAACAGAAGCGGCTGAGGACTTTGTTTTATAATAAGTAGTGACTGACTGTGGAAAAGCGCGGAGTTTACCCACGTGCATAATAAAAGCGTTACCATTATCGCTGATCACATGTCATTTATGTAAATGGGACTCCATTAGATGCTAGTTCACCGCCCTCCAGCCGATTGTAAACGGATTAGCGGAACGCATTCATTTAATTGTTGACAAGTTCCCGCTCCGGGGAACAGCGGGGAACGCGGTAACGCAATACAATGCAATACAACATCAGGTAGTGATTAAATTATAATTCTCTTTGTGCAACATGCTCATAAAACAACAACCCGTGTCCCGCAACAACGCTCGCGACGTCGTCGGTCCACCTAGTGGGAGGCCAACGCTGCGTTATCCGGTTCGTAGTCGCCACTCAAGAAGCTTTCTCCCCCCACGATGACTTGTGGCCTGCCTATTGCTAATTATTAATTAAGCTTCCTTATTCTTCGAGCTATGACAAATGGCTCTGTTAGTTCTTGGGTGAATTTCCGTATTCCGGATTTTGTCGCGGAAATGAATTCCGAGCATAGCTCGTTCCATAAATCGTTGCGTGACACTGAAAATATAAATAACTAGCTTCTGCCCGCGACTTCGTCTGCATATAATACATATAAACCTTCCTCTCGAATCACTCTAAAAAAAAACCGCATCAAAATCCATTGCGTAGTTTTCGAGATTTAAGCATACTACATACATACATAATTATGTAGTGAAGATAAATTTAGTGGATCAATAAATTACTTGATCAGATGCCAGGCCAGCACACATGTAAGTAGGTACTCAAGTTAATAGTCAAACTCACAATAGAAAGTACCATTCAAAGTGGAAACATCTATGTTGCTACAAAGCTACACCTTAAATTAAGTTTTGTTTTGGCTAATTAGAGCCTTTGATAAACAATAACAGTTATTGTTTATCAAAGTTTAGAGCTGTATTTTCTTCTAATGTACTCGGTACTCGTACTCATATTTAAAGTTCCGCAGGCTTCACCACTTTAGAGAGGTATTTTCACATAGGTTACATAAAATGTAAGTGCTTTCAAAAGTCAGGCTGGACCGAGCTAGATGTCGGAAATGCCGTCTCCCGGCGCGGCGGTAGGTATCGGAATCCCAGTGAACTCTTCCAAGATCAACGCTCGCGAAATTCCCTCAATGCTGAAAAATGTTTCTATTTCCGGCTAACAAGAAAAATTTTGGGTGATTTTTTCAAGAATATTTTCTTCGAGGAAACTCGACTGAGCGCGCTGCGCGGGGCACTTAGGTAGACTGGTGGTAGGTAATCATATTTGCATATTACCTAAATAAAGTGATCTCATAGGGCTAGTTAATAATCTCTGGTTTTAGTTATTGCGTAATTTTGGTTTAGTTAGTAAAGCTATCAGTCTTTGTAATTTATATTATTAAGTATAATAAATAACATATTTTTTTATTGGCGCGTAAAAACATTTTATAAATTATCTACTTTACCGTTTTGATTGTGTTGTAGTTTATAACTATAACCAATCAATGTCAATTTAAATTTTATATTTAGAAAAAGAATAGTCAGCTGTATGTCAATATTATTTTCTTACTTCAATACAAACATTCAACGTATAAACACATCTTATTATTTTTCAATACGTTATCAGCACGAAAAGGCTCTTAAAAGCTATTAATAAGTTGTGATATAGTGTTATATAGTTGTGTGTGAAGTCAAAATTTAAATTCACCTCTTAAAAGTGATTTTTTACACGAATTTTCAAAAAGTGAGAAATGTCAGATCACACAAACGGATCTGGTTTACGTTTCCTTGCTGGGATTTTACTTAGCGGTAAACAAGATTACGCTACTTGGAAATTCAAAATGAGGATGTACCTCATACATGAAGATTTGTGGAGTACTATTGTGGGCTATTCAAAAGATGTTCCCGTAAGTACTAAGGACAGAGAAGACGAAGTCACCTTGGCAAAAATTTGCTTGACTTTAGACGGTCCTGCAATCACACATGTACGGAACAGTAAGACGGCAAAAGAGGCATGGGATGCATTAGCGGCGGCTTATGAAGACAAGTCCATGGGTCGTCGTCTAGCCCTTGAACGTAAGCTCTACAGGTACAGTCTAACTGATTTTGATAATGTAGAACTTTACATCAACGCCATTATGTCGACTGTTCAAGACCTGGCGGACATAGGCAAAATAATAGAAGACGCCTCTGTCGCAGCGATTCTTTTAGGAGGATTAACAGCTCGCTTTGATCCTCTTATAATGGCATTAGAGAACTCTACAAGTACCATCACAAGTGAGTTGGTTAAGATGAAATTACTATCCGAATTTTCAAGATCAACTTTCAATGAGTCAAGTTTATTTGGCGCGCTGAACGCGGGTACTGAAGAGATTTCATCCGATAAGTGGTACGTAGATTCTGGAGCTAATGCACACATGTCTGGAAGATCTGATTGGCTGGTAAATTACAAAGGAAACAGAATTGCTAAGAAAAATTACGGTAATTTTGATTGTAATGCTGCTGTTACTAGCGAACCTGATGAGCCCCAAAGCTTTGCTGAAGCTATCAGAGCAGAAGATAGTGCAAGCTGGCAGTCTGCGATGCAAGACGAGTTTAACTCGTTGACTAAAAACAAGACGTGGATTTTAGTTGAAAAATCCAACAAGAAGGTCATACCCTGTAAATGGGTGTATAAAATAAAGAAGGATGCCAATGGTAGAGTCGTAAAATACAAGGCAAGACTTGTTGCTAAAGGCTTTAGTCAAGTTTCAGGTGTTGATTATTACGAGACTTTTTCACCAGTTGTTCGTAATTCGTCTCTGCGTACTCTAATTGCTTTAGCGGCAGAAATGGATTTAAAAATGCAACACTTGGACGTGGACACAGCGTTCCTAAACGGAGACTTGGAAGAAGAAGTCTACATGCAACAACCTCAAGGCTTTATCAAACAAGGCGAAGAAGGAAAAGTTTGCTTGTTGAAAAAATCGCTATATGGTTTGAAACAAGCGGCTCGAGCTTGGAATATTAAGCTAAATCAAACTTTATCTTCTATAGGTTTTATACGGACCTCTTCGGAACCATGTGTTTATTTAAAAAGTTTTGGTGACGAAACTGTCATCCTGGCCGTCTATGTCGATGACATTGTCATATTTTATAAAAAAGAAATGTCATTTGTCACCGTGAAAACCGATTTGGAAAAATATTTCTCGTTAAAAGATTTAGGAAAATTAGATTTTTGTTTAGGTTTGAACGTGAAACGAACGGACGAGAAAATATGCGTTAATCAAAAGACGTACATTCAAACAGTGTTGAAACGTTTTATTATGCAAGAATGCAAGCATATGTCAACTCCGCTGGACAATAACAAATATGAAAAAGGTAAAGAATGTGACGAATCTTACCCTTACCAAAGTTTAATTGGTTGTTTGATGTTCTTGGCGGTAAACACAAGGCCTGACATAGCTTACGCTACTAGCTATCTAAGCCAATTCAATAATTGTTTCCAAAAGAAACATTGGTTGGCCGCAAAACGTATTTTACAGTATCTAAATGGTACTATTGATTACTGTATCACTTACAGAAAAACCGATTCCTATCTATGTGGATATACGGATGCGGATTGGGCAAACTGCATGTATGACCGGCGGTCCTACACTGGGTATTACTTCACGCTGGCAGGCGGACCCATCAGCTGGGAGTGCAAGAAGCAACCGACGGTAGCGTTATCTTCTACCGAGGCCGAGTATATGGCTTTAGCTAGCGCTGCAAAAGAAGCTATATTTTTAAGAAGGTTAGTTTTCGATATAACGGGTAACGCTGATAAGGTTGTACTTTTTAATGATAGCCAAAGTGCACAAAAAATCGCTCTTAATCCAGTTCACCACAATAGGACTAAACACATTGATACCAAATTTCATTTTATAAGAGAAAAAATTAGTGATGGCATTATCAATGTTAAGTTTTTACAGAGTGAAAAAATGACTGCTGACATACTAACTAAGCCCTTAAGGCGTGTTGCTCATTTAAGATGCGTTGTAGGTATGGGCTTGACTTGACCAATACATTTTGTTAGTTTTTTATTGTTGCTTTGTGTAAGTATTGGTACTTAGATTATTCTTTTTATCTCCATTGAGGGGAGGGTGTTGTAGTTTATAACTATAACCAATCAATGTCAATTTAAATTTTATATTTAGAAAAAGAATAGTCAGCTGTATGTCAATATTATTTTCTTACTTCAATACAAACATTCAACGTATAAACACATCTTATTATTTTTCAATAGATTGCAATGCTGGGGTATCACGACTATCACGTTTGTTCTGGCGTGGTAATTTTGCAAACTACCCTCATTTGGTTTTCTACACGTGTTTTGGCTTACGGAACGACATTGGATCCCATAGAATAGATCATCTTATTACATTGTAGGTATCAGTATCAGCTGCTGGGATCTCGCGTTCTCTCGGTCTGCGGACGGCGCGCGCGCACGATCAAAGAATTCAAATTACGTAATAGTACTAACGTACAGAAGGCTCGCTCTCTGGAGTCAATTAAATAAATAAAAACTCTAGCCGCGTACACATAAAGCACAGTCTAGCTCGCTCCTATTATATTTACTTACAGCGATAATAACCTACAGCCCCCCTCCATCACATTTCCCGCAAAGCATTCATGCTAAAATAAACCGTGTTACTACGCGAGAGCGCTTCTTTTAACAGTTTCAATCATGGCCGTTCATAACGTCACCGCGTACTTATTAGGGTTGCGACTTACAACAAATTATATTTTTTGTACTCTGAGTGAAGCGAATCAATGACAAGCCAACCACAAGAGACAGCCGCTCTAGTGGTATGAAGCGAGTGAAAGACGATAAGTATTATTGAAATAGGTAAATGAATAATAGGTGTGTTGAATGAAATAAGAACACAGAGTTATATAAATGAATAGAGACTTTGTATTATACACCCCCTTGCAAAAAAATCGGACACCTATGGTTTTTCAGATTTTTAGGCATTAAAGCTTAGAAAGTAAGTACCTAAGCTATTATGCACATAAAATTCAAAAACCATGGGAGCCCGTTTTTTTGCAAGGGGGTATATTTATTAAATTATTCTTACAAACATTAACGAACATTGATTATTATTTTCGCAATTAAAGGAAATCAAATTTTGTTATTAAAATACAACAATCAAAATACAACGATTATTATTATAAATGGGTAACCTTAATATACGTTTTTATACCTTTTTTGCTGTCTTTAAAATGACGGTTACCTATTAAATTTCAATGACTGTAGAAAAAATTCGAAATCTGGTAAATAATTTTAACAGGTAATTTACAGGGAAACAAGAACAGGGAGTTTGTGGAGATACAGCTTAAAATGATTTTAAAAGTTTCTTTATTTTCAGCGTTTAAATTTGGATTCCCTTGGTTCTTTTTTAAGTTTTCGTTTCCGCGGCGTTCCTTCGGTAAGTGATGTCGTAGTCTGTGTTTGCACCTCTTTTAAAAACTGAATTTGCTCTTCTGTTTGGGTCCCGATGTCAACTCTTGTTGTATTAATGGACAGTAAAACTCTATTGCAACACAAGGGGTCTGTCCTTTGTGCAGATGGACACTGTGCCTCTGCAGAAAATGTGGCTGCGGACGTGGACGCTTCTGATGATGAACCTTCCTGAGATTGTTCGTGTAAAATTAATTTTGGAACAGCATCTTCTCTGATATGTCTTACTAGTTTTATTGAAGACTCTTCGAAATGGGCAGAACACACCAAATTAGTTGACTTTTTATAATCTTTTGTTAATAAATCTTCTCTATCCAATGATGACAACCATTTCCGACGTCTGAAATGTTTAAATTGAACTTGTGTTACAAAATAAAGGGGTATCATAATGTATACTCAGCGGCATATTTAGCGGAACACAAAAAAGTTAGCAAAACGCATACTTAATGCTCAACAGAAAAAAAAATAGTTAAATAACTACACTTTTTTTGTGTTCCACTAAATATGCCGGTGAGTGTACCTATAAAGGACCATGGGCAAAATTGACCAAGAACCATGAAACATGAGAGTTGGGCCAATAAATCTACTTTATTTTATTCTATACTTAAGTAGGCACTAAATCGAATTCCACTGAGATAATCATAATGTTTGTCAGCGTGAACACAAGCTATGAATATTCTGTAAGTAGATATAATCGTTCTGGTGGGTAGATAAAACAAAATATATTAATAACGAAGGTATTCTTACCGAATATGGCGTGAACTACATTGAAATGAAATGAAATGAAATGAGTTTCGCTCGAGTTTCATTCGTGAGGTTAACTTATTATTTTTTCTGGAATATCATGTTTTATTACTTACATAAAACCGTTCAATACCTACCTAACTGTTTTATCATAACTTCCCTATAATGACCGGTATTCTCTGAGTAGGTAAGTTTCTGATAGATCTTATTCACGCTGACTAACATATTTATTATGAATACCTATCTCAGTAAAGTTCTGCAATGGGATTCACTTTGGTGCCTAAGTATAGAACGAAATGAAGTAAATTTAAAGACCTACCTATTTAACGACCTAACTCTTAGCTGTGTTGGTTTTGGGGCAAAGTTCCATACAAAGTTACCCACGGTCCTTTATAATACATATCGGTTGAAAAACATACAGTTGAAATGCTGAAATCAAATAAACAGGATAGGTACATTTTTAGTGTAATGATCTGAAATCACCTCTAAACTAAAGCCCTAAAAGTCTGGATTTAAATGAAATAAGCTTATTGCCTACCTAGTATATAAAAAATCTCTTCTTCTTCTTCTTTTGTTTGTGGCGTTACAAGTCGTTATAGCGACGACAACTTCGCCAATGTCAGGGTAAAATTTTATTATAAAATCTTGTGACAAAATCAACAAAATGTCGGCAACGTTGTACGGTAATATGGTCAAAGACCCCCCTCCCCCCCTGTCGGGCTCTTAGCCAACGGTCAATGATATCCCTCAGATACTGCCAGGAAATTATTAGCCGTTGCCCAGGGTGCACCGGACCAAGCACTGCTCTTCCCCCCGGACGGATCCAGAAACGAACAGCAGCTCCTGACCACACGTGGAGGTAACCCGACACGCACCCCTAAAAAAAAAAAAAAAAAAAAATCTCACCTTTCAAAATTCTTCGGTAGTGTGTGGAACGTCAGGTTTCGATCAGTGTCATTATTCAAACAACCAAACGCTATGCAATATTTTTTTGGTTTCATTTTTGTAACGCGTGAACTCAGAAGCGCGAGAACCAACGCGTGCGAACTAAACAGCGCTTGGCATCCCACTGATTGACCGGCCCGGACCGGCGCGGCGACCGCGCGCATAAATGTTGTAATTTTAAAATCCAAAGAGAATTATAATTTTAAACCTAAGTGCGGAGTGCGCCAGGCCTGGGCGATTGTGCATAGGTACCTACTTACAAGGAATTTTACTGTCCGGAGTCCGATTTTTTACGGAATAGGTATAAATTTATATGGCAGTTTGTATTCTATTCCGTAAAAAATCGGACTCCGGACAGTAAAATACCTTGTAGTGCACAATCGCCCTATCACGATGTGATATCGCCCATACATACTGCTGCGGTGATTTTATCCGCGCCTCCTTTCTCGCGACAGGGCTGCCGGCCGTGGGCAGACTGTAACATTACATTACATTACATTACACCAAAAGAAATAATGACTAAAGTATCGCGAAATTAATGAATTTAAGTGGATATAAAAACGTGTGTATAGGGAAATAAAAACAGAGAGTGGTGTTCGGTACGAAAGGCTTTAATTTTTTTTTGTGCTACTGCGGTTGACTAAGCCAAGTGTCATGTCGATTTGATTTCAAAAATAAAATATGTAATGGAATTTGTAGCGCGAAAAAAAAACAAACTTAAGTACCTACTCAAAATTAATAGTTGCTACTCCAGTTTACCACCACCAATTTAAAATATGGAGCAGCAACTATTTACAACTATTTTTACAAATTTCCATCTAGAAACTTTCAAGATTCTACGAGAAACTTATCTTTTTAACATAGATGACTACCACCCGCGGATCGACAATCAACCCAGGCTTTAACTTGAATGAGTTGACAGTGACAATAGTGCCATGAACATTTATAAAGGGGCCTTACCATGACGTCTTAATGCGATTCATTTAAGTTCGCTCGCTGTCAGATTCATACTAAAAGTGACAGCTAAAACTTGAACCGAGTCGGAGTTAGGACGTCATGGTAAGCCAACAGAAATGATTGAAAATCGTTGGTATTAGATTTATAATCTGAACGCAAGTAAATTTTTTTGTGTAATTCAAGTAAGTAGGTACTTAATACATACTCTGTTTCTGCGTGTAATTCGTGAAACCCAGCATTTTTTGCAAACCACGATTAAAAGTTTCTTGGCTGTTAAATACTTCGTTTATTTTTTGTGCCAAAGAGAAACCAACTTTTTGCAACAATTTAACAGTATTATGTCCGGCTCCGACCGACTGTGACCAAACAATTTCGGTCGTAATGTCACTCAGAGTTATCTTATGTCACGCCGAGTTGGGACGTTTCATTTTACCGCAAAAGGTTTCCGTAGAACGTTTGAAGAGGGTTCGCATTCGCAATGAGCTCATTGTTCGCTGAGCGACGTCTAAATCCTTCATGCCGCCTCGTTTACGCTTGACTGAGTTAACATTAGAGAGAGAAGGATAAAGATAGTACGGTTTCAAGTTACATTTGTAAATGGCCCGAGCTATCCGAGCCTATTGAGAGGATAATAGACACTGGATCTGACATTAACGAAATGAAATCGGAGCGAAGATTCGTCGTATCGATTACGCGGCAGGCGAGGTGTCCGATACATTGTATAGTTCTCGTCTCGCACAGAGGAAGCAACCAATTAGAGTAGTAATAAGGCTATAAAATTATGCCTACACATATGACTTTTAGACATAGGTATACCATACTAAAGGCCCATGTGTCTAATGCAAGAATTGTATGCCATTATAGTTACATGGCGAAGTTTGAAAGATCGGTTGAATTCGGTTTACGCCGGCAGCCCGCAATGTAATGAAACTTGCATGCAATTCTTGCATGTGTCTAAATGGGCCTTAGCTAACACTTATTTTTCACGATCGTTTTTCTTTTAATTTCTACACGGAATAAAGTCATTTAAGTAATTATCATTTTGACACTACTTATACCTATTTCCTTTCTGATTTTTATGAAAATTAATCGAGTTTCATTCACTACCCACATGACTATACATTAACTAGTACTAGATTGTATCCATATTGATCATAATAGCTGCTTTTTCGACTCTAAGTGATCTGTTTGACCTTCGGCTGGCCAACCAGAGTGCAGTAATCGCCAATTTCAGCTTGGCTTAATTTTATCTCATAAGTACATACCGATACCATGACATTCTCTCTATTAGATTGTTTGCTCTGTGAGTTCTCGCGTTTCTACCGGCTGGTAATTTGAGCGCGCTCGGGAGAGCCGGCGGTGCGTCTCAGGGGGTCCCTGACTCAGCGCCGGTGGGACGGAACAGGTAATGAATCTCTTGAAGACGCGACGGGATAATCTCCCCAACACAAGCCACATACAAAGTGTGTCTGATCTGTAGTTTCAAGATTTTTAATGAAATGCGGTCTTCACCCGCACAATCAAACTTACTCTCCGCGCCGGTACACAGCAGTTCAAGCACTGCTGCCTGGCGGCAGGATTAGTGAGTAAAATTATACACGAGGTCCTTCCACCCACCCACAGTAATAAAACACACAGACTTACAATATGCCTTTATTCCTACAGTCAGTGATGCTGAATCATTTTTGTGGCTTGATAACCCTTGCGATGTTGCAGGGTTGCCATAGCGCTGGTACCTAATTACTCAGGCGTATCCGACGCTGAGAGACGATATATTCCGCGCCAGCCCTGCCGGCTACTCCAAAATTCAATTTTCAAAACTCGTGTCGTACCGTCTCGCTCACTCTCAAATTAAACACTATTAGTATGAGCGGAACGGCACCAAACGAATTTCGAACATCGAATTCCACAGTACGGCTCCTGGCCGCCTGGCAGTGCCGTCCGTGCCCGCTGCCCCCCGGGACGGCGAACAGATTGCTCATTACGACCTTTAGAAAGCCATTTCATTGAGCCTCGTAGGTATCGCAACTTTAAAAATGGTGTCGTTAGAAGATCAAGCTTCCAAGGCAACTGGTTCGTGTTATCCCTTTCGCTTTGTCTAAAAATTCACAGAAAACGCTTAGAAATCCACCACTGTTTAATCTATGACACCATCGAAAACTAAGTTAACCAACAAAAGGTTATTTCTCCGTATACCTACTCGTACAACTGTAATAAAATAACAATGAAGACTCTTTCCTAAATCGTCTCCCCGGCCCGGGGATCACAGAACCGAACAAACGCTCGTCGGTCTGTCGAGCATGAATCACATTTGACGTATTTTTTCACCGTCGCGAACCGAACCTGCCGGGCGGCGACGCGGGTCCCCTTTATGATATAGCTTTGAATCGCTGAATGGGTCCACTGATGATCTCGAATCACCGTAATAGCGGTCGGTTGCGACTGCAACGACTATGCAATCAGGGCTGCCGAGTCATACAATCATACACGGGATAGTGCAATAGGAATCTGGACTTTATGACAATTAAGGTACCTACTTAAACAGAAATAGCGGTCTAAGCGGCGCGCGATGCGATCGTGTATTGTTCTGTTTTGAGTTGAGGCGCTTTGTGATATTGTTTTTGGTAACCCTAAGGGATGGAAGCAGAGGTAATGATGTAATTTACTCGCGCCAATAAAAGCGCCCTCTACAATTTCATAGCGGCGGTTTATGTTCACGACTACTTTTAAGCGTATTCGGCATCAAAACCGCAGCCGACTCCGACCGCAGGCGCCGGGTTAACTTTGCTGCGGTTTTGTCTGTAACATCTATTTTATAAGGTTGCTTTTTGTGTGTTGCGGTGCTGCGAGTGTTGGCGGTTTGGTAATAACATAGGAGCGGCTGTAATGCCCCGCATCCGCAGGGTTCCGTCGGGCGCAGACCTCGCTGGTGAATAGCTGCCTTAACTACGGACGGAGCGCACAAAAACCTATCCTAACCACGCCTTTGAAAACCTTTATAACATCTTGAAAGTTGGCTCGGTTTGAGAGTTGACTAAAATAGGAAAATATTCCAGATTACGTGCTAGCTCTGGCCGCGGCCTACAGCGTGTTCTATTATTGTGCTCCAGTATCAATCGTGACTGTATTGTTACAGTACAGTCAAAGTAATAATACTAATAATATTCCCAGTGCTCAAATTACAGATCGTGACCGTAAAACCGGGTCTACATTTATACCGCCTTAGCGAGCGATGCACATTATCTAGACGCCACGACCGATCGGGCTCAATGCAACTAATTAAGGTCAGTGGCGTCGGCGAGACATATTCGTACCTTTATGACCCCCCAATAAAAACCACGGCTGCGCTTCGGCATGACCCGCTTAGTTATACCTCAACCGACCTGGATAACTACACGTCGCTTTAGTTTTAATTAATTTTAAAACAGGCTGTTGATGACAAACTCCAGTCGATTGTTGAAGCTCGCCTATGAGATCCACGCGGGGAAGTAATTTAAGCACGTCCTGATCCAGCTATCATTGAATAGTGTAACTCCGATGTTATAGCTATACTCTAAATATAGACATATGTATAATAGCCTGTGAGTTTTTGAACGTTTTAAGAATTCGTTTCGCATTGGTGGTCAAATCGAATTTGAGCACTGTTTTGCAGGCAATCTTTGGAGCGACTGATATTACATACACACATAGGTACACATACACTAAGACATACACTTAAGGTAACAAGACCTAAGGGTCACGTTTAGCATGTATGCGGGCGTATAGGTGGAAAAGGGAATGAAAATAGTGTAATGTGTGTAATGGGTTGCAAGCCGCATCGCCTATAACATGATTCCTAAGATTTTCGCCCATTATTATTAATGCGCGAGGAGCAGCTAGCGCATTCTGTTCGTTCTTTGCTCCCAGACCAGATTGGAAGGTCTGATATTACATCTTGAATATAAGTGAGCGATGATTACCGACAATGTTGCAGCCGACTGTACCCGCGTCTGTAGTCTTACGGCGATACCCGCAACACGATATTCAGATGAGCGATAACATTGTTGCACGACTCACTCCGTATCTAATAGCTTTGCATAATTGTTTCACTTCACGGCAAATATCGGTGACGGCTCTCAGAGTGAGGTCCCGGCCCGCGGATAATGGCCAAAGATCAAGAGATCAGCATCAACTCATTTGGTAAAAGGTCCGACAAGATGATAGGATGTAAACATGTAGTTCATATCGTGGCCCTCGGCCATTTTTTATATGACAGGGGGAAGACGAGCATGTGGGTCACCTGATGGAAAGCATCACCGCCACCCATAGACACTCATAACATAGGGCGTTAAGAGCACGCAGCCAGCCCTTTAAGAAAATAATAGGCTCGTTTTTGAAGATCCCTAAGTTGTACCGGTCCGGAAAAATTGGTGCCGCTAGCTGTTCTTTTTGACAAACAAGGAATGCCTGAAAGACCTGATGGTAAGCGAGTACCACTACCCATGGACACCAGCAACACTAGAGGATTGCAGATACGCCAGCCTAGGATAGAATACCTCTTCTGCTAGTAATTTCACCGGCTGTCCATTCCAGATTCCAGAGTTTAATCGTGCGTGGTAAGAAGTTCCGCGAGAAACGAACGTTCGTTGTTTAACTATGCTGGCTTCGACACCAGCACGTCTAGCACGACAGCGCACTAGAGTCGCGTCGCGCGCGAGATAGATTGCCCGTCTTTTTCTTGCTGTTCGTTTTAGAAAGGGATGGGTAATCTGTCTCGCGCGCGACGCGACTCTTGTGCGCTGTCGTGCTAGCCCGGCTGTAACGCTTTTTCTCTTTTTGTTTTAAGTCTCGACAAGCCCTGAATACCTGTAGATAAATACTACAATGCCTGTGTCTCAAACAGCATTTATGTAAACGTGACTCTACATGCATCCCTCATTGTTAACACAGGCATGCATGCAGACATGAGACAATTCGTTTTCGAAGCAGTTGCGGTCAGCCTCATGACTGACTGTGACTTGCCTTTGTTCACCCTAGTACTTGTAGCCGTGTGGTATGCGTGCGCGCATTACATTATGCACAATACTTGTCAGCTGGGTTTTATATGCATTACATTTAACACGCGAACTGGACCTGTTAGATGTAATAGCCTTCAAGCGAACCGCGCTGATCGACGACATAATTATATCTATTGATTAATAAAGGAAGTATGTATAAGAAATGTTGACAGATGCATTTCAATGGTTTTTAGATTGTGTATCTCCGTTTGTTCTCGCTATTCTTATAAAATTCTGGACGGATTTTGATCACGTTTTCATAGAGGCAGGATGTTGACTTCAATTCATCAGAATCAAAGAACGAGAACAAAAGAAATGACCAAGTATACAAACAATTAAACTTCATCCATCTCTGTCTTAAAACTAAACTACGCGAACGAAAACGCGGCCTCAATTATACCAAAAGTTGTAAAAGGCACACTGTCAAAACCAAGTTTATTTTTAAATAATAACAATTTCGCTAAACATAGTCGAGTTTCGTTACACAAAATCGCAAACATTTGTATGTTTTATACTAACTAAGCAAGCACAACACCATCTCTGCGGTGATTAGTTTAATATTTCGTCCGTCGGTAGGTTTTTCCTCTCATAAACAAGTAATTAACTAGAACTGAACTCGTTAAAAATAATGGGTTGTCGCATCCCCTTAACGTTTGCCGTCGTTTATACCCGCTACTGTCAGGCGGCCCTTTGTCAACACCCCTTTCCGATCCGTCTTTGTGGAGAGCCATCCAACATCCAAGTGCTCTCGCCAATGCTAAAATTACACAATAAATTTAGGACTGTTTAATAAATTAGTTCATTGACCGTCGAGCTCAGTACCTAATAAATACAATGTCTGTCTCTATCTCTCCGTTTCACAACTCACTAGTATTAAAATATGCTAGCGTGTTATACAATGAATCAAGTTCGACTACTGCGTCCCTGTCATTTTGTAAATGCTAGTCCGTGGGTCCGATACATGAAACTTGATATTCCGGGTGATTTTACAACGTTCAAAGCAACTGTAATAAAAACACAGTTGGCGTGCGCAAGCTTCAGATTCGCCCTAGCGCTCATCGCAGTGCGCGCCCGTGGGTGTGGCAACTTAATAAATCCACAACCCACCGTCTTATCTAAGAACTTTCGCTTCTATTCTGCTTCTTTTCCAGTTTTCTTGGCAAATCTACTCAAGTTTAGGAAGTTACGTTGCATGTTTATGCGCAGGTAAGGTGCGCTACCAATAAATAACTGTCCAATGACTGACAGTCTCGAGTAGTATTCTCCTAGCCGGTAAAACACGGCAAAATGTTAGGATCAATCAAATAGTTTCCATCTTAAGGTCTTGCTTTTGCTGTACGGCAAAAAGTGCGAGACTCAGAACCTCTAACTACAGTATTATTATTTATTATGTACTTACATTCTCTTAAGTTGACGTTTGACCTATCTCGGCTGACACTTTGAGAAGCAGCTGCGACTCTCCAGTAAGATAATGTCAAAATGTTAGTTGCAGGCTCAGTTACAAAATGGTATGTCTCTCGTAGCCGACCCTTTAGGTCGTTTGGCTGTGCTGTGGAACGTACAGCTAATTCATTGTCCTTCCACAGAAAAACAACTTAATTTCCAGCGGGACATTCCGCCGCGCCCTACTTCTTTAAAAAAATATCTTAGTCAGCCATTTAATTAATGCCAGTTTCAAGAGAGATTTCCCTACGCCGTGGCAAAGTAGGTCTCACATTAAAAGAAGTAATTTCAAAGCAACTGCCTTATCATGATAAATCTTACCAGTTAGCAACTCGCGAAGCATTGCCCGCGCCGTGTTTACATTTGTATTACTTGCTTACTTGTCTGATTTCAATAGCAAATACTCGTCAAACTGAACGCGGCTATATCAACATGCTTTTTTTGGACAACAGTTCACTAATCCTGACGCCAAATAACAGCTCTTGCACTTGCGCTGCTATATTCAGGCGTGGAGAGTAAGACTATCTGTGAAATTACTGGCACATGAAGTATTTTGTTTTAGCCCTAAACCAGGAATTCATCTGTAATCCTCTAATTGATCACTTAGCTCGTATGTCACCCTGAATCTTCTTACTAATATTATAAATGCGAAAGTATGGATGGATGTATGTTTGTTTGTTACTCAATCACGCCAGAACGGCCCAACGGATCTGGATGAAATTCGGCACATAGATAGAGAAAAGTGTGGAATAGCACATAGGCTACTTTTTATCCCGGAAAATTGCGTAGTTCCCGCGGGATAGCGATAAACGAATTCTTTGCAGACGAAGTCGCTGGCAACAGCTAGTACCTATATAAAAATAAAGGTTCAATCGAGCGGAGTGGCTAAACAAGATGATATATCGTGTTCTTTAGAGATGCGAGTTGTTGACATAGGGCAAGATAATATTTTAGAGTGCGGATATTTTTGATCATAATATCTGTGAAAATATAAATCCGAAAGTGCAAAGCGATTAGATAAGGACCTTATGACAATTTTGTCAAAAACAATCACTCATGAACGGATTTCAAAATCATTCCTTAGGAATAATAATTTTGCTGCTAAAAAAGAAATGTATATGCGTACAAAGTATGTTCGAATCAATAATCTAAATGTTGTTCTGTTACGTTACCGATAGTGTTCCGCTATCACACAAATTCCGTGGAATTTAACATTGTAGTATGCAGGCAGTTGGAATAACCATTCAAACTTAGCATAATTAAAACTTCAATCAAGTTAAACGAAACTAGTTATGCAAATGGAGCAGAACGCATTTGCATCGCTTCGGTGCCCGCTAGCACAGCTGTTTCTGAGAAAGAGATAATGTTATACGGACAAAAAGGATACGAAAGAGACAGCTAAGGACTTAGCTGTTAGTTTTGCATGGTGGAATTTGTGCAGCTTGAATTTAATAATTGCCTGTCACTTTCCCTTGGAAGGGCCGTGTAGGGTAAAGCCATGCTCTGACACAGACGAATGACACGAAGTGACGATGTAATAGAGACACCGCTCCCATAGTAACCTATACATATTGAGAAGAGAGAAGTGATAGACATAACCTACCAAGTCATGTAGTGTCTCCTAAATTGTGACCCAGAAAAACTGAAGATGGAAAACGGTGAAGATGAATTATGTTCATTTCGCACGAGTCGGCTGGTTGCAAAAGGGATACATATATTACATCCGCGATACACTAGTATTTTAGAAGGTGTGGATAAGAAGTTCCAGGACCAGGACCAATATTTTCTTGAAGAAGTTCTATAGGTTACTACACTTGTTTTAGAACTTGGAAATATGGCGTATCGTAAATATTATTATCTGCAAATTTCTAAACGACACTGAAAATTAGAACACATAGAAAAATCCGAAAAGTAAAGCTATGGCCGGGAATCGAACCCGGGTCCTCGTCATTCCGTGACGCGTGCTATACCCCGACACCACCCATAGCAGGTCCCCTGCCTGCTGCCTGCTGGTCAGGTTACCTGCTATGGGTGGTGTAGGGGTATAGCACGCGTCACGGAATGACGAGGACCCGGGTTCGATTCCCGGCCATAGCTTTACTTTTCGGATTTTTCTATGTGTTCTAATTTTCAGTGTCGTTTAGAAATTAAATTTCTAACGGTAAAACGTAAAAGTAAACATTAAAAATCAAGAAGTAAATTTCTTGATTAATTTGATATTTCCTATTATTATCTGATATCTGAACGTGCCAATGACTGTCCCAATCCGTATCACATTGAGAATAGATCCGGTGAATAATAAATGTAGTAACTCCTTTCGCTGTCACGCGTGTTTATGGCCATGTTTGGTTAAATAAGAAAGTTTCCGCGAATTATCGCAAAACGGCTTGTTTGCTCGTGTTTTGATAACTCATATTACATTCACAGACATACATAAATTATGTCTTTATCCCTTATGGAGTAAGGTAACAAGACCTAGATGCCATATTTAGCGTGATTGTGGGCGAATAGCTGGAAAGGGAAATCAAAAGTGATGTCTTGCCGTACAGTCAATTCAGCATGAGTGGTTAAATGGATGATAGACCTACAAAAACAAATTCTAAACAGGACCTGTCGTATGTGTGAGTAATGTGTGCGAATAGACAAATTGACGTTCCAAATTAGAAAACATGACTTAAGGTCATTTACTTAAGTTTTTCACAAGATACCTTTTTTAAAGTTTACACTATGTAGTCTTAAAAAACTATTATAATTAATAAATATTTAAGGAGTTATGGACTCCAAAAATCCTTAAAACTCCGTCCCAAGCTCCAACCTTAACATCAAAAAAAAATTAAGGTGTTGGTGCGTATAGTATCTTGCAACAAAAATTGGTTTGATTTGAACAATGCGAGGTCTTAAAATTTCCAAGACGCCAACGTAAAGCTACCACTCTTAACAAAAGGGCGAAACGGCCACGATATCTATGACAATACGCTTTGATGTGTTGGTGACTTACAAGTAGCCTGAGGAACCCTTGGCAATGCGTGATGCACGCAGCCTGTTTTTTTCCATTCGCCTATTCAGTCTTCACTGTAATTACACTCCATTTCATGTAGGTAATATTGCACAGTCATTAAGCAAGACCAAATTAGTATTTTACTAAATACTTTAACGACATACGGGCTAGAGTAAGGTGGGTGTGCATTATAACCGGGTTTATTAATAGGTAGTAAAGTAATATAAGGGTAGTGTGTTATCTAGAACCGCTTTGTACACCCTCGGTATTCAACTTTTACTTGAAGTGAATAATAGCCAGCGGGTGGCATTATCCACTATCGACAATCACATTCACACCGACTGGTTACGTGTTCTTAAACAACCATAAAAGGAATGAGCACGAACTCGGTTCGAAACAGCGTTTTTTCGGCAGATCTCAATCTTCACGATTGAAGGAACACCTTGCGAGTCTCGCAACGTGATCTGTAAAAGGTGATAATGATAAATAACACAACACTATCAACTGGGCCTAAAAGTGATTCACAGGAAACAACAGCTCGTGTTTAGATAAAAACGAGAAGGAACTGTTTGACATATCTGCGGCGATCGGAAGGGGAAACGAGACGTTGCGCAATCCAATGACGACGATAAATATTATAAATAGCACCGGCTCTCGTAAAGTATAATGTTAAGTATCCGGTGAAGCAAGCGTCGCAACAGATTAGCATGGATTAAGGAGAGGCGCGGGAGCAAAGACAACACTATCATCATCACTACATAGTATAAAACAAAGTCGCTTTCTCTGTCCCTATGTCCCTATATCCCTATATCCCTATGTCCCTATGTATGCTTAAATCTTTAAAACTACGCAAAGGATTTTGATGCGGTTTTTTTTAATAGGTAGAGTGAATAGAAAGGAAGGTTTATATGTATAATACATGTATAATATACTTACCGTGCGAAGCCAGGGCGGGTCGCTAGTTTAATTATAAGCAATTTACCGCCGGCTATAGCGTATACGCGTGCGGAAATTCCGCTTCCTGCCCAGAGGAAGACATAAAATTGTGTACACACCTCGGGCGGTGATAAAGAAAGCCCCAGGTCGCATGTTTATCGCCCTCGCCTTTGGTTCGTGCGGCAAGTTCCTGCGATCCGGGACATTCTTTATTTCACCACGCTCGGAATGTAATGTAACTACTAAAACGTGTCTGAGAATGTTGATTGCAAACGTTTCAGCAATCTCTCACGATGTTCTTTATCATTGTCCATTCACTTAGGTACATAACTATTTTTGTTTACTTTCATTATTTTATTTTTGTGTTTCATCTATTATTATCTTTTTTAATAATGTTTTCTCATCCGATAGTCCCAACGCAAGACCAGCGCAGGCGAGGCCAATGCTGAGTTGCTACCATTTCGTGACGATTTTTTCTGTATTAAAAATTTCTTTGTTTCTTTTTTTATCAACGTGTATTGTATTGTTATGAATAAACTTTTTCGTTCTTTCTTTCTTTAGTGCAAGGCAATGTCTTTATGGTGGTGGTATCGATGGTGGAGACCTGCGTCTGCGAGCAGCGTTAGGCTCGACTTGACGCTCGACAGCGACCGTTAAGTTCCATCAGAGAGGTTGTGGTTGGCCGCGAGCGAATTTAAAACGGCCGAGCTAATGATGTTGCTGTAAATGAACCAAGATCTTATCGCGGCGGACAAGCGAAATGGTTTCTCTTCGAAATTAACTTAATTGCCTTGCTTAATTAATAGTCGTCTACAATGTAACACAATAAGGAAACTGTTTATCTTGGTTGTACTGCACATATTGCACGATCTATCGTATTAAGTATTTGTGTTTGCCTTGCTTAGAATCCGAAACTAGATCAAAGGTAGACCACGTGCTAGGTTAGGGATCGCTAAAACTGTCTTACTCGCTATTCCTGCCGCCAAGCAGCAGTGTTTGCGTTGGTGTTCCGGCGAGGAGAGTTAGACAGGCGGTGACATTACTGGCACATGAGCTATTCCATCTTAGCCCTCCAATACTGGCAACGTATCTGCGATTCTCCAGTGTCACGAGTGTCCATGGGTGGTGGCTCACTAGCAATCAGATGACCCGCTTGCTCGTTTGCCTTCCTTGTCGATAAAAAAAAGATTGCTGTCTGATGATTAGGTACCCTTAAAATCCCCTAGCTTAGAAGATAGAAAACCACAACTGAAGGACCTACAAAAGGCTTTATCTGATGCCTCTCTTAGTTTATATACGTGGAGAACTTTGCGATGAACATCAGCTTGTGCAATCACTGCATTGTATGTTATCGGAGGACGGCAGCCGCCAAGAGCCGTGCGTTGGCGCGGCGCCAGCGCCGGCGCCCGCGAGGTGACGGCAGCTGCAATGGCTGCCACTCGAGCTGACACAGCCTGCAGTACACACAGCGTTCTAAGCGTGAATTGCACCAAGTAACTATAAAAATAAAAATAACCATTAAGTAGGTACCATACATTTTGATAAGTACCGTAAAACCCCGTCTATTCGCCTAGTATACCTATCTTCGCCTATTTTCATAAATGTTGAAATTCCCGCCTAGTTTTTAGGCTAGGTTCCACACAAAACTGCTAAATAGAAAGTTGACGTGGCAGCACGTGTTTTTTTTTACCTCTGCGGAACTTTGCTATAAGTAGCGCTAAAGAAGAGAAAAAGGAAAGTTTTTTCTTGTATTATAATTTACAACTAATGCTCTTTCTTATGATATTAGTATTTTTTAACTAAGCTATATATTTACGTCGCAATCGATTAATATGTGATTGAGGTCATTTTCCGACCATCTTGTAGCTATTCTTCGCCTACCCCTAGGGTTGTCAATCAAAGTGTGTGATATATTTAAAATCTCAATCAATATTCGAGAATTCCTTTTGTAAATATTTTTCTAGTAATTTAATAAGTATTTTTACGGTTTTCCCGTTAGAATAAATTTCAAAATATTTTTGAATGGAGACAAAAATACAAAAAAAAAACAGAAAATAAAGCGAAACACAGAATTAAATGTGACTTATCTAATCTGATTGTGATTTAGTATAAGAAAAAATAGATACCTACTCAATTTTCTAATTTATTTGTATTTTTTATTAGTCCTAAACCATTACCCTTTTTTTGTAGTCGAGTAAGTCAGCGTGATTTTTGACTACCCTATCGAAAATACAGCAAATGTATGAAACTAGCTTCAGATTGGTACCTGTCTTCGCCTACCATCGTTTTCTTTTAAATGTGACCTATTTTGGAATGGTTAAGGCTCATAATCGAAATACACGTTAAAAATGCATAAGATTGCTGGAGGCAATTTCAAATTTCGTCGATAATTGACGCCCCAACCATATGTAGGCGAAGACAGGGCATTTTGCCTATACTTCGCCTATCACCTTTGGAGTCCAATTGTAGCCATCCCTTAGCGAAATTTAGACCTTATGTTACGGTAATCTATGGCCCTAAATAGGTTAATTAGTTTTTGATCTTAACAAGCAAAAATACGTGTAAATCTGAGAGGAATTTTCAAAAAAGTGTCAAAATCAGGCGAAGTTACGGAACTCTACGGTAAGTATACAAAATACGCAACATCGCCGGTTATAACTATTGTTATTATTATCAATTTCAAGGTAATTTAGTGTAATGTGCCACTAAAACACCAAGCTTTTAACTAAAAAGGACACATATTTGCAACTATCTACCAATTGACTAATGTTTTTCTATGGTTCCCGCGCGTTGTGTAATGCCGTGAGGGGCTTCTCTCCTTACACTTGTTATTTAGCTGCAGTTGTTCACCTTTCATAATGCGATACTGCAAGTAATGTGATACTGCAGTAAAAATTAATGTATGCCAGCCGGCCGCCTCCAGCAATGGAAATACAATGTGCTAACTGATGCATTTAATACTCGTAATAATACACTCATGTCATGTCTAAAGTACATGCAACAACAATGCTGCAACATTCCCTGAGCGATACAACTTCGGGATCTTTAAAATGCGAGCCTAGCTGTTCCTGAAAGGGCCGGCCACGCACCTGTAATTCCCCACGTCTTGCAGGAGTCCCTGGGCGATGGTGATCAGTTCCCATCAAGTGACCTGTATGCTCGTTTGTCCCCTCTTATATAAATAAAAATGTATCTAAGAAAATGCAATTGTCCTAATTAACATGAGCTGCTTTTTATCTCGCTAAATTCCTACGGAATGCGGACAAATTTGCGGGTAATCTCATTTATAACTACTGAATGTATGTAGGAGGTCGCATTTTTAATGTATTTACCGAATTAACGGTTAATTGTCAGTACCTAATATAAATGAGGTTTTAACTCTCTGAATTCACTTCCAACATCATTCTTGATGTCTCGATTCAGTCAGACACAATCCTAATCTTCAGAATCATCTTGTAACGTCTTTTGTTTTCCAAACATGTGCAACGTAGTCTCTTATCAAGCCGTCGCGTCGTAACTTTTAAACGACTTTCAACTCCTTCGAACGAGTACGCTAGCAGACTCTGCAACTACTGCGCAACTTACTGCAACTCAATACTGCGCCACGAGTTGGTGACAAAGTTTAATCTCGTGAGATGACAGTTAGTGCACAAACAGAGAAACTCCGTTGACGGTCACAGTTCGCACGGGTTTCATTGAACTCCTCACAGCATTTAGTTCAGCTACTTAGTAGGTAGTAAAATTACTAACTTTATTGGCATATGTGTATACCTATTTGAGATTACAAGACAAGAGTACTTGAGCCATATAAAAACATCAACGGATTTTTTCAGAAGTCTTCTAAACATTACCTCGTATCTTAGAAAATTCCGCATTAAAGTCGAGCTATGTGTACCTACATTAATTGGTTGAGCACTATTTAGCTGCTAAAATATGACAACAAGTACACAACTTCTTTCCACCGAGTGTAGAAGAGATGCAGTTGGCGGACTTGCCCCCGAAACGTCACCTCAAACTGCTTTCTACACGATCCATGTGTTGGTTCAAGTTTCGTGTACTGGTTCCAGTTTCGTGTACCTAGTGGGTGCAGGTTCTTATCTTCCTACTTACATCTCACACGATTACCAAGCATATGCACGGGAGCGAGGCATTTTAATCCCGTTTCTTTGACAACGTGTTAATCATGCATGTCAAACTGCAAGGAGGTCAAATTAATCTTGAGATACATAATAAACCTATGTATCTTGTTAGAACTTGTTGCAACTCTGTTAGTTTCTCGGCCCATCATAGACATTGCAAGTAAACATATAGGATACACTTAGGTATAGTTAAAGAAACAGAATCACGTACCGTACAGACAGCGGAAAGTGACTTAGTATAATGTTGCTACGTTTCTGCGACTTGTTTAGCGCGTGGACGTGGTAGAAACGCTACAACTACTTCAGCTTTACAAGGGAAGTTTATTCTGTATACCTTGTAGGTACATCGCGTCCGAGCCAACGAGTTGAGCCAACCCTTCACCGCTTCACCGCCACACGTGCCGTCTAAGTGCAGGAAAACAGTCGCCCCAGGCAAGAAAGCTACAAGCAACCGCCGCATGTAAATGAAAGTTGCTGATACTTGATTAAGGCTCGCGGCAGCTGGACATTCGGCCACCGGCGCCGACCGGAATTACAAGCACGATGCGATTAATGAGAATCCCACGCGAGCACACGAGCCAACATTGGAAATTCAATCACGACTGAACAAAGTAACGATGAAATAAAATGATTAGGTTGGAAGTTTTCCGACGGCTCTTGAGGCTATAGCCGAAGCAGATAGCAGTTTCATATTCTTTATTTTATTACAAGAAACTACACCAACAAATATTGGGATTGTTCATTTTTTTACAACATACCCTGATTTGAAAACCATTTTGAGGTATGGGGCTTGCGAACTGTTTTATCTTACTGGCGTTCAAAAATACTCAAGGATTACGGATATTTTGCAAAAAAATTGTTTGAACTTTATTCGACTTTACCGAGCGGCTGTTGGTAGTTGTAAAAAAATAAATAGGCAAATATCTAGTTTGACTATTAAATCTATATGTCAACTAGTTATCAGTGTCACCCAATGTCAGTAAAGTAAATATTGTTTTGTTGAAAACTTAAAATTATCGGTCGATTTAAAACGAAATAATGGAAATTACAGAAAATGATTCGTTCCAACCTGAAATAATGACTCTAAAAACAGCTCCAAAACAATAGTTCGCACGGATCCGAGAAGATTTAAGAGAAAAGTGGTGTCGCGAAGTAAATGTTGAATACTTCAAAGTTTATAAGTACACAATATTGTTGCGAGGATCATTTCGATGTAAGTAGGTACCAAAACACAATGCCACATACTTCCAAATTAATAATTTTTCAACTCATTATAATCATGATCAGGATTTAACGCAACATACAATAATCTTGTAGGTAAACCAAAGGTAAACAGTATATTTGACATTGAGATGACAGTCACAACAGTTATGACAACTATTTTTTTTTTAATTTCCAAAGGATTGTGGGAAAATTGCCTATTTCAGCCGGCCGTATATAATTTACGAAAAGTCGTATCTGATTTTTTTAAGCAATTATATTAATTAAATTAAGCCATGAAATGACAAAATATTGAAATTAGTTTCTTAAAGTGCTCCATATTTTCTAAAAAAAATATAAAAAGGGGGGGTTAAAAAAAATGAACAATCCCAATTTCCTTTTTTTCGCAGACATTATTAGCAACATTTAATAGCAAGCATTGGAAATGCTTTCTACTTAACATGAAAAAAAAGAATCAACCAATCAGCTTATAGTATTGCAACGTCAGCTGCTGACGTGATAACTTTACAAATCAACTTATCACAGTTCAGCGAGTTGTGTCACGCCGCGTGGCCGCGTCAGCCGCCGCGAGCGTGTGAATGAATCGATAACATTTTGGCTTCGCAGAATGAATGACAGTTGAGGCCTATCCGTGTGCCTGCCATGAAATCTAATTATCGAAAGTCTTCCGAACAGCTATAGGTCAAAAGAGTACGCGTTTCTGCAAGCTCGTCACCACATGACAGGACAAGTAGACAAAAACAAAACAGTATCTCCAGGCATTTCTCGTTTACGTTACGATATACTTTGATGCTGCTACTTGACCTAAGAGGCTGTTACAAACGTAAACCAAACAATATTGAGCTCTGATTTGGCAACTATTACTCTCACCTGCATCATTGTCATAATTTTACAAAATAGGTATAAATTACTGTACTGCATTCGTTAGTATTGGATAATATATTAAGAATGACAATAGCTATGTATAAACCACCTTGTTCGATTGATGAAGAGAATGTAGTCGTATACTTTCGTCGCTAAAAATGATGAAAATGATTACTGAAAATAATGAAGTCGTCAGCTGCTGGGGAAGGTTCGGTTTCGGAGTCGGCGCAGCCCCCGCCCCCAGCCGGCGGGCAAACATGCCGCTCGCCGCCGCTCGGCTTTCTAAATTCGGTGCGTTTTCCGCGAGCGCGTTACATATTTATTTATCGTGCCGGTGGCACCGTTACGTTTGCGACTGATGGATACGTGAAGTGAAAGACCATTGCATTCCAATTGCTGTGATGTGATTCCTTAAAAAACCTAGTCCGGAAAGTGATTGCTGCACTCAGGAGACAATCCAACCCATTCACCCGCAGGCATTACACAGAATCAGATCAGATGGCTTGCCATTTGGCGTCCCACGCGACAGATGGCATAACACGGAAGACAGCTGACTTTGTATAATGTGCCCGAGGGAACTAGTCAAGTTATGATTATCCTCATCGTCTATGAAGAAGTCTGGATCTCTGGATAAAAGAGAGATATGGTTTGGATTGGAGAGAGGAGATGCGGTTGCGGATATTAACACGATACGGAAACAACGCTGTGGCATGCTGCTGTAATGTGTGTGAGTGTGTGTGTATGTGTGCTTTACGTATTATATACAATAAAGAGTTATACATGCAATACATGTAGGAATGAATGTGTTTACAGAATGATAGACCGACAGAAGGAATGATGACTGTGTACAAGAATTGAACGAACGAAGGAATGAGAGGGAAGACTGAATGAAAGAGGAGGAATGCTAAGACGTAACTGAACCTGAGAGATCGCTTACTTTAAAAATATTTGTAAAAATCTGTTATACTTGGTTGTGGGATAAAATAAAATCATATTTCGTTAGAAGAAATCGTTTTATTGAAGAGGACGCTACATACATACATACATACAAACATCGCTATGAAATTGAAGGGCCTAAATTCCAATCGTTTCTTCCTCGCTCTGCCTTCGCTGTGTATGTACCTGCTTGCTATTACAATCGTTTCTTCCTCACTCTTCCTTCGCTGTGTATGTACCTGCTTGCTATTACAATCGTTTCTTCCTCGCTCTGCCTTCGCTGTGTATGTACCTGCTTGCTATTACAATCGTTTCTTCCTCGCTCTGCCTTCGCTGTGTATGTACCTGCTTGCTATTACAATCGTTTCTTCCTCGCTCTGCCTTCGCTGTGTATGTACCTGCTTGCTATTACAATCGTTTCTTCCTCGCTCTGCCTTCGCTGTGTATGTACCTGCTTGCTATTACAATCGTTTCTTCCTCACTCTGCCTTCGCTGTGTATGTACCTGCTTGCTATTACAATCGTTTCTTCCTCGCTCTGCCTTCGCTGTGTATGTACCTGCATGCTATTACAATCGTTTCTTCCTCGCTCTGCCTTCGCTGTGTATGTACCTGCTTGCTATTACAATCGTTTCTTCCTCGCTCTGCCTTCGCTGTGTATGTACCTGCTTGCTATTACAATCGTTTCTTCCTCGCTCTGCCTTCGCTGTGTATGTACCTGCTTGCTATTAAAGTTTACTTTTTAAACTTACTCCAGTTAATTGCTATCGAATTGTAGCACGAAAGGAGAAATGAAGGCAATTTTGATAAAAATAATGGCGTCGGCGCGCGTTATCGCGCCCGCGCACGAGACGCAGTCGCAGGCGGCGCACGAATCCGCCCGCCACCTGGCACACTCAGACTCAGACACACATTCCAACTTCGTTTCGTGCTGACCGGCTTACACTAATAGTTATAGACAGGAGAGTGGGATCCCTCCATCCTATGATACTAACTTCGAATGTCGAATTACAGCTTAGAGTAGCCCCTCAGCCTCGCGGTCGACATTCGGCGACCAGTAGGCTTATTGTCAAACTCGCTCGCAATCGCCATCGTGTTCATTTTGACAGTTCTTGTATGAATGTGACAGCTAGCTGATTCCAATGCCATTTGTCAGCCCATACATGAACTGTCAAAATGAAAACGATGGCGATTGCGAGCGAGTTAGACAATAAGCCTACTGCTAAATGTAAATTGCATGAAAACTTAAACTTTGTTATGGAATAAATGTTGAGCTAGAGAACAGGGAACAGGGTTTTTATTTGAAAATGTTACTGAAATTTGAAAATTTAAGTGAAGTTTCATTAATGTCTTCTGGTATAAGTTTTATCATTTAGATACATTGAACGGGCATCGAGTGCGTGTAGCTGCTCGCTAACAGCTCAACGTAGAGTATAATTGTCTCCAAGTACTTGATTGCCCATCTCGCACGCGAGCACTCCCAGCTATCTATCTACATATACGTAATACCTACTTACGACAAAACATTGACTTTTGACCCCTGTTTTATCAACGGTTTTCAAAAGATCTATGCGCCTGACCTTACAATTTTATGCATACCTAATAGAATAGTCAATGATACCTATGTGAAAACCTTTTTTATTTCCACATCACACTTTTTATACAGGTAGTTACCTAGCTGTACTAAAAAAATGACTAATAATAATAATAACACAAAAGTGCCACACAGACTAGCCATCAGCCAACCGCAGTAAAGAGGGAAAAATCCTTGTAGCTTCTTGTCCTAAATATCGCAAGCATTGCAGTGGGTGTCGCCACAGAACAAGTATAATGTTGGGGTCGTGTCGTCGCTGGCGACACCGCGCCGCCGCCGCAGCACGCCGCGCACGACCGGCGCGTGCGCAGCCGCAGCCGCTAGGCGAGGCCGGCGCGCTGACGACACAGGGGCTCGTACCTAATTGTTCCGGATTATTTCAGCCGGTGATTGGTTTAGCATATTGGTTTAGGAAGGCGACGGTAGTCGAGAGGGAAGGTGACACAATTTGTACGCGCTGCTTACCCTTACCCCCATCACACACACAAGCTACAAGCTCTACTCTACCAAACATTCAAAGCATATCCTTCCTTATAGCCGGCTGAGCGGTAGCCTCTCACCCGGCTCTCGGTTGTCGCAGGTCGCTTTTCACTAATTATAACGAACGCTATAACACGGCCTGTGGCAATAAATTCTCGCTCCGACAAAAACAAGGTTTCTAAGATGCAAATTGAATACCATAAACTAAGATAAAGATGACAAAACATTTCAAGTCGTAGCTAACCGCTAATTTAACCAAATTGACGGAGCCATAAAAGCGAAGGATTCCATAAGTTACGGTCGGCGGGTTTCTACATCGGTTCGAGTCCACGGCCCGATCGAGCGTCGCGGTCCAGTTCGCGATCGATTTACAACGATTTACAATAATTTACGGCCATTTACATATTTGATGGAGGTGCGACGACGGGTGCGAGCTGCGAGGGCGAGGGAAAGCGGCTCTGCGATGGGTTCTGTCAACACGGACGACGCCCGCGCCCGCCTCACACCTGCTAACGAAACAAGCAGTTGAAATCACTTAAACGATCTTCAATTGTCCTGTACAGATTGTTGAACAAAGCTGCGCTATCCAACATAATTCTAAAATACCATGTCCTCTTACACCTCGGCGAATAGACCAGGGAGTAACAAACGGTATCGTTAGCATTCCGATTTCCGAGTAAGGCTACAGATGATCTGAAATCTGCATTAAAACTTCATTCATATTCCAATCGAGTCTAACATTGATATCTGGTTAAGCCGTTAAGCCACAATGTTGTGGAAACTCCAGCATTTTATAGTATCTTTCATACTAGCGACATCTAGGTTTCGTTCAGCATAACTTTACTTCCTGTAACCATATTCTCTTTTTTACCCACGACGGAACGGAGACGGTATATGCGTTTAGGGTGATAGGTTGTGTGTCTGTGTGTGTGTTTGTCCGCAAACGCATGTTCCCATTTATCTTGAGAACGGTTGGACCGATTTAGCGACAGATAAAACTAAAATGTATTTAAGTACAAAGTGTTTACACGCATCTATTCACCTACCTACTTATTATTATAGTGACAAATCTATGAAAATCCGTCGGGGGCTGCCATTTTCACTTCTGTTACTAAATTAAAAATTTAAATTTAGTACTTAGTATAGGAAATCAAACGCAATTTCCATTAGTGAACAGGCTTGTGAAACTACACAATCCACTTGAATTCAGGGCAAGTAATGGAAGCCCTGGGTGGATTTTCATAGATTTGTCACTATAATAATAAGTAGTAGGTGAATAGATGCGTGTAAACACTTTGTAAATACATTTTAGTTTTATCTGTCGCTAGGATACCTACCTACTTATTTTACAAAGGTCGGTGGGTTCTTTTAGAAATTATTTAATACTTTTTAAATGTAGGTATACATCCGTCGCGGGTTTTTACAAAATTTTTAATTTTGCTTTTTATGTCAAATTGCTTCTGATTGCATGAAATCAAAAACATAAATTTGCCCACCCATCGGTTTTACTTAATGATATTTTCAGTCGTCGCGTAAATACCTATTAATATATTATTTTATATAGCAACGTTAAAACCGGCAAGCGTTTGCTTATCGTATTGTATTCATCCGCCGCATTGCGCGAGCAAGCAGTGAGCAGCTTCTTGCTCACCGCCGCTGCTCAGCGCTCACTGTTCACTGCTCGCGCTCACTGAGCACAGCCGACAGGGCTGCCGCTCAAGCCGATCCAATCTGACAGGATGGATAAAGGCTTCAAGATTGCCCAAACGTTACGCGTGACTGAGGCTAGGGCAAGGCCGTCGGGCATTTACCTACCGCCCGGTCGAAGCGGGCGGCATTCCATTAAAACGTAATAGGTAAAACGCGTTAGTTGCGATTACGAAAAGAATACTAATGAAAAAATGATAAAAGCATCGCAGCATTAGTCCAAGTAGGTAAGTGAACAGCCGCTCGAAAAAGTGACGATATAATAGTTATCAAAGTTGCTTTTAAGTACAGCTCTTATATGAGCGCAGCAAGTGGCGAAAAGGTGTCTCAAAATATTTATTTATAAAAATAATATCGTTTAGTTATATCTAGTATATAAATAATCAAAAATCGATGGATACAAGACCCAGTTACATAATAGAAGCGTAATAGACAAACCTGACATAATAGAAGAACCTATCTATACATATAACAGAGTATTTTAGGAACGCGATCCGTTTTTAGGCTGCGTGAATGAATCATTTCTCCGATCACAATATCAGAGCTAATATAAATAAAGCGAGAGCAGCAAAGGGCGTCGTGCCAGCCCTCGGTGATCGAATCAATTACGTTACACGACTGTCAACTCGCGCCGCGCCGGCCTCCCCGCTGCCTTGTTACTTTGCATTCCTAATGTGCAGCATTGTAATTGATAACACCGATTGAGCCAAAGAGACAATGTAGAAAACATTCTATAAAAAGATGACTCAAGGCTGCATATCTGAGAAGACGAAGACGCCAGTTATTCGGGGCTAAAGATTCATCAATAATTTATGGCACGAGGCATCACCTCGCAAAGGTTCAATTAATATTAGTGGTATGTACCTAATAATATATTAAGTGGCATTACTAAATCGATGGCCCAGACGAATAAACGTGCAAGTGCTATTACACGAAAAAAATTTTTTAGCTTCTTTAGCTTTTATATACCCTAAGGCACGCTGTTATATTTTTTTAAGCTGGTATAATTTTCCGTTTATGAGAAATGACATTTTTTTCATTTATTCGTTGGTAATTTTCCATATAAAGTTACACGAATAAGATTCCAAGAGAGTGATGCTGTTTCAGTAATTGTGTTACTTAACACGAATATACGTGCAATGGCTGCGTCATGATTTTCTATAATTACTTTTTTTTAACTCAATATGGGTAATAATACTTTGCACGTTTATTCGTGGTAATCTTTGTTGACGAGATTAGTGCAATCTAGCTTTGGCCCTTTGTTCACGTTAAAAATTAACAAGAACAACATTGCAAACGCCGAATGCAAAATAAAACGAACTGCAAAAATAGACGATAATAATACATTGCACTAAAACAATTACACTTTTTAACACGAATAACGTTGCAATAAGCCATAACACAAAGTATCTTGATAATTCATGATTCGAATAAAAAAATAAAGGGTTTTTTTTTATTTACGGGAAAATGGTCAAACATATGCGTCAAATATTTACACAGTTTTGTAAGTAATTTTTATATCAATCTAATGATATAATACACATATTATAACGGCTGCCACAACTAACGTAATATTTTGTTAAAACGGGTTTTTTTTTTCCTGTAAAGTTGCTGTTTTACGATTACACGTTTATTCGTCTGGGCCATCGAAATTTCATAACAGTGCTCAAACACTCCACTAACAAAAAGATAAAAGTCGTAGTGATGGACAATTTTAAATTAACAGCTGAAAATATCAGACAGACGAATCCTAAAAACATGTTCTCATTATTTGTATCGGTATCGCTTTCACAATTCGGCATTCAAACCTAATGGATAGAATGCGAGCACTTAGCCGAAATAAATTTACCTATTGTAAAATGCTTGTTTCAAGAAATAAAACTACTTACAAGAAGTGTTATTTATCAGTTCTGCTTTTGCAACCAACAACTATACTTACCTACATATTAGCACGCAACATTCACTCGCTTCTTTATTGCCTTCAACATATTGTATCACGTATCTCATTATCTTTTTCGGCGTTATTTAATTTGCTTTTAAAATTTGATTTGTTTGCTTGGAATATTGTTAGGAACGGTCGCAGCATCTTTGAGAATAGGTTAACCGTTTGAACGTCGACCCTCGTTGTGACGGAGGTAGTTGACGGACATAATTACCTGTCTGTTTTACACTCAACGTGAGCCAAAACATCTAAGTTGGTATTTTAAGGACCGGTGTCATTCAGAATCATTGACATCATTCAATCATTGACAATTACTTCTACAAACGGTGACTAAAACGTATTAAATGGGTAAATTCCGATGCGACAGCGAACTGGTCGCGATCAAAGATCGAGCCAATGACGAATACCTTTTGCATGACACGGTCGGATTACCATGTCTGTCACGTCCATCCTCGAATTATCTGTAGTCAGACACTGGTAATCCAGTTGAAGTTTTTCCCTGTGAATGGAGGAACTACAAATATTATAATTTTGTATGCCAATTCTAAAGTACCCAGGAATAAGCTCTACACGAGTCGTCGACACCATAGAGTTTTACAGATGTAATGTGTTTAGTTTATGTATTTTATTGGTAGGTAATATTATCTCGGCTGCTGTGACCGCGGCCCCGGCGAGGGCCCCAAGTGTCGCTCCGTAATCTTTTAAATTTCATTCATCATTCATTCCAACATTAACGCATGTCAACATTTCAAATTATAATGAGCATGACTGTCTGTCGCTGTCATAATGCTTGATGCGACGGAGCACGTTCAAGCGATTAAAACCTTCCACATTCACGGCACGCGAAGCTTTTTAAATCGGAACATTTTATTATTAAAACTAATCTGGAAGCATTTCCACGCGTGTACTCAATCCTTCTCATCATTCGATTCAGTCCCTGGGGTTCGAGCCAATTAAACTTTAGCAAAAGGTCAGTTGGCAACAAAGGTTTTAAAAAGCGTCCGCTAATGATTGTTCGCTCCAGGAGCGGACATCAGCGCCGGGCTTGGCGGCGCGCCGGCCCGCGCTGCCAACTGCAGGCCGCGGCGGGGCGCGGGTAATTAGCCGCCACGTTGCGACGCCTAGCCTGTTTCACCACTCTTTTAAAATCCTGATACCTTATATAATGGGTAAACGGAGCGGAGTAGAGGGTAACAAGACCTAAAGGCCACGTAAAACAGTGATGTGATAGGTTGCTAGCAGCATCGCCTATTATGATTCCTAAAATTTTCACCCATTCCCCCGATCGGCAGTTACGAACTGCTGAGAGACAAGAGAGGTGTGCAGCAGCTAGTATATATTCTATGTTTTTTCTTTACCATCATGGAAAGAGATCTCATTTCACAAAATAACGCACTCTACTTACAGCCGGGCATCAATACTATGTAAAATATGTTTGGTATAATCTGGTACCTATCTGCTCGCTTCACTCTCTAATTGAAATAACAAAAGCCGTCCGACGCTAACGTCGGCCATGTCAGCTAGAAACGAATTTCAAACATAAGCAACTCTTATCCCGGGGCCAAAAAACGCTTATCCATTTGTTTACCTTTCCCCTGCAGTAATGCGTACCCCAGACGAGTCCTCGAGTAAATTACAAAAGAAATTCAATATCGAAATCATAGCACGTCAGCCGACGGGGGCAGGAGGGCGCAGGGGGGGCAAACAAATAGAAACGCCGTGTTTTTATTATCGCGCCACTTGTCTGCGCCGCGCCTCTTTGAACGCGCTCGTGATTTCCGAATTGTTATTGAAATGCTTATTTTTTGTCAGACGCTGAGTCAAATTATGGGGTGCAGTTTTCTGCCGAACCCTTACGCTTACGATATCAAAGGACGTGGCTATTAATTGATGCGGGCCGAACGTATCCGTAGAACGGCTCGAAGTAGAAAAGGGGTTTTCAATTGGCAGGGCTTAGAACGAGTCGATTTGAAAATATCTTAAGCGTAAGAAAGACTGATGACATTCACAAATTCACTGCTTTAGGGAATTAAATGATTGGGTTTCCCTTGATCAGCTATTCATAGCGGACGGCCCCCCGCACGCGCTTGCACCAATTATGAGCCAAATAATAATGCGATTTAATTTTTGATCGCTTTGTTGGCGCGGCCGCTCCCGCTCCACTGCCAGTGATTTACCGTACGGCGGCTGATTCGTTTAGCGCTGCACTAATTCATTCCGGCGGCGGCAGCCGGATCACCGGCTTCAATGCCGGCTCGCATAAAGCAAACAAGAACAGCCTCATGCAATTATTGTAATAGGATTAGTTCGGATTGTAAATTTTAATAATTTACATAGTA
Organism: Pandemis heparana; assembly: GCA_963854515.1. Classification (NCBI taxonomy): domain Eukaryota; kingdom Metazoa; phylum Arthropoda; class Insecta; order Lepidoptera; family Tortricidae; genus Pandemis; species Pandemis heparana. The sequence continues at coordinate 14,254,269 of OY978024.1, forward strand.
ACTCAGGAAACATAAAAGTAATGACGCGGAGTTAGCAGAAGCGGTTTCGCAGCTATTTTTTAGGATCGTTGCGTCACGTTGTAAATCAAATGTGATTAAAATGCTAAGCTATTTCAATGTGAAACAAGATTTACAGCTGCAGTAAAAAGTGTATTGTGAATTTATGATAAAGCCAATCAAGTGCTATTGTTTATGAGTTTCGACGAAGCAGCTAAACTAGGGCACGGCGTCGCCGGAGCATGTGAATGATGTGATGGGTGAAATATTGCTATTTGCAACTTTGTATGCAGTTGCAACAAGTTGCAATCATAAAAGTTTGCAGTTTCTCTTACATAACCTAAGATACGAGATCAAATAAATAGTATGTACTTACCTAAGTACCTACTTAACTAAAGGCTTGGAAACTTGCGAATAGTAGGGAGCTAATTTAATGAAAAACTATTTCTCCTTCAAGCAGGGGCGTCTCTAGCCCTTGTGGCGCCCGTGTGCAACCAGTACCCTGGCGCCATAACACGGGCGCAGGGTCTTTGAGATCGCCGGCGCCGCGAGCGACGCATCTTTGGAGGTGTCGCATTAGAGGGCGCTCGGCGCCCCCTTAGACCCGGCGCCCGTGTGCGCCGCACACCCCGCACCATAGGTAAAGACAACTCTGCCTTCAAGATATTGAAAACGGCGGTAAAATAAGTACTTACTTACTTAAGTAATTTTCATCAAACCTTATGAATTGGAAGCTATATAAATGTTTTCCAAAAGCCCTCGCTCGTTACCGTTTATAAGACAACAAAAAAGCGTAAACTAATTAACGAATTCCTACGCCTTATTATGCCGTGGCGTAAAAGTAAGCTTGCGCTCATGTCCCACGCACGCATGCGTGATACAGATGTCGCATGGCGCGCATTAGCGGGTGCGGCGGCGCAATTAGAGGTTCGGGGAACGAAAGCGATGCGTCCAACAGCTACCTAAGTACTGGGTGCGCGTTACGTCGCGCAGAATAATAATGCAGGGAAAAGTAGACATGGCGACGTGACGTGGGCGGACGGGAGGGTGCTACTGTCCATACAATATGGAATATAATTGGCTTTAATGTTATAAAATCCAAAAATAAATAATAAATGAGAAACGCATGCGCAACACTGATTCATTCACACTCGTAACCGCCGCAGAAGCAGCGCACTCGAGTATAATTATCCAAACGCATTGTCTGTTCACGCATCGCAACGCCATTAATATTGCATGCTGGAGCATGTATGTAGTATGCTAACGTAGATAACCATCCGTTTTTGCTCGGTTTGCCTACATAACATAAGCGGACTACTTCTTGCAGGGCCGTTTCCTGTTTCCGGAGGTCGGCAGTCATTTTAGTATTTATAGCTATACTTAATCTAGTTCATAGGTTTTTGAGTCGCAAGGTTTAATTTTCTAGGTTTCCTTCTGCCATAACTTTACTTTACCCAGTCTCTAAGCTCTTACTTACAATGCCATTCGGGGTTGTCTAGCTATTTCACTCACTCGGTCGATTTAAGTACCTATCAAACCTTTAAGAGTAAGTGAGACAGCACGACAATACCTGATGATATTATACGTATATAAGTGAGCACCATCACCCATGGAGACCTGCAACACCAGGGGATGGCAAATGCCGTGCTAGAATAGAGGGCTTAAAACTGAGATAGAAATACCTCATGAGTCAATCACCGGCGGTCTTTCGTTTTCATTTCAGGCGAGAACATTATTTGAAACCGAGTGCCGCAATCTTACTGTAAATATGTTAGCCTATTTCAACACGTTCGATCATGGGTCGATTGAGGTCAACGTCGGGCAACGCAGCTATCGTAGAAAAGTATGTTTATGTCGCGGTAAATATTTACTACATAAATAAATTCTGGGAGACCAAAATGCTCGTCACACGTCGCTTCAAATATACCGCCTCGTCGATCGTTCAACCGGTCGCTCGGAGGTCCTATTCCGGACCGCTCGACTCCACGACGCGCCTTCGTCTCGCCCTGGCTCGCCCATGCGAGCGGCGACAAAAATAGAAGTGTCTCCATCGGACCGCGGAATTAGGCGCTCGGATATTGTTTACGTTACGATACAAATGCGGTATTCAATTCATTCAGCACACGGCCGTTAATTCTGATGACTTATTCAACGCGGCCGCGCGTCCCGCGACGACGCGCCCGCGCACACGTTACAGAAGCGACAGCCGGCCGTAATACCAAATAATACAAAGCGAACGGAACGAAACTTTATACGTTTTAAAACTTTAACAGTTGTTTCAAATAATGGTAAATGCCTTTGTAAGGTAAGGCGATACCGTGGATAAAATCCCAATTTCACGTAACGACTATGGGCAGTTTAATTTTGCTACACTGCCATGGATAAGAAACACGAAATCCGTTCGAGTTCGAGTTCTGAGACGGTATGCACTTTATCGCTCAGTGCGTCCTTGTTGCATTGATTGTAAAAAAGAGACGGAACACCGTGGTATCCCGCTCGTGGCTGCGCTACAGTGTGGCGACGCTAATCGCATTATCCCGTTTCACTAGTCTTCACTAAAACTGAACCGGATACCTCGGCAGCTGTTCGCTTCTTACAATAATCGCTATATTATTTGTATCGCGTAATGATTATGTATAGGTACCTGCTTATTATACCTATAGAGTTATCGAGCGAGGGCAATGACCGTGACAGCTTATCCGCATTTCCTTATCGCTGTTTTCAAATACATAGGTTATCTTAGCAACACGTGGTTTCGCTACAATGTAGGGTACGGTCAACCATTCAAGGATTTTTTATTTATTTTATTTAAGTAGCTATTAAGGAAACAAACGGTTGCAATCTCAAAACGGCAACGTGCAGTACCCGGCCATAAAGATTGCACATCGGTCTTTGGAAAGAGACAATTTGGCGAAGTTAGAGAGAGACAACGCTAAAGTTATCCGACAAGACCGATGTACTTACCTATGTGCTATCTTTATGGCTGGGCACTGTGTGCGTCTGTCTGACTTCACTTCACTTTTTATTTTTACATTGCTCTAATGACGCTCAAATGGTCACGTGGCATTGATTCACTTTGAGAACAAGGTGGAGCACACGTGACTTTTTGACACTTCAAACAGATAGTGGGGAGCGCGGCCGGTATCCATGTATAACACGCACATTATGTGCCTAGTCTGCGACACCATCTCAGGGCCAAATAGAAAGTTTTAGATTTTAAGTATATACCTACCTACTTAACCTAACTGGCCTGTTCGATGATTTATAGTATATGGAACGAACTTAGATTAGATTAACTACCTACCTATAATTCATGTACGTTATATAATAACACTGACATAAAAACATTAATAATCATTCGAAATATTATAGACGGGACCGCGATTACCTACCTACATTTATTGAGCTCCCGATATTTCGACGCAGATGCACATAAAGCACACGCAGCAAGCAGTTGCAGTTGTTATATTATACCTAGTATCATGTTGTTGTTGTTGTTGTTGTTGTTGTTGTTGTTGTTGTTGTTGTTGTTGTTCATATCCCGTCTATAATATTTCGAATAAACGTAACCGTGAATTATTGAAAACTTATTAATATTCATCGTCATAAATCATAATCTTAATTTATCACTAGACATAGAACACTGCTAGCAACACGAGAATCCACCTCGCCGGCCGCACACAGCCGCGCCAGAGCGCACAACATCCCTCGACACGACGCGTCGTGTGCGTACACAGAGGCACACAGCCACGCGCGGCGCCACGGCACGCACACACATGCGCGTGCTGCGTTGGAATGTGGAAGTACGTCGCTACTCGCTACAGCTCCTCTCCCTCTCCCCGCTCGCGCAGTTTAGTCGCAACCGCCGCAGCCGGCGACCGCGCGCGCTTCGTTTGTTTCAAAATGGCGTCTGAGGCCGAGCGGGGTGACGCGACGCGCAGGGCGCGGGCCGAGAGGCAGCCGGCGCCGGCGCGCAACCCCGTGCGCTACTGCGCCGTCTACACCTGCCTCAACAACTACAAGACGCACCCGCACCTGGCGTACTTCTCCATACCCATCGCAGGAAAAAGGTAACAGCAGTACTGCGCGAACGCATCGAGTCGAGGGCGGTTCGCGTTGTAATATCAACAGTTGCAATGTGTGTCACAATCACAACATGATTGATTGCTAGTACATTTTACGTAGTGGGTTGGGTACAATCGAACAGTAGATGAACATAATCAAAATAAGAGCGATAGTAGTTAGTAGTGTCTAATCACTGTACATACCTACCTACTCGTATGTAGTCACAGAGAAATACACACATCAAAAAAACCTTGGAATAATCATTATCCCTAGACATATTTTTATGTTTTGTCTCGGTAGTAATATGATAGACATTTTTAGGGATAAAAAACATCCCTAGACATTTTTGAGAGGTCATTGCAGTTGTTACGTCTTTGAAGTTCAAACAATTGCAACAAACAAACCCAGGCTATAATTTCATTATTAATATTAACTAGGTACTTTTTGTTTTGACTTTGGTATGACTGTAATGAGTCGTTAACTTTTCAGATGCTTGACATGGTTGAAAAAAATACATCGTATGGACATTTTGAAAAACGGGAGAGTGTCGGGCTACCACCGCGTGTGCGAGGAGCACTTCAAGCCGAGCCAGATGTTGAGCGGCGGCTCGCGGCGGCGGCTGAGCGCGCGCGCGGTGCCGGCGCTGCGGCTGCCGCTCGGCGACAGCTTCGTCACCGTCAACGAGGCCGCGGCGCCCGCGTCGCCGCCGGCGCCGCCGTCGCCCGAGCCCGCGCCGCAACCGGCGCAGCTCCCGGCCTCAGCTCCCTCCCCGAAGGCGCGCGCCCGTGCTTTCACTACGAGTACGCTCGAGATCTTCGAGTACATCGATAAAACTCCCAAACGGGACACGAGAAAACTTCGCCGGTGCCCGCCGCCTGGCGCGTGGCTGCGCCGGCAGCCGGCCGGGCCGCCCGCCGCGCCCGCTGCGGAGCTCGCCGACTTCTTCACGGCATGCGACCGCCACTTGAACCAGAACATGGCTGAATTCGTCAAATTAATAGCACAGCTGAGACAGCAGGAGGGCGAGGGCGACGACGGTCTACATAGTTTATGCGCGAGGCTGCTGGTCGCCGCGCCGGCCGCGTACCGGCTGCTGCGGCCCGCGCTGGCGCTGCCGCCGCCCGCCGCGCTGCGCCGCCGCCTCGCGCCGCTGCTGCTGCACTGCAACGCGCAGCTCGAGGACCTCCTCAAGCTGCGGGTGGAGCGGATGACCGAGCGGGAGAAGCACTGCACGGTCAGCTTGCAGATCATCGACGTGAGACCCCACCTGTTCTACAATATTACATTCGACAGAATTATCGGACTTCACGAAATCGACGGCAGCCAGGAGCCGTGGCCGGCTCGGCACTGCGCGCTGCTGTCGGCGCGCGCGCTGCTGGGGTCGTGGAGCCAGCCCGCCGCGCTGTGCTGGCTGGCGCGGGCGGACGCCGGCGAGCTGCGCGCGTGGGCGGACGGCGCGCTGCGGCGGCTGCTGGCCGCGGGGCTGCGCGTGCGCGCGCTCGTGGCCGACCCCGCCGCCGCCGCCGCGCGCCGCCCCGATGTCGACGCCGCGCGTCCCTTCTTCCACGTCGACGAACACAAAATTTATTTCATGTACGATCCACCCCGACTCATGAAACTCCTGCTTTGCAAATTCATCGTGTACGATTTCCACTTCGAAAAGTCGATCGCCAAGTGGGATGACGTCGTGCAATACCGCAAGTTGGAGAAGCACAAGCCGCTGACGCTGACGCCACAGTTGACGGACGCGCTGACCGGCGGCGGCGCGCTGCGGCGGGCGCGGGCACTGACGCCGCGCCGCGCCGCGCGCCTGCTGCCCCGCGCGCTGCCCGCCGCGCTCGCCCACTACCACGAGCGGGGCCTGCTCGGCGCCACCGCGCCCGCCACCCTCAAGCTCGTCCTCAAAATTAACGACTTGTTCGAAATTCTGGATTCCACGGCGACGAGCACCGGGCGACAGAATCACGCCCGAGGACTATCCGCGGATTCGGAACGGACCGGATTTCTCTCTTACATGAAATCATTCTTTAAAGCGTTAAAGTTGAAGGATAGATCCGACGTCGAATCCCCTGATTCGAAAGAGTTCTGCGACTCCTGGCAGGTGTCGATCGCGACCGTGCTGGCGCTGCGGGAGGACCTGGCGCCGCTGCAGCCGCGCCTGCCGACGCGCCGCCTGCACCTGGACGACCGCGTGGCGGCGGCGGCGCGGCGCGCGGCGGGCCCGCGCCCGACCGTCCCGACGTGTCGGCAGACGTTCGCCGCTTTCAAAAAGCTTTTCTTCGATGACATCCTCCGATCTCTCGGCAAGGAGATGAACGTCGATCTGAACAGTTTCTTGACGATGGCGACTTCTATAACTGGAACATCGCTCGTTAGCTCCGATCGTTTCGATATCGATGAGGAGGCGGAGGTTTTGGCGCGCGACTACCGCTCGGGGCGTGGGCGGCGGCGCGGGCTGGCGGCGGCGGCGGCGCGGCTGCTGGCGGCGGCGCGGCGCGTGCACGGGCGCTGCGCGGCGGCGGCGGGCTGGCTGGCGGGGCCGCCGCGCGCGCCGCTGCTGCGGCTGCTGCGCCAGCTGGACGCGGCGCTGACCGCGGCGCTACGCTCGCCGCAGCCGGCGCCCGCGCGACTCGCCGACCTGCTGCTGGACCTGCACGTGCTGGACTGCGACCTGCCCTGCGCCTGCTTCCCGCTCCAGTTCCTCAAGAAGCTGTTCCTCCGGCTCCGGCTCTACGACATACTCAGAGAGAACCAAGTTGCGTTTAAAAAATGCGACGACGATGTTAAATTCCATGTTAATGATCTGGAATAGAGAATTCCGTGATTTGACGAGTCATCTGATTTGTGATATGCAAATTAGTTTTAATCAAGTTTTAATGGTTGACGATTGTTATTATTAAACGCACTGAACTGCAATACCTAATTAGCGTCTAATTTTTGTTACTAAACAAACACTTTTCCCCTTCGTAAATCTTTTTTTATTTAGGTAGGTACACAATATACCTATATTTGTCTTGTTTGTTTTGCACAATAAAGAGTTTACATACATAACTACATAATATACTTACAATTACATACATACACAAGACATACAAGAGCATAACCAATTCTTAAAAGCATTTAGAGTTTAAAACTAAAACCATACCTTTAAAGTCTTTAAACCCGTTAACAGCCAAGTCGAAATCACTATACAATTAGATACTGTTTGTTATTATTTGCATACTGTATATCATTTACTTAACTAAAATAAAATTGATGATTAGAAGTAAAATATTGTACAATCAGCGTTAAATAATAGTTCGTGACACCCGAAGTGGCCAAAAAGTTAGCACGCGCGCGACCTTATTTCAACTGTAACAAAGACGTGTTGCGTGTTGTCAGTCCGCTGTCTGTCGGTCTGTCCCTATTTATGCTTAGATCTTTAAAACTACGCAACGGATTCTGATGCGGTTTTTTGCGAGAGGAAGGTTTACATGTCGCGGGCTTAAGCTAGTAACCTAGTAATAACATAAGGCGCAGTATTAGTTTTCTCAAACCGCAAATCACAATAATATCGCATTTGGTATGTACCTACTCGTACCTACTACAGTCGAGGGCACAAATATCGATACAGCCATCGTGTCAAAGATATGTGTCACCGGCCTTATTGTTTGTGGCATTAAGGTGTATAGATGTTTTTGACGACTTCGTAACGTACATTTATTTATGCAGTTGACTGTACTTACGCTTTTCACAGAATGTTTTTATTAGGATCTTTTCTTTCCAACTCACGAACGTGCGCATGCGAATGCGCATGAGTGTTGTACAACAAAAAGGGCAAGCTTTTAGAGGTGTCCCTCTAACTGGCGCGGCGGGCGCGGCTTGTTATCGCGGTTGCTCTTCCTTCCCCACTCGCCATTAGCACCCACACCCACAGCACATCATTACAGTGCGATAATATTTAAAACCACCTTCGAGTCTTTCCTGCTGTTTCACTCACTCTTATGGGTTTGATGTTTGAATCGGCCGATGGTGCCCGAAACCCGAAATTTGTTCTAGGTCTAGACTCTCACGGACTGTACAACGGTGTTACATTAAAAAACTACTAGGATTTAGTTCTGACTAAGGTTGGATGATGGTAAATTTAGAATACACCTTACCTATATCTTACCACACACACACACACGCACGGGTACTTACTGTCTGAATTGCGCATTTTTTAAGTGCAAGTATTTTACTCTTCGTTGTCAACGGTGCGTCGCGGCGTCAAACACGTAGTACGTACAACTGCCGCGTCACGACGCTGACGCCACGCCCGCCGACTGACATCACGCGACGGGTACCTAGTGCCTAAATACTTTGGCTTCAAGACACGCCGCGGGAATGAAATAACCCTGAAATGAGCTTTCCACCGTTGTTATTGCGGGCGCGGCGCGTGCGGTCGCCCGCATCCGCTGCGGCTGCCGCTGCGGGCGCCCGCCGGAGGCCACGCCATCAAAAACACTATTAATATAATCAGCGGCATATTTAGCGGAACACAAAAAAAAAGTTAGCAAAACGCATACAAGTATTTTTTGATAAAAGTTACCTACCTACACTTTTTTTGTGTTCCGCTAAATATGCCGGTGTTTATTACAAAGTACCTATGACATACGGTAATGCCTAGCCACTGAAAATCATTCATAGGGTTTGCTGTTTCCCGTGATTGGCGGTGATTGGTTATTCATCATGTAATCCTTTTGCTCGTCTTCTCCCAATTTCCATTAACAAAAACCATGTTCTAAATCGCTATAGGTACCTACCTAATTTTGTCAGAATGGTTCATGAACATCAGTTGAGGATTTAACCGGCTTTCCTAGCCGTGCTATGACTTTCCCCTTGCCTTCCACACCTCAGTACTGGAGACCAGAATTTCACAGTAGAGTGGCTCTCTTACATCGTATCAGATCTTTTGGTCACCTTACGACTGCAACGAGAGAGATATATAAAAGTATATCGGTTCGTCGCAAGCAAGCCGTCGCAGAGCTGACCCAACCTACCGCAACAATACGAACGGACTTGTTGAAAAATAACGCGTTGAGAGTTGAGGTAATCGTTCATGGTAAAATATTTAAATAACAAGTCACATAAATTCAATTCTGTACACCTTAATCATAAATGTCCAATATTACATGATAGGTACGTATACGTACGTTGTTATAATTATAATTAAGTACATAGAACAAGCAATCAGTTAAGAAAATATGGCAAAAACGTATCCTTGTCCTATTGGGGCGACCATTCAACTTGGGCAGGATGCTCCGTGTCGGCTAGTCACTCAGCTGCAAGTTTGTGAGCTAGCGTGAGATTGCCCCACTCTGCTTCAAACAAAACGTCGTTTATAAGCTTTTCAGCCAAAAGTCCTTGATGCTTCGGCAAGTCCCGTAGCTTACACGCAATGTATCTGCAGAAGGCTTCATGCCGGTCCTCCGCCGCGTCGCGCCTCGGCCGGTTGCTCCCATCTTCACTCTGCTTTGCGTCATCAGCATATTCGTGCTTCACTCTTCTATTTGCCGTAGGTGTCTTAACAGTCGATATTAAAGGATCTTCATGATCAGATTTATCGTTTGATTGTCTGCTGCTATGGTCACTGATCATTCCATTATCAATGTTATCATCAGGCTTCTGCAAACAATTCAATGTGTTATTTATTATCTAAAAAGCATAACCAAATGATTTACAGTATTTTTCCATGGTTTCTCTTAGATGCCGAAGGATGTTGTATAACATTAAACGTTAACCAAGTACGCATGCTGCCATATCGTTCTTAAATTGTTGTACAATACCTACTTCACTTTACATTTACTTCACCTGAATCTGCATCAGGATTGACAACAGAAGGCTTAAGATGGAACGTCAAACTTACCTCGCATTCTCCTTTGATGAGTCGCACTTGGAAGGAGTGGTCGTGGTTGTTGAGAGGGGCATGTGGGGCAAGGGGGGTGTCATGTTGGGCGGGCGGGGAGGGCGGGGCGTCATGCTCCGCGTCCTTGTCCTCCAGGAAGGCCAGCAGCCGGAAGCACCACAGCCGCGGCTCGTGCACGAACCCCGCGCGCCGCGCCGCCTCCATCTTCCTCCGCTCCTTGTGGTACGACGACCGCACAGAGTTTATTTTCTTCGACACGTCATCTCGCGTCGCCTTCGGCTCCACTTCTCTATACTTTTTTAAGAGTTTATCTAGAGCAGCGTTTCTTCTGAATCTGCGATGAAAATGATCAATTCAATAAAAATTTAATACCTACCTATCTATGTATAATGTTTAGCATTTGTGTAGTCGACCAAGTTACTGCCGCACATCCATAAGATAAAAACAATAGGTACCTAGGTAGAGATGATTGTCAATTGGAATTATTTTTTGATGATTACATAAGCCGTACAAATTACATTGAACTTTAGGGTGGAATAGGAATTTCTTGATTGATTATGAACCTACCTTTATGTAATATACTCACGAGCAAAAATAACGGGCCACTTTTCATACATCTTCCTGTGGGAATGGGAAGTGACCTGATATTTTTACTTGCCGGTGAATAATTCATTCGTTCCTCTACGAGATTTTTTTCTTTCAGAAATCAATTCGCTAACGATTCAGGACGACAGCAGTTTTAAAAATAGATTAAGATAAAATGCCAGTACAGTCCGTGAGCTCTTAGCACTTAGAATGCATTCGGGTTTGTCTTGCTGCCTCCCTCACTCGGCCGATTCTAGGAGGTAACTATCAAAACCATAAGAGTGAGGTGAGTGAGTGACACAGCAAAACAAACCCGAATGGGATTCTAAGAGCTCACGGACTCTACTTCTACAATCGACTCTGATAGTGATTCAACCGGCCGAATGGACACACTCCGCTCTATTTTAAAAAATAATAAGGCAAGTAAGTACAGCTTACGGGAAACATCTTGAGCAAGAACGACATGGAAGGGGTAAGTTCGCGCATGTGCTTTTATACAAAAGAGACGCTAAATTAACTTCTGCACATTCAAAGTCATGCTCAAGATGTTTGCCGGCAACTGTAATTATTACAAAATGCACAAACTGAGATACCTACCTGCTATGATATCCAACATGCTTGACCCGCCACAGGCACGGCTCGTTTTGGTACATGCGGATGAGGTCCTTGAGCACCTCGCGGGTGGCGTGGTCGCGCGCCCGCGACGGAAACGTCATGCCACCTGACGGGCCAGGGCCGACTGACGCGCCAAATGGACGGGGCCGACGGACTCAAGCACGCATACACGCCCGGCTGTGACATGAGTACGCCCCCCTCCCCCCAAACACACACAGCCGAGTGGCATAATCGCATCCATTTGGAATAGCGCATTCTAGATTTAGAGCGATTATACATTAGTATTTTGGTGTAGTCATAGCGATGTCGGCAGTAGGCATGCTTGAGCCGCATCCTTTTGGCGGACGCGACGCGGCAGCGGCACACAGACGTCAGACATTCATCACGGGAGGTGGCGGGCAGGGCTACCCCGCCCCGGCCCGATGACTCGCGACAGGTTTGCTGGTTACTAGACTAGCCGGACGTCATTAATTAAACAAATGACATCATCTCCAACAGATGAAAAATGAACTAGAGCATCGCCTTTTTGGCCTACACATCTAACGCAACTGTATACGTATGGCCGTTAGCGTGTTTGGTTATGAGTGCCTCGTTCTGTGTAGATTTTCGATATTTTTATCGGTGACTACTCAGATAGGTAGGTACTTAACAAAAGTTTTTTTTTAATATGATAAGATCCCTTGTTCCTCGTAGATAACCATGTTTGATTATATTTGTTGATGAATTAAACACACTCAGTAGGTTTAGTTCTGCAACATTTAGAAAACTGCAGCACCCGGCCATAAAGATGCACATCGGTCTTCCCGACTAAGGCCTTGTCCCACCGCCGGCGAGTAGCGAGAAGCGAGCGTCTTTTAGTATGGAACTTTTGTCGCCCGGCGACAAAAGCGACAAAATTTCCATACTAAAAAACGCTCGCTTCTCGCTACTCGCCGGCGGTGGGACAAGTGCCATAATTCGGCTTCTTAGAGCGGTCGGTTGTCTTACTTACGTGACGCCATTGTCTTTTTACCCGACTGCGCCAGTATTTACTGTTTTTCGAGTATTAGGGTGCGACCACACCGCCGCTTAAAAAACTGTGACGTTACGGAATCGCAACAAAGTGTATGAAGAAACGGTGAGAAAACGTGACGCATACGACACGTCACTGCGTATACGCGGCGGTTTGGTCGCACCCTTATGTATCATTAGATTCATCTTAGTCGTGAAAGTGACACTGGGTAACATATTACACATCAAAATTACAAAAAAATATTATTGACGCAGTCGGGTCTTTTGTTTTAAGTACTTAATTAAGTACTTACTTAAAGCTTGTTCCAAAGACCGAAGTGCAATCTTTATGGCCGGGTACCTACTGTACCTACTACATAGTATAATACCTAGGTTTAAACCGCCAGCCCTGCGAGTGTCGGGGAGCGATTCCCTTTGATGTGGCGAGCGCGAGCCGCCGCGCCGCCAGGCTCGCGGAGACGCTCCTGTTTTGCTGCAAGAACCCTAACCTATACCTACATTAAGTATATTCGGGTCAGATTAGTCTTATCTTATAGCTGTTGCCCGCGACTTCGTCTATGCAGAATTAAATTTGTAGTGGAGCTTCTTAAACCACCTCAATCCGGCCCTGTCGCCAAATGCTTTCCCCTTCCTTTCCCCTTCACGTCGTAATAGATGTAGGTACTCGTACCTATCTGCGTGCGAAAGTTCAACGCTATCCGTTCAACAAAAGCTGCGTCCTGCATACATACTAACCTACTCAAAGTGCCGTGGCCGAGTGTACCTAACCTACATAAACTTACTGGAGCTCAGCAATAAACTGGAGTCTCATCCGGACGGCGCCGCTGGGCACAGTCCGCACTCCACACGCATTACGCTTTCTGCAGCCAATTTTCCAAATAAAAAGTATACAGGTAAATCATTTCTATTTCGTAGGTAATCACCAATGTAAGTAGGTAACTAGCTAAGTAATAATAATAATAAAACTATTGAAAGAAATAATACTACTAGTTTATTCAGAACTATTAGCTAAGTTAGTCGAAGAACCGATTTCCACTGTAACAGTAACATGCCATTCCATAACAAATATAACAATGCTGTCAGCCCCAAAGCGACGCCGGCCCTCGAGGACTCGTAAACTTGTTTGTTCACCTCCCCCCGCCCCCCACTAGCCCGCTCCCCTCCCCCTTTATTTACCGACTACACTATTTCCCCATTTCTGTATCAAATAAATTTGATGCATTGGCTGAGTAGCGCTAAAGCCGGCTACTCGATGGCGAGCGAGGGCTTAAAATGAGGTAAGTATTGCCAAAAACAGTCTCACCTCTAGAGCGTTCTATGTACTATCTGATTGGTAGCTACAGTTCATTGACTGGCGTCGAAAAATCAGAATGTGGCTCATACGTTCATTTAGTTGCTTACCTATAATTATTATTATGGCTGATGTGACTACCAATCTACTAGGTACTTCTCCTACCTATATTATATTTTCTGTCAATAGAGCAAAAAGTGTGAGGTTGTAAATGATTGTTTTGATAACCATCGTTGTGGCGAGGGTGGACGTGGATAACTCAGCTGAGAAACCGGAGTCTCATTTTCTTCCTTGTACAGAGATTTCGGCGTACAGTTTATTGTAAAAGTGATCAGCTAAATAAGTAAGTAGGTACCTAAATAGTAATACTAATGCGCTCTTTAAAAAATATAATTGGTATATTTGTTGTGCTTAGTATTGTTATTCAGCTGGTTTATTTGTTCTGCCGGGTAGCGGCGGCGGCGCGCGTCGTTAGCAGCCGCCCGCCCACCTGCGCGCCCAAACGAGTCGCCCCGAGGCCCCCGAGGGATTACCTACAGCGCCTCTCTTGTATTACTTTTGATTCCTATTCCAAAATGTGATATTGAGACTAAATGCACTTAATTCGTTGCCAATAGAAAGCAGTCTTTGTAGAGTCGTCTATCAGTTGTCCGGTATCGCAACTAGCAACTCGTCGAACACTTGAATTCTTCAATGTCTTTTTAGTCTGTATTCTTATTCTTCAACTGATGAGGAGCGCAGGAGCGCAGCTATATCGGATCGGGTGATCGCGGCGCCGGCGCCGGCACAGGCTGCGCGCGCAACGCGCGATACTGAGCGTGTGATTAATGTAGGCAATGTAGCGCCCGACCCGCTACACTAGATAGCGTAGGTGTACACAGCTCGAACCACCAGATAATAATACAACATAAATACTTACATACATACATAAATCACGTATTTTATCCCTAACGGGGTAGACAGAGCCTGACCTGAGGCAACAAGACCTAAAGACCACGTTTAGCATAATTGTGGGCGTATAGGTGGAAAGGGGCATCGAAATAGTGATGGGTTGCTAGCCGCATTGCCTAAGGCACTTGTCCCACCGCCGACGAGTAGCGAGAAGCGAGCGTTTTTTAGTATGGAAATTTTGTCGCTTTTGTCGCTTTTGTCGCCCGGCGACAAAAGTTCCATACTAAAAAACACTCGCTTCTCGCTACTCGCCGGCGGTGGGACAAGTGCCTAAAACATGATTTCTAAGATTTTCGCCCATTCCCTCGATGGGCTTTAATTTAACCACGAAGCAGTAAACCAGTGGAGTGATAAAAGACGCATTTGTTCCTTAAAACCGTTTCGCCAGTTTGGTGAAGACTGCGGGGGGTAAACAAAGCCTCTCATTGGCTGACTCAAGGCCATCCCAATGTCAACAAAGAATTTAGTGATGTGCCATTCGCGTTTTGGACTTTTATCGATAAAACATTTACTTTTTACCTTTTAATGTGTAATTTCCCCATTTACCTCTTATTATTTTTAACCGACTTCAATAAAAGGAGGTTCTTTCTATGTTAGACTGTACGTTTTTTGATGTAGGTATGTTCACTAGAGATGTGCCGACTAGTCGGTAAAGCCGACTATTTTGCAACTAACATAATCGGCGACTATCCGGCAAAGAGAGCCCAGTATCCGGCTTCTTACTTTGTATATCATCATCATCATCGTCATCATCCCGGCCTAGACACTGTGTATTTGTTGATTTACGATAACTTTGGCATATTATCCATAGATTTTTAGATATTGCAAAAAAATTGCGTTCCAAATCGCTATAGCCATGTCATAGCCAAACCATACGATTACTATAGCGATTTCGAACGCAGCCCGTGAACCGATTCGTAAAATGGGACGTTACCAAACTTAATAGCATGGCTTGTAGAAGACAATAAAGACGGCTATGTATGTAGAAGGAATTGGATTAAATAACAACAAATATAAAAAATATTTATAAAGGCAACACTTTTAATGAATACACTAACAGTATTATTAGTGTCAGCCGAAGTCATAATCGGCATCGGAACATATCTAACGTTACATAGTAGTACTACTGATTTTTAAAATGAATTAATTTTGACAAAGTTTTACGAATGAACTTCTTAGGATCTTTATAATTTTTGGTAAAATATGACAACCTCGCATCGACGTATTTCTTTATAACACACCTAGTCAGCTCAATTATGTGATTTTCGGTTTCAACTTCAAATTGATGAAAATGTATGTCAGGAAACAAATTGTACCCTATAAACGACTTTAACACAGTTCTTTCGAAGAAATCTGAATTATATTTTGGTGGCAATACTTTTGATCCATTTTCATTTATAGCTCTTTTAATATTGATTTCACACCGGCGACAAATTTCTAGGACTGTATTTGAACCGTAAAAAAGTTTTTTTTGAACGTCTTTTTGATGTGCTAAACTTTTAGTATTTGTGTCGCCTATTAATGCACCAATACATGTTTGACACTTAATTTTTTTAATTGTATGTGTATGCAAAATTTCATCTCAATTGGTAACCGGGAAGTGGATCAAATCTAACTTGCAAGGTTTGATTACAGACAAACATCGGGACAGGTGAAACTAAAAAAAAGCTTGCAATATTATTATTACCTAGGGGAAAGTGGTCACCATTATCGTTGAAAAATGGCTATAACATTTTGACATAATAGTTTCGGACTTTTTTGTAACAAACTACAATTATATTTGTTACACTTTACACTTATGTACATTAACTAGCTAAATTTGACAATTAAATAAAAAATAACAAATGAAATCTATAAAGTCTACGAATGGTGACCACTTTCCCATACTCTGACTAAACCCTAATCATTATTTTATTTAACTATTCCACTGCGTAATCCTGCAGCTTGCTACTTAAGATTCCTCGATAGTAATTATTAAAAGCGGGTGGGACATCACTAACTTACACGTGCCGCACTAAAGCGGGATGGCTATATGTATTTAAGCCTGGGAGTGACAGAGACGGCTAAAAACGAAGGTATTTAATTTATTAAATAAGTTTTTCGAATTTATAAATGAAATTGTACATACCTGTGGAATGTAACACCATCAGTGGAATAGTTCGATGTTTTACTATTTTTACCGCACCACTTGATGGCGCAGAACGGCATATTTATATTTTTTTTTATTATTTTCGAGCGATCGTTCCTAGCGTAGTACGGAATTGGAACTAACGAAGATTTGAGTGGGGCGAGCCTGTATTAGCTCTGTCGGAGCTAATGTTTGGCGGTACGGATTCCCCCCGCATGAGCAGTCTAGTGGTTATATTGTCTTTGAATTTAACCCTGCGCGGGAAAACGTTACATTCTATCTTTTTCTTTATTCCCAGACCAGCATGGAAGAAGAATCATCACTATCATCATCATCATCATATCAGCCATAAAGGATGTCCACTGTTGGACCTACGCCTCCCCCATAGAGCTCCAGTCGTCTCGGTGAACGTTCTACACTGCGCTTGCCGATCCGCAGTCTCCACTCGAGAACCTTTCGATCCAAACGACCATCTGTTCTCAACATTAAATAATAACAACTTTAACTATGATAACATATAAAGCCTTTTAACATAATTCAATTGCAACTGTTCTGGTCATTTCATTAGTCACTCCAGAGTTTTAAATAAATAGACTTTCTGTGCTGTTTGATCTACTAAAATGGGTTAAAGTTGAACATCAATATTTTGTTTTGTTTTTTGGTTAGTCCACAGATGTCAAACTAGAAGATAGATTATGTACTATTAGGTACATTGCCTATTGACTCTTTACAAGCAGCCATTTAACCCCCTTTCGGCACTAGGTATATTTTTGTAACAACCTGTTTACGAGCACGCTCGCGTCGCGTGTTCAAGGAGCCGCCTCGCGCCATTGTCTGAGCCAGCGCTCAAGTGGCTGTCTACCCCACCGCGAACAATACCGTGAGTAGTTGGACAGGCAACTTGCTTGTTCGCCGCAGAGACTTACGAGGAGTTGCCTCGTCAAACATTTACACTCCCCGTTCAAACTTAATCGTAGACGGTATGAACAGGAACGCCTACATTGAGAATGATTTAGTTTGTTGCTTGTAAATGTATCTCAGCAGATTCGAGAATGCATCACTTAACCTTTAAAGGAGCGTGTGACGTCGCGACGGCTGCGCTCGCGCTGAGTTACGTCTTCCGTCGCGGCCGCGGCCGAGTGCCGAGGGCCCTCGAGACCCGCCCGACTTCGCGGGATACATCCGCAGTCTTGTCTACGCAGACATCTCGATGGTAGAGAGATAAATAAATCTGATAGGTAACTGAATTATGTTGCTAAAGAGCCACCAATCTTCACAGGGGTATAAATATTTACAATCTTCACTAGATCGACGGCGCCCTAACAGAATTAGCCGCTTCGGAAGCTTTTGGGCTCACTCCTAATGCAAGTGCACTATAATAATAAGGATCATCGAATTGGTCGCATAAGGTATGTGTTCGGTTACGATTGGCAAAGTTAAGTCCACTGCTTTTAGGTACTATTACATACTCTTACTTATGTAAATATAGCCATAAAAACTCTATTTCCATCAGATGAGAAGTAAACCAAGTCAAAAGTACAGTAAGCAAGATTGATGTATTGTCGTATTGTGTTGCATGCAGCGTGCCCGCCAACATAACCCAGACCCCTCGAGCGGCGAGTAAACAGAGCAAACACCCGGACCACACGCCGGAGCCGGCGCACCAACACAAACTTCAAGGAATTATGTTACTTAATACTCTGAACACCGCGAGTGTTATTGTTATATAGCTGCTTTACGATTTCCTTACGTCTTATAATACCTTTCTGGACTATTTTAATTCATTATTTCTGTTACTAGACGACTATCATATATTTAGCCTGTTTCTTCTCATCGCAACATCACATCCTAACCTATCACTAACAGCGTATTATGCACAGATCGATTGTCGCCGACCGCAGCGAACCGCATCCGGTCTCCGCAGACAATGTGAGGTTAACTACTAGCGTGCGTTTTGACACAGTAGGTATATGCCGCGTTAGCCACTGCCATTACAGTGCATGCGGTGCATATTGCTGCCGCGGCACGAATGCGACATTTGTGCCCTCTTCTCCTCAACAATCCGGAACGAGAGCGAGACGCATGCCGGTATCGCGGCGGACGATCGTCCCACGTGTTTGTGCGCCTTACACGCAAACCATTTAAGTTAGGTACCTAACTATGCTTTTAATTTTTGTTTAATTTTCCCGAAATTCTTTACCGTCTGTGGAATATCAATCTTTGGCGTGCGTTTGTAATAGGTACTTAACTCAGCGGAATGAGGCATTAGCGACACGAAGTACTCCAGCGAGGCGCGCGCACCGCAGCGGCGGCCCCGACTGGCGACCAATACTTGTGATAATATTATGGCACTGTGCTGTTGGTACCGACGCATAAATTAATAATTATAATAAACTATTGACCATTTTAGGTATGAAATCCTAAAAATTATGAAGCACATGATACCGATATGTATGACAAGCATTTGTATTATTATAATCTGTATACAAGCTTCACTACCTACACCCATCGGCACAGAATAGAGACACGAGTGTGGACGGCGTCCGGAAATCATGCGAAGCTCGGGACTTTCATAGTATTATTATCTAACAGCGGATTACCCGCCCCTGCGCCATACTAACTTCTACCTTAACATTTCAATTTAAGTATTAATATCTTTCCAACCATTTGAAATAGTCTGTAATATAGAAGGCTACGAATCAATTCAGTAGTGTGTGTGAAGTTCGTAATCCGCACTGGGGCAGCGTAGAACCTGTGGTCCAAGCAGTGGGACGACCTTACCTAAGTGTCTAATAAGAGACTCGTTTTTTTAAATATTATACTTAATTAAGACTACTTACTTACAAAAAGTCAAGCGTAAAAAAAAGATTTTTATAAAGTCTTACTGTACCTACTCTCTGAGATGCGTGGAATTTTGCTAGGCGTGATCAGAAATAGGTGCCAGATAAAAAGATTATTAGATGCGTCTATATGAGAGATAACGACGCAACGCAGGCAGCTTAATGCGCGCAGCTCACGCCGCGTGACGCGTCGCACCCCAAGTAACACAGAAAGCATTTTAACAAATGAATAGTACACTTATGTAGAACTTAAGGTCCGTATAAACTCTTATATAAGTTCACCGAGCATCTTGACGCTTTATATTGGCATTTCAAAACCATTATGATGCTTTAGACGGTATAACGGTTAGATAATGGCATATCAAAATGCTTTTGTAAAGCCTATAGTTTTAGTGCAGCAAACCACAACGCAGCTGTACAGCTTTCCGCTGTTTTTAGTGCATTTGGATCTACACTAGCATTTTTAAGTAGTAAATAAATGTCTAATGCTGTTTAATAGCATAAACATGAACCATTATCATGCCACGTTAATTCGCTATACAGCTTTCAGCAGTTTTTAGTGCCTTAGGGTTTATAATAGCATTTTTAAGTAGTAAGATATTGCCTAATGCTGCTTAATAGCATAAACGTGAATCAATGTAATGCTAGCATTCGAAAGATCAACTGAGTTCTGTTGTGCGGCTAACAGCTCTTTAATCAAATACACGTGAGTTATTGTAATGTGTAAAGCCGTATATACATTCATTTTAATGCATTATTAAAACCATTTGTCGGCCATATTTAAGAAAAGCAACTTACGTTAGTATTATAATTATGTGATCAACAAAACAAAAAATAGACCTATATAATAACTATATAATTTTACTGAATACTGTCCAACCACTACTATTATGTTAATTATGCAAAATTCGTTCTATACTAGGAATACACAATTGTTTTGGTTATTTCACACATAGATTTATTTAACATATTATATCAAAACTACAAAATATCGAAGGCGCGTGAAAATTTTCAATGAAACTTGTATAGACATTTACAGTAAACTACATTGCGCAGTAATAATTGAAGGCATGAAATCACAAAAGAGTCAAAAACTTATTACCCTTGCAGTATTAATAAAATTTTCTTTGACGCTAACCTTTATGTCACTTCATTCTATATTGTCAAAGTATATTGCGAAACAAGTAGTTTATAAATTCAACGTTAGTAAATTATAACGTACTGTTTGGTATTAGAGATGTTTTTGCAATGATGTAGGGTTTATTTAAGTTCTAACTGTGAACACTTCAAATAGCTCTAATCATTCTTTTACTACATTCGAATGCTAGTCTAATGCTTGTGTAATGCAATTAACATCTTCATTATCAATAATATTGGTAGTATAATGCTTCTGTAATGCACTTGGCAACTTCATTGACCGTAATAATGCTTCTTTAATGCGATTGGCACCTACTTTGACCACAATAATGCTAATATAATGCTAATATAATGCGATGTAATGCAATTATACAACCTATGTAGGATCTAAAGCTGTATAATTTGTGCCCAAATAAGCACTACAGTAGCCGTATAGACGTTTATAATGCTACTATATAACTAACTCAAAATGCTTAAACGATACAGAAATGCTGTAAGTCGGCCGTTATACTGCTTTGATGTGTTAATTGGGACGCAGCAGCCGGCGACACGCTGCCCGGGATTACACGGGACAGCACTACCCCGGCTGAATGCACTACACTGCACTACACTGCCCCGCCTGCAGCCGCACTGCTCAATGCTCAGTGCTCAGTGCTTAGCGTCGCCGCCCGCTGCTGCGTCACGTGCACTCCCGGACACTCGCTACATCACAACTTATTGCGCTAACGTGCAGGAGATTAGGCGAGGGCTGTGGTCCTCGCTCCGAGCGCCAATTGACTGACTATGCCATACTCGTATTATACACATACGAGTACATACACTGTGGCCTTTGTTTACTCCTGTAGGCTTATTGTCTAACTCGCTCGCAATCGCCAGTGTTCATTTTGACAGTTCATGTATGGGCTGACAGTTGGCATCGGAGTCAGCTAGCTGTCACATTCATACAAGAACTGTCAAAATGCACACGACGGCGATTGCGAACGAATTAGACAATAAGCCTACTGGTAACGAAACATGTTACCTGACACGCACGGTAATAAGTAGTTCTAATATTCTGTCAATCATTTAGGTAGGTACCCTATGATAACAATAACACATTTGTTACCTAAATTACGGCTTATTTTTTTTTTAATTCTTTTAACATTAAACTACAACAACTCTTGGAATAGCAAAGGAGCAACTTGCTCCTTTGCTGTAAAGGGTGCTCATGAACTTTTTAATGACGGCTTGATGATTAATGACTTTGAGCGCTAACTGTTGTTTCTACTTGTCTATTTTTATTGTTCACCTCGGCCCTGGATGTTTGATAAACCCCGCCCGCCTCGATTCCAAAACTAAAGAGACAATCTTTAGTATCAGCTGCAAACCTAAAACTGCATATTTTTCAATAATTTTATGGACGTCCTCAAGACGTCTGGGATCTGGGAGTAATATATGTAAATATCAGCTGCTACCACTCGGCCCCTGCCTCGCTCCCGTCCCCCGCTTCGGGCTGATTCCAATTCCAAACGACTCGTCATGAATTATCTATGAGATTATTGCTGTAAAATATTGGAATTATTCCCATTAAACAGCGCAGCGGAAATATACTTACGCGCGACCGCTCATACACATCCGTACCTATAGTCGCCGATACTGCCGTAAACAACGCACAGATCTATCAGCATTCAGCCTCAAATATCAAAATTATCTTAGATTATAAATATAAATTGTCTCTCCCGCTCTCCTTGCAATGAGGTGAAGATATCATCAAGTGTGATTGACCAATTCTACATACCTAACCTACACGGCCCCACCCGGCTCCGCTGCAATGCAATAGAAGCGCGCCCTGAAGCAACCACAGCAACAGAAAATTAGAATCCTAGCAATTTATAAACCTCGTTTTAACTTGACAGTGTGTGCGTTTAATTTAATATTTCATGCTGCATAAGGCTTTCTGTATCATAAATAGCATCTGGCTCGCGTTACGGCGAATAAACCCACTGGTGTATAAACCACTGAACGTAGGCGCCGCCCGCCCCCCGCGCCCCGCACCGCCGCCGCCGCCGCCAGCAGCAGCACGCACGCCGCGGCGCTTCACTTATAATTTTCATAAATACTCTGGTATCAGATCGGCCGACACACGCTCCGCCGGCGCTCCGCTGATAACAGTAATTACCGCGCCGCTAACTAAACATAACACGCCCCGAATACCAGGTCACTATGAAGGACATTCGGATGCTATCACGATTTAGAAGTAATTCGAAGCCATGAACTCATCACTTCAGCGGCTGCACTGCGGGGTGCGTCCTTATCCGCAGCTCGTTATCGCCGCCCCCGCCCCCGCCGGCCCTCGCACCTTCACGTGCCCACATTGTTGCCTCCCACGACATCCTGATGTCGATAGCCTTCCGATAAAAATACCTATCCCTATAAGTTTAAAGGGCTGCGAGATTTTATCGGGGCACATAATTATGCTACGGCATTGTCGTAGCTTCGCGGGGGCGACGCACGGGGTGCCTGGGCTCACGAAGTTATATTAATACGAGTACCTATATGTATAACAATAGAAAGCATTAGCGTGGCTTGTCTTGGTAGAAGCTAATCATCGGGAGACGTAACGTGATACCTATCAACCGTGAGGCGTATTTGTTTTATGTGCCCTTAGATACCGATCCGTTGGCAACGAGTACGTATATTTGAGCCTAATTGATATTTGATACGACAACAACTAGATAATGGTACCCTAATGGAATGTCAATCAAACAATCGGTACCACAATGGCAGCCCCGGCGCCGCACCGCGCACGCAACACTCGGCATACGCAAAAACTCTCTTCAATAATACTAGTACAGCGAAATTCGGCGCATATTAGTTGCATGTGTCATCATGCCGCACCACAATGCGGCCGACCGCACCCGCGGTCCCGAGCCCGAGCGAACCGCACTGTCTCTAAACCACGCTAGTTCCATTTAGGCTGTCAGATAAATGCAACATCATCCACAGGCGTCAACGATGGCTAAATTTATTGAACTATCTATATATAGGTATCTACATATGTACCTACATTCGTGGGATAGAGAAGTGTGGTTGTAATTCTGTCTATAGGCTATAGGACAGGATTTACGAGTAACGTATAACCAACGGCCCGAGCGACGGCACAGTGACACTCGAGCCAGTGCCGGCGCCAGCGAGTCGACGACATTTAAAACTTTACCATAATCTAACTAATATTATAAATGCGAAAGTATGGATGGATGGATGGATGGATGGATGTTTGTTTGTTTGTTACTCAATCACGCCAGAACAGCCCAACGGATCTGGATGAAATTTGGCACACAGATAGAGAAAAGTCTGGAATAGCACATAGGCTACTTTTTATCCCGGAAAATTGCGTAGTTCCCGCGGGATAGCGATAAACGAATTCTTTGCAGACGAAGTCGCTGGCAACAGCTAGTATTATAAATGCGAAAGTATGGATGGATGGATGGATGGATGGATGTTTGTTTG
Organism: Pandemis heparana; assembly: GCA_963854515.1. Lineage (NCBI taxonomy): Eukaryota > Metazoa > Arthropoda > Insecta > Lepidoptera > Tortricidae > Pandemis > Pandemis heparana. The sequence continues at coordinate 14,278,262 of OY978024.1, forward strand.
TTTGTTACTCAATCACACCAGAACGGCCCAACGGATCCGGATCAAATTCGGCACATAGATAGAGAAAAGTCTGGAATAGCACATAGGCTACTTTTTATCCCGGAAAATTGCGTAGTTCCCGCGGGATAGCGATAAACAAATTCCTTGCAGACGAAGTCGCTGGCAACAGCTAGTATCATAATAAAGGCATTATAGCTTAAAATATATTACTTAGTACTTAATTTTATAGTTTAAAAAAGTGCTTGTTTCGTGTTATAGGTAGGTATCATCAGATGAGACTCATCAGAAGATTACAGTCACGGGCTTACTTTGTAAAGGCAAGTGTGGCGTATCCGCGGCGAGGCGGCCGGCGGCAGGCGGCGGGCGGCGGGCGGCGGGCGGCGGGCGGCGGGGCGTCACGCGCGCGCGCAGCGGGAGCGGGCAGGGTTACACGCAGCCGCCCTCGCCTTCTCGGAACACTCCGTGCGACGCCGCTCGGGCCGAGTCATGCTATCCTAAGCTAACTTTAAACATGTTCAAGTAATCTTCAATCGGGATCGCTAATGGACGCTTTCACCACTTGACCAGCTATTAAACTTTTTCATTTTCTCGAATGTGTACTTAACTTAGATTTACAGTACATCCTGCGTCTCACCTCCCTCCGCCGCTGGAGCCGCCGGGCCGGCGCTCGCGCATTCATTCCGGTGCATGTTATTTCACACTCAATTGGTTGAGTAGGCAAGGCACCTCCAGTAATGTTGTGGGAAGCGTTTAACCGATGATTGCTGCGGGAATGGTTATGAGGAGACCTCACGCGACTAAAACGGCCCCACTCGGATTAATCTCACGTCAAATTGAGATTGAGAGACGTTTATTCGCAACTGTTGGTAGCTACTAGCTACAATAAAAGTCCTTCACGCCGCGGTACCTATAATGAAAGTGGTCATTTCACAAACACGTTGGTTACCATTCCATTCCGTGCATTTCAGGAAATAATTGGTGTTGCGAGAAAGTGCAGCCATCCAGAAAACGCAGCTGCAACTGTAACGAGAGCACATCAATCAAAACAGTTGGGAGTGCCGGGGCCAAGCAGTGGGGCCACGAGGCGCGTCGCTCCATTCCGGGCAGACAACTCGGACGCGGCTAACGAGACGCTTCAGATCGAAATCCGCTCCACTGGCCTTCACAGTTCACAGTCAGCGGCGGGCGACCGACGAGACCTCGTCAACCTTTGGACAGAGGAGGGCAATTACGATATGCTTGCTGCTATCATATCATACCAAATCAATTTTAAGGACCCTGCCATATTAAGCAAGTACTTTTGTAACAGTGCGACTAGCGCGAGCAATGTATAATGTAACTAAATTACATACGTCTTCCACCAACTATCTCGTACGGGACTGACTTGCGACAGTGTTCGAATAATGCTACGTCCTAATTAGGGCTTGCAATCCGGATAACCGGATATCCATATTATCCGGATATCCGGACATTTTTCAAATCCGGATAGGAGGCACTTCATTATCCGGATAATTTGGATAATTCAAATATGAGATATTAATGCACACGTGTGGTGTGGAGCAAACATTTATCTGTATAAGGTGGGTTTACATACAAAAATTGCTTTCATATTTCATACAATTAAAGTGAAAATAAATATTTTTACGTTTGTTGTCAGTGAAATGAGATTTCAACAACGTCAAAAATCCACCCAGTTATGAGATTTTCCTTACATTTAATCATTGACTCGTCTAAATTTCACTCAAATATCAATTCTCGGACAACAAACGTAAAAATATTTATTTTCACTTTAATTGTATGAAATATGAAAGTAATTTTTAATACTTTAAAGTATGGCACACAAATTACAACGTCAAAAATCCACCCAACTGTGAAGAACAAGGTTTATAATAGCTTTTAAGTACGACGGTCATACCAAAAGAAATTTGATACTCAAAAAATATAAACTGTATTCTTTCTTATGACTATCCATTTTTTCGAAGTATTCACCTTGAACATTTATACACTTCTCCATCCGCTTAAACCACTTCGAAAATGATTAAACTCTTCTTTGGACACCATAGCAATTTCAATCTGATAAGCAGCCAGGGCATCTTCTTTGCTTTCGAATCGCTATCCTTTTAATGTTTCTTTGATTTTCGGAAAGAGGTAAAAATCACAAGGTGCTAGGTCAGGGGAATACGGCGGGTGAGGCAGAATAGTGACGTTTTATGAACCGAAAAAGTCAAGCGTTCTCGCAGACGTGTGCGGGGCGGCGTTGTCGTGATGCCAGAGCATATGCTGTTCTGGACTTTGGCCGTTTGTCACGCCAAGCTGACAATACTTTTGGGGCACAAACAGTAACATACCATTCCGAATTAACTGTTTTTTTGATCCTCCAGCAGAACAGTAACAACATGTCCCGTCTTGCAGAAAAATGACGCAGCCATTTGTTTCTGTGTGCTTCGTGTTCGGCGACATGTTGTTGGAGTCGGTTCGTCTTCAAAGCACCATACTCAGTCTGTCGCTTTGTTTCAGAATCATAGTTATACAACCATGTTTCGTCACCTGTCAGTATATCATAAATTTCTTTAATTTCATCAGCGTCGAATTTATTTATCAAAAATTTGCTCCAATCCACGCGACGTTCTTTCTGCAAATCGTTGAGTTTGTGTGGCACCCATCTTGAACAACGCTTATGGAGGAACAGTTGTTCGTGAATTATTGCAATGCTGCTGATTCAATACCCAGTTCTCGCTCAAGCTCTACTAGATTCAACAAGAAAAAAATAAAAAAAAATACGTAGGCTTACCGAGTCTTCCATTTTTAAATTTATAACTAAATAACGAGCGTTTATGATGGTGTACACCTTGCCAGTATCAATCATATGAGCATGGAGTAGGTACCTAATTTCTTTTGGCATTCCCCTCGTACCTACTTAAGTATTTTTATTGTTTTTGATTCATACATTTATTGTTGTCGATTATTTGATTTGTATGTACACTAATAAGGATCTCATTCTGGTTAATATTTAAAACTGTAAACAAACATAGGTACATATTTTTTTAATTACTCACTCATTAAAGTGACAAAATAATTATTTTTAAGTCCTTACCAAACAATTCTGGTTGAGTTGATTAAAAAGAGTCTTCATTATGTTGAGTAAATAATTTTTAAATTATAATTAGCGTTTTTTTTTAATATTTGGAAAATTATTCAAATTATCCGAAAAAACCGGATATCCGGATACTGAGATTTGATGTATCCGAAATATCCGGATAATAAAAAGATACCGGATAGTGCAAGCCCTAGTCCTAATGTGTACTGGGTTCTTTAGGTACTACTTAACTAATACCTACCTACCAAAAAAATTTACTGTAGATTGGTATTCCATGCAACTCATTAATTTGCTATAATTATTGCCTACGTTTTATTGGCACTGTTATTTGGCAAACGAGCCTATATGCAGCCAGAAGTAAAAGTGTGTCTAATTGCTGGCCGCGGCACTTCCTCGCTTCGTGTTAATTGCTCGTAAGAACATCGAAGGCGCTTTATTTACAAGAATCGCTTTCACTCTTTTACTAGTCTGGCTCTACCTTTACTTGAAATTGCGATATGTTGGTTGGTGAACCAATCAAAAAAAATTTAATTAATTCAACCCAACTGCAAAAACATGTACTTAAAGTATATGAAAAGAAAAAACACAAGCCCTGAAACTCCGTGCAGTAGGTAGTATGTACTAAAATTCATGCGTCATTGATTTGAAATAGTTTCCGAGAAAAGAACAGACATAGTTGGTGTACAAAGGTTCTAGTCACGTAGTTGGAGGACTTAGAATGGAAGCCCGACTTGAGTTATGTACCTAAAAATAGCGACCAGGAGCTTCGCGCGCGTTCCTCTGCCGGCTACTAGGACGCGCGCTGCTGCCGGCCCCACGCACACCGCAGTGTACTACGCCGTGGGACAGTGCTCGCAGCGCGGCGCGCTCGCTTCTGTCGTTGGTGCAGGCAGTTATCTTGGCAACTGCTTTTATGAGTGGAACGATTCTTCATCGCTTATTAATTAAAAGCAGCGGTCGGCCCCGGCAGTGTGCTTGAACTTTGTTACTCGCTCAAAATTTAATCAGTCTGTTGTAGAAATAGTTTTAGAACTGATGCGAGAATAATGATGATGGCATAATTCATTCATTCACCACCCATACCTAAACAGATAGCGCGTACAGATAGAGCGTACTCCTACCTAAAAGGCCGGCAACGCACTTGTGACTCTTCTGGTGTCGCAGGTGTCTATGGGCGACGGTAATCGTTTAACATCAGGCGATCCGTCTGCTCGTTTGCCCCTATACCAAAAAAAAAAAGAGCGATTAGCGAATTCTGCGCAGACGGCGTTGCGGGCAACAGTTAAGTAGGTACCTAGTTTTAATACAATATACCCATCTTTACGAAGTTTGTAGAAATTGGTGGCCTCCCTGGCCTGTCCCTGGCCTCATGTACGAGTAAATTTTGCTTTTATCGTCGGGGATTGCCGGCCAAATAGTTATACATGACAGAGTGTTAACGAGGCCATCTAGAGATACGGAGCCGACAATCCCTGTATCCCTCCCTGTTCGTGCATGGCCAAGGCTCATATAGGTAGTGCTTTTCTCAAACATGCAATGAGATAAATTAAAAACTTCCACGAAGTCGGACTTTTATTTCTAGACAAACTGAAGGCCGGCGCACAGCCAATGCGTACAGCGTGCTGCGTGATACGCACACGCACCAAACTACTAGATGTTGCCAGCGACTTCGTCTGCAAAGAATTCGTTTATCGCTATCCCACGGGAATTTTTCGGGATAAAAAGTAGCCTTTGTGCTATTCCAGAGTTTTCTCTATCTATGTGCCGAATTTCATCAAGATTCGTTGGGCTGTTCTGGCGTGATTGAGTAACAAACAAACATCCATCCATCCATCCATACTTTCGCATTAAATTTATAATATTAGTTAGATGAGATCGATGCCAGAACCAACCAGAACACATGCGTAATCACGTCACGCGCTTGATTATAAAAAATACGACATAAATATTTCATTTTCATTGAATGAACTTTTACTTTTTTCCCTTAGAGTTTTTTCCTCAATGTAAGTAGATGGCTTGATTTTTATTTGTATTCAAATAACAATCAGAAATAGCAGAAACAAAACGCAAACGTCAAACCGGCCGGACGGTCAGATTGACAGTGACGTTTAATTTAATTTTATATCGTTTGCGCTGTAACCTCAAAACGAGCTGTGGTGATTCGGATTATCTTATTTATTTTAAAGGGAATTTTTAACAGTTTATTAATCGTAAGCAGCGTGCCAAGTGCGGAGCCTGGAGTGAACGCTCGGATGAGTGCGCGCCACTTCTACCTGCAGCTCGACCTGTGAGTATCCCTCGCCGCGACATGCCGCCAGCACCCGCCAGCCACAAGCCCTGAACACTCCTCTGTCTCGCACACAAACCGCTAGGAAATTATGTTTAATAGTACATGCGGCGAACATGGTAAAAGTTGCCAGAGCTATTCCGTATTCATCCTGAATGCAAATTATCTTGTTTATCTTGTATTGCATCATTTCTAACCCACCATGACTGGCACATTAATGAAACATTGAACAAAAAATATTTACCTTGTCTATCTTGCACACTAAAGTAGCAGAGTAGCAAGGTACTTAAATATTTCTTTGTTCATCGAAATGAACCTCCACAAAGTAACGCCTGATTCAATCAAATAATAAAACATTGACAGTGATTCACAACTTGCTACAGATTGTTAAAGAGCTTAGACCACCAAACATTAAAGCGTAACTTTACTGTACTTTAATCTACAGCTTCACTTGTACATGTGTAACTTGACTTGTTGTAACGGGCTAATTTCCGCAACTCGACGTCTATGTACTGCGCCTATTTTGCGTGGTGGGCTGTCGCACTATTTGTGCCAGCCCAGCTCCTGTAGGAAGCCTAGCAGACCCTTCATGTTGCCGAGACTTCCTGGAGCGTCCTCAGTGAACCGAGGTGTTGCGCCCTGTAGCTCGCCACTCCAGAACATTCCAGTAGGATGTGTGTGGCTGTTTCTTCTGCCTCCATGCACGCTCTGCAAAGGGGGCTGTCTGTAACACCTAGGTTGTGCATAACTTGACTTGTTTACTTGCTGAACTTCAGTTACACTTGTGTGTGATTGTGTGTGAATAACATGAGGCTTAAATAAAACTGGTCTCTCTGTGCTCCTGTACAGCTCTAGCTTTTTTTGTGTTTAGTTAGTTAGAGGGTTTGGTAATAAAATGTCAAGGGCATAAAATAAATATGTATATAATAATATATAATAATAATATAATATAATAATATTTATTTATTTTACACAATACACACAATATGTCACAAATAACAAACTTATAGGCTAAAGATAACAAAGGGAAAAATAATTTATTTAAATACCCTGAACTAGGAAACATGTATTCCTGTGTCTCAGGTGTAAATAAGGATTAAGGACTTACGAAAATAATTATAAATTAATCACATGAAAAATATAAGTATATGAAAAATATATGTATGTGTATGTTGACACAATATTTGACATGATTGCTGTATCTATATTTATGCCCTCAACTGTACAATCAGTACCAGGCACATTTTGTTCATTGAAAGCAAAAGCGCCACATTCCAAAATCAGTTACTATTACATTTCAAATTTTATACAAAGGGAATTTGTTTTCGGGGAATGCTATAGGTGATGCGGCTAGCAACCCATCACTATTTTGATTCCACTTTCCACCTATACGCCCACAGTCTTACTAAACATGGCCTGTAGGGGCGATTGTGCACCACAAGGAATTTTACTGCCTGGAATCCTATTTTTTACGGAGTAGGTACAAATTTATATGGCAGTTTGTACCTATTCTGTAAAAAATCAGACTCCGGACAGTGAAATTCCTTGTGGTGTATGTCTTGTTACCTTAGGCTGTGTCTACCCTGTAAGGGATAAAGATGTGATTTGTGTTGTGTATGTATGTATTTCGTTTTTAGATGCAAAAGCAACTGATTACGGAATGTAGCACTTGTCCTATCAACAAGCGAGTTATGTAGTGAGTTTTAAAACATAATGGCTATAAAGCTATCATTCAGGAGTGGACTTATCTAAAATTAAATTCAGTATTTGATTCAATAATTATTGTTTTTAATAATAATAATATTAAACCATTTATTTCGGACAGAATCCACCTAACCTTTAACCCTTTTAACCTTTTTTTTTAACCTTTAATTTGTACTGTTCCAGGATCGGTAGTGGGTGGAGTCCCCTGTGTGTGCGGCGCGCGGCGGAGGCTGCGTGCGCTGAAGTGTTCGGCGAGGCGGGCGCCGCGCTGCCGCTGGACGTGCTCCGTGTGGGGCACAGCGACACAGGTCTGTAGTGGGTGGAGTCCCCTGTGTGTGCGGCGCGCGGCGGAGGCTGCGTGCGCTGAAGTGTTCGGCGAGGCGGGCGCCGCGCTGCCGCTGGACGTGCTCCGTGTGGGGCACAGCGACACAGGTCTGTAGTGGGTGGAGTCCCCTGTGTGTGCGGCGCGCGGCGGAGGCTGCGTGCGCTGAAGTGTTCGGCGAGGCGGGCGCCGCGCTGCCGCTGGACGTGCTCCGTGTGGGGCACAGCGACACAGGTCTGTAGTGGGTGGAGTCCCCTGTGTGTGCGGCGCGCGGCGGAGGCTGCGTGCGCTGAAGTGTTCGGCGAGGCGGGCGCCGCGCTGCCGCTGGACGTGCTCCGTGTGGGGCACAGCGACACAGGTCTGTAGTGGGTGGAGTCCCCTGTGTGTGCGGCGCGCGGCGGAGGCTGCGTGCGCTGAAGTGTTCGGCGAGGCGGGCGCCGCGCTGCCGCTGGACGTGCTCCGTGTGGGGCACAGCGACACAGGTCTGTAGTGGGTGGAGTCCCCTGTGTGTGCGGCGCGCGGCGGAGGCTGCGTGCGCTGAAGTGTTCGGCGAGGCGGGCGCCGCGCTGCCGCTGGACGTGCTCCGTGTGGGGCACAGCGACACAGGTCTCCACGTTTATTTTATGCTACACGCTCATTCATCAGGGATAAGGAAACGGAGCGATGTGCATCAAAACATCCACCAAGACAAAAATGAATTATTCAATCATTCTATTGGTGGTTTTTTTTTGCATAGTGTGCACCGCTTTTTAGTAGATACATTTTGTCATGCTGCTACACAAGGACAGGAAAGAGTTCAATGTACTTTGACGATGATCAATAGGTACATTCCACTGAGTATTTCATAAATAAATTAATTATGTCTTTATTTACAATAATTTTATAATCATAATCATAATCATTTATTCATTTGTCCAACGTAGGTAATTAATGTAGATCTCGAATACATTTTGAGTATCACTATGTGGTGCCCCAGGGGCATACAAATATGTCTGTTTACATATAGTATATGATATGCATGTAGGTACGCGCCGCATGCATGAACATTTCTTTCATAACTTAACTACTTAATTATGTATCATTCAAAAATTCATTAACAGAGTAGTATGCCTTTTCTACCAAAAAAGTGTTTAGATGGTTCTTAAATTTGTAGATGTTATCAATTTCGTGCATAGCCTTAGGTAATTTATTATATATTCTGGGAGCCATTCCAAGTACACTTTTCCTTAGTAAAGCTGTTTCTGATTTCACGTTACATAATTTGTGCCGAAGGCGTACGCTACTATAGTTCATAAATAGACCTTCGTTACTTTTGACAAAAATACAGGTTTCGTAAATGTATAGACACGGTAGTGTTAAAATTTTTAAGTTTTTAAAGTGCGGTCTGCAAGTTTGCGTCATCCGTATACCACATAACGACCTGATGCATTTTTTTTGTGCTTTGAATGCTATTTCCCGCCCTGTAGAGTTTCCCCAGAAAATAATGCCATACCTCAATGTCGACGTCACATAGGCATGATAGTGTAGCGGTACGGTCGAACTAACTCAAATTAAAATGCGTTTTCTTCATAAACTACAAAGTCTTTTAATTGGTGTTATAACTTGATACATTTACACGACAGATTTACTAGATTTTTACAGATTAAGTCAGATTTGAACAGATTCACATGAGGTACCGAAATTTTGCGTCTAATCAGAACAAAACAAAGATGGCTGAAGCAAGAAGGGGGGGAGGGGAAAGAAAAAACTTATCCTATTGGGTGGCGCGTAGGCGCGCGAATTTGGCGCGCGCGGCGAGAGCGCGCAACAAAACCGTCACTTATGTCTAATTTGATTTGACAGTCTGTCAACTGCTGCCTAGCTGAGCCACTAGATGGCGCTATATACTCCCCCTCCAAGCCGCCAACACGGCCCGTGGGTGGCTTGGCAACAAGGTCTACATTTCGGTCAGTTTTAGGTCTACCCCTGGGTCTATGAGGCTGCACAGGTCGGACGATATCGCCTGGAGCGGACACAAATGGAGTGAGATCATGAGTATGGAATTTACCCACAACAGCCTTGGTGTCACGATCTGAAACACAAAAGGTGGTAGGACTAAACACTTGAGAAATAATGTACGGGCCGTCGCGTTTCGGCATAAACTTTTTTGTCTTCCCTTGGCTTGCGTTGCTACGGTGATGAGAAGCTAACAGTACTAAGTCGCCCACCTGATACTGCTTTGAGGGTCGACGTTTGTTATCTGCATCATCCTTACGCCGGTCTTGCTGTTTTTCGGACTTCTCCTTTATTTCCTCCCATCGGTTAATGAAGTCATTAAGGTAGGGCGTTATCTGGGGCACGTAGTTGTCCTTTGACAATATACTGCGCAGATCACGTCCAGCTTCGAATGGCGTCCTCATTTCGCGCGCGAACATTAGGTAAGCCGGGCTGCAACCAGTGCTGGAACAGTTAGCGCTATTCAACGCGAAGCGAATTTGAGGTAGAAAAACAGGCCATGACCGATGATTATCTTGAACGATGATGGAGAGTAGCGTTTTCATATCTCGATTTTTCCGTTCCGCCGGATTGGCTTCGGCATGGAACAAGGGTATGAGGTTCTGCTTGATACCCAGTATATGCATCACCTGCTGCATGACGGCCGACACGAACTGGACCCCGTTGTCAGAAATTACCCGGCGGACGAACCCGTAGCGCAGGAAATATTCTTCAATGAGAAGCTTCGCACAGGCCTCAGCTGTCGCCTCACTCAGAGCGAACAGCTCAATCCATCGAGTGGCGGTATCTTCGATGAGGAATATCCAACGCGCTCCCCCTATCCCTTCAGGTAGCGGTCCGAACAGGTCCATCGCCAGAACTTCTCCTCGCTGGTTCAGGACAGGCGTCTGCAACAACCCTGGTGGTTTGGTGTTGGATGGCTTGTACTTCTGGCACTGAACGCAAGACTTGATGTGATCCGTCACGAGTCGGCGCATGCCAGGAAAGTAGTATAGACGACGGAGGCTCTGCAACGTACGCTCAACTCCCTGGTGGCCCGCAGTAGGCTCGTCGTGATGCTCCTTGATGACGGTGTCCCTCATCGACGCGGGAACCACCAGCTGGGCCTCCTCGGCGTCAGCGTCGTACCTGTAGAGAACACCTTGAGTCATTAGGAAGCCGCGATCGGCCCAGCGAAGGTTCGCCAGCTCGTCGTTGCTCTCGATGTCGTTAATAATCTTCGCCAGATCTGGATCGTCGACTTGTTTCTGACGCAGCTCCGACGAAGTCGTAGTAGGCATGTCCACCACTACGGAACAGATGCCACAGTCACCTTTGGTCTCTTCGTCGCAAACAGGACGGCTGAGGGTGTCCGCGACGACGTTGGCTTTACCCGGGGTGTACTGGTACTCAATATTGAAGCTCTGCAGTTTCAGCGCCCACCGAGTAAGACGACCGCACGGAGATTTGAGTGTTAAAAGCCACTTGAGAGGCTGATGGTCACTTTTCACAGTAACAGGGTGGCCATCCAAATATCCTCGAAAGCGCTCCACAGCCCATACAACAGCCAAGGCTTCTCTCTCCGTGGTGGTATAATTTCGTTCAGCCGATGTCAGCAATCTGCTAGCGTACTCCAGAGGACGCTCATCGTTACCCTCACCCTGAAGCAGCACAGCACCCAAGGCGTAGTTGCTCGCATCAGTTCTCAGCACAAAAGGTAACTCGTAATCGGCCTGGATGAGCACTGGAGCAGTTGTGAGGAGACGCTTGAGCTCGTTGAAAGCGTCAGATTGACTGGGTCCCCACACCCAGGACTGGTTCTTCCTTGTCAACTTGGTGAGACACTCGGCAACATGAGAGAATCTTGGTATGAATTTTCTATACCACGAACATGTCTGCAAGAAGGTCTTCAAGTGCTTAAGGTTGGCAGGTTCCTTCATCGTCAGGATAGCTGCAATCTTTGCTTCATCTGGTTTGATCCCAGCTGGAGTGATCAGGTGACCGAGGTACTTCACTTCTTCCCGGGCAAAGCAACATTTCTCTCTGTTTGCTCGCAGGTTGAATTTGTGTAAACGGTCGAAAACTTTCTGCAGGTCCTCCAGGTGCTTGTCAAAATCCTCAGAAATGACCAGGAGATCATCAAGGTAACAGAGCAGGGTGGTATCACGCAGAGAGGATCCAGCACGGAATCGGTCCATTAGCCGTTGGAAAGTTGCAGGACTATTCTTCAAACCGAACGGCATCTTCGTGAAACGATAAGTTCCCAGTTGCGTTATGAAGCTTGTCTTATCTCGGTCACACTCAGCGACGCTCACCTGCCAGTAGCTAGAGCGCAGGTCAATGGAGCTTATGTAGCAACCTCGCTTAGTCGACTGAAGCAGTTCATCAATGAGCGGGAGTGGATAAGTATCAGACTTGGTGACAGCATTCAAGCGGCGGTAGTCCACGCAGAAACGGTAAGTGCCATCCTTCTTCGGGATGAGAACCACTGGAGCAGCCCATGCTGACTCACATTCCTCCACCACACCGTCTTGTAACATCTTGTCCAACTCCTGCTTCAGTATTTCTTTCTTCGCCGGAGTGAGGCGGTACGGTGGCACAGCGATGGGAGGATGCTCACCAGTGTCAATCCTGTGCTCGGCATAGGGGGTCACTTCCCCTCCTTGCCGGAAGATAGCATCATTAGCTTGGAGTAATTCGGCCAACTTAGCACGATCGTGTTCACTCAGCATCACACCTTCATCCTTCCTCAGAAAGTCAGCAGAGCATATAGAGCGCTGAACTTGAGAAGTCTGCTCAAGGTGCAGGCGAAAAGCTCTTTTAGGCTCACCTGAAAAATGCCACATTTTAGTTTTAAGATCTAACACAACTCCGGCTGAATGCAAAAAATCTATCCCAAGTAAAGTTTCATTTCCTTGTGACTCAGGAAAAATCATAAAGTTAGTTTTAATAACTTTATCTTGAAGTCTCACCTCAACATCACAGGCCTCTACAATATTCCTGCTACAAACTTGCCCGTCGGCCAGTTTCACGGTACGCACAGATGATGTCATCGGGTACGCCTTCTCTTTCAGGATAGCGTACAACGTTTGGCCGGCGACACACCGTCGAGCGGCGGTATCAACCAATGCGCTGCCATTTTTACCTAAAATTTGAACATGAAACACCGGCCGTAAAGGCGGACACAAATTGCGAGATAAATCCATACTAAGATTTCGATCCATACATTTCTTACGTTCCTTATCACTGTTATCGTTATCAATGACCTCGACCTGACGTGACCTTATCATAGACCCAGTAGTAGTTAAATTGTCATTAATGGAATGAAATGACAATGGAAAACTATTTAAATCATCCACAGAGTCGCTATGGAGGGCGGAGGACGAGTATATAACGCCATTTACAATTTTGTTCTGAAAATTTGAGGTTATGTTTTTGTTGACATTGTTATCACTAACATTCTTATCAGATTTACAATCAAATAAAGGACTACTATTACCTTGGCTCAGCTCAGTTATTGCGTTAAAGGATACGGGGTTGCAAACAGTGCACTGCGATCGAATCACTCCGGGGGCGCCGCAGCCGTAGCACGATACAACCGCAACCGTGTTCGTATCACTTTTCATTCGTAGTTTACCACAGTCATCACGTAAATGTCCCGTACGCTTGCAATATACACAATACTGTCTTAGCACTTTATCACTAGACGTAGAAACGTTCGGGGCCGCCGGCGCAACGGGCGCGGGCGCGGAGAGCGTGGCTCGGGAACTCGACGGGCGCTGCGGCGCGAACGACGGCGGGGGCACGGAGTGCGCGGCGGACGGGGCCGTGGGCGCGTGGCCGGGGGCCCGCGGCGCGCGCGATGTCGAAGCTGCGCCGACGCTCCTCGGGGCTTCCACGGAGTCTTCGATCTGACGAGCACGATGCAGCAGCTCGGAAAAACTCGTGACTTCCTCGCGTCGCAGTCTTTTTCGAATATCGTTGTGAAGGAGACTGTAAACCATGTCTAGTTGCACCTTCTCGCTGAGATCGCCGGTAGGTATACGGGCGAGCAGCGCTCTGGCTTTAGCAACGAAGATATCTGTTTTTTCTTGTTGACCTTGTTCCGTAGCAAACAATATTCTGTATATTTTCGGGGGCGGACGGCGGTCGCCAAAAGCACTTCGGAGGTTATCGATAGCTTCGGTCCAGGACGCGATCTGCGGCTTGACGCCCTGCCACCATGTCGCCGCTTCGTGCGTGAGCAACATGGACAGGCCGCGCAGCGCGTTGCCGTCGGACACGTGGGCGCACTCTTTGTAGCTCTCCACGGCGTCTATGAACCCCTCCAAGGATTCGCTCGGCGCTCCGCTGTAGCTCTGTTTGCAGCGGGAAAAATCGCCGGATGGGATTTCAACGGCGCTCATGAAGGTCGGAGACGACGTCATACGTGGTACTGAATCGCTGACTCTGTTAATCAGTTTCTCGAAAGCTTCCATCTGCGATCGCTGCAGCGTCTCGAACATAGCCGTGACGCGATCAGGGCTCCAATCACGGCGGGCTTCTGAACCGTCGGTGTTGCGAGCGTCGTCTAGAGACTGATTTCGGCGCGTGCGAGGCATGATGCAAAAGCGTCGTTACAATCTGTGTGTGAATCCAATGTGAATCCGGCTTCTTGGAGTCGTGCCGCGAGTTGGGCAGCCAGTGTAGCGGTACGGTCGAACTAACTCAGATTTTAACAGATTCACATGAGGTACCGTAATTATGCGTCTAATCAGAACAAAACAAAGATGGCTGAAGCAAGAAGGGGGGGAGGGGAAAGGAAAAACTTATCCTATTGGGTGGCGCGTAGGCGCGCGAATTTGGCGCGCGCGGCGAGAGCGCGCAACAAAACCGTCACTTATGTCTAATTTGATTTGACAGTCTGTCAACTGCTGCCTAGCTGAGCCACTAGATGGCGCTATAATAGGCAATTAAAACTGTTGAAACACTAACTCACAGACCACCTACCCCCGAGACGTGCCATCTTTACGAATTTCTAAGCAAACATTTCTGCCGACGTTGGCGGAATGCGACGTAAGCGGGCGGCAGGGGTGACGTCACGGCGAAAGAAAGAAGAGATGAGGGCATGTCGATATTGTATATCGATAAGTAGCGGTGGTCGTAATTACAACAGCGGATAACGTAACTGACTTTTGGCGGTTTTGGTATCATTATTTGCTGTTGCTGTTTGTTGTCAGTCAGTACAATAACAAACAAGATAACAGAGCGTTTCTTTGCTTTTGTTCCCATACGTTTTCATTACGTTGCGGTCGCGCGTTGTATCGTAACGTAACGAAATAAGTATAACAATTATTATTTTATAATAACATTATCAAGTAGTAATTTTCGTTCATTAATTCAGTTATCGTTTTGTAAAACAGCAATATAACTGGATAACAGACAACAGTTTACGATTAGTTATTTAAGAATAACGCAACACTGTTATTCGTTATTGCAAAACAGCCGTTATGGCCACCACTATCGATAAGTTACTGGCCGGTTAGATTTTGGGAGCAATGCGCGCTGTTGAAGTGATAACTTCTTGTGGGAGGGTAAACCGCTTCGTTCAGACAGAGACAGTTCACTTCAAACAACTCCACGAGTGACGTGACAAACAACTATCCAAACGCGACTATTTTCAAACGCAATTTGCTAGGAACGTAACATATCTTTACTCTGTTATATCATTGGTTTTTTATCATAGTTGATACTCGTCGCTTTACACGCGTGAAAAAAATTACATGACAATCGGTTCCGAAGTTTCAGTGTCAAAAGCTATTATTAAATAGACAAATTGACGAACGAAATCATTTTAACTTCATACTGTCTATTAATAAGTTTTACGTGCATTAAATCAATCACTTTTAATTAAATGTTTGTAAAAGTAATTACGAAACAAGATTTTGAAATAACTTCAAATTCAAAGACAATCAAATTGAATGAATGAATGAATAATATCGATACGGTTTGGTCGCACCTCTACTTACGCGTGACGTTGAAATGCAAGAAAGAGATGTAACGCGACGCAAAGCGTGCTAAACAAGGACAAACATAGACTTGGTACTTATTAGCGACCAGTGTTATTAGAACTCCGTGATTTTTTGTTATTAAGGTATTATTATACTTTGTACTTACCGATGAAACGTGATAGTATCCTTCTTCTAATTATTTTTGCGACTGTCGCTTTCACACCACCTTACAGCGCAAACTTGCATTTTTTTGTATTTTACTACTGTAGTTTTTAGGTCACAGTAACACGCTGCTTACGGGTCTGTTTCCTGGTCACTACTGTATGAGCGCGCGTTTGCGTTCGAGGTTATAGGCGCAATTGCGCAAATAGGATCCAGAAAATGCCGCCCTGTATTACAAGTCTAATGGGGTAGGTGGTCTGTGCACTAACTGTTTTCCTGAGATTATACAATGCATATGAAAATTTATTAAGTCTCTTACATACACTTTCAATTTGATTTTTCCATGTCAATTTGTTATCTACACTTAATCCTAAGAATTTTGTAATGTCAGTTTCACAGATTTTTAGTCCCTTATATGCTATATTCAAATTAAATGCTTGATTCGACCTCTGTCTGAAAGACATGACTTTGGTTTTATTTATATTAATATTTAGATTATGCTTGGTCAGCCATTCAATTATTATATCTAGTGTCTTGTTGATATTATTTTCACAGTCTATTGAGTTTTTACCAGTAAATAGCACGGTACAGTCATCAGCAAAAAGAACTACAGGATGTTCAATAACCTTTGGTAAATCGTTGATGTAGATAAGGAATAACAAGGGACCCAGAACGCTGCCCTGTGGTACCCCGTAACGTATTTCCTTAATTTCTGACGAGTATATTTTTTCAGTTTTTGACTTGATACACAATTTATTTTTCTGGGTTATCTGTTTGCGATTGCTTAGATAAGATTTAAGTAAGTCATGTATATTACCACGTACACCGTAAGCGTATAGTTTAGCCAGGAGAATGTTATGGTCCACAAAGTCGAATGCTTTCGTCATGTCCATATACAAAGCTGACACTGGGAGCCTTTTATCCATTTATAATATAATTAACACTGACAGACATTTCTAACAATAAGAGAGGTGAAAAAAAGGCTGACAGACCGTACATTTATCGAGTTCAGTATAGATTTCAAATATCGGTTTATCGTTGCGAGAAATTTTGACGTATGATGTAAAAAATATATTCAAAGCGCTGTCGCTTTAGGCCCAGTACTTCACAATCCTAACTTTTCACGATCCCAGTTCTTAACAGTCCTAATTCTTCACAATGTGAACGCCTAGGATGTGAAAACCTAGGAATGTGATATTTTGAAGAATGTGAATAGTTGGGAATGTGAAAACTTGGGAATGTGATAATTTAGAAATGTGAATGCGTGGGAATGTGATAATTTAGAAATTTGAATGTCTGGGAATGTGAATACCTGCCAATGTGATAATTTAGAAATGTGAATACCGGGACTAATTCGCGCTGTCACCATCCAGAATATTGTTGATGAGGATCAGCGCTCGGTACAGGGGCGATGACTCGGTATGAAATAAAATCATAATACTTAATGATAATGATGAAGAACATGATGACGCGCAATGCCAGCGTGCAAACCGAGATCGCTGCATTGTTTTGTCGATCTGTCACCGTGCCGTGTTCGTGTCGCAGGAGAGTTCGCGTTGCTGCGCGTGCCGGCGGCGTCGCTGGTCCGCGCGCGCGCCGCGCTGAGTGTAGCGGCACCGCGCGTGCGCGTGCGCCGCCTGGCCGCCTCGCTGCAGGCGCTGCTGTAGCGCGCGTGTGTGCGTGCGCCGCCTGGCCGCCTCGCTGCAGGCGCTGCTGTAGCGCGCGTGTGTGCGTGCGGCATGTCGGTGACGCGCATCGAAGCGGGCGCGGGCGGCAAGGACCTGCTGCTGGTGGCGCCGCGCGCGCTGCTGGCGGAGGCGTCGCGCGTGGCGCTGCCGGAGCCGGCGCCGGCCGCCGGGCTGATCCTGCCGGACGGCTCCATCAACTGGGGCTGCCCGTGCCTCGGCGGCATGGCCACCGGGCCCTGCGCGCAGCCCTTCCGGGACGCCTTCTCCTGCTTCCACTACAGGTAGCCGCCGCCGGAGGGAGTGCCGGCTCCCGTTCGGTATCGCCGAGCCTCCGGTGTCGCTCTCTCGTCGTATGAACGTCACGAACGCGTTCGCATCGAAACGTCGAGCTCGCTATGAGAGGAGTTTATAGGCCGACTGGGCCGTTCGGATTGAGACGTTTGAATGAGCGCGTTCGAAACGTTTTAATATGTCGAACCTGATACTGGAGGCGGTGACCGCCGTGCTCGGCGATATACAGGGTGTTTGGTAGCCAGGTGCGAAGCCTTAAGGGGGTGATAGCCGAGGTATTTTTGAGCATTTTGAGCCATACATGTCTTAGCCGAAATTTGATATTTTTTTTTTTTAATTGAAAATTTTAAAAATTTATGAAAATACCCAGAATTTGATAGAAACCTGTCAATATTACACCAATGGGCGTTAATTTGTAAACAAAATCTTTTATTCGGATAGTTTAATGTGTATTGGACCAAATGCAATAATTTTTAAGTGTCTGTCTTGCCACATAAACAAAATGGAGGCATTCGAAATTACTAAAAATGTCTTATTTTGGAACAGTCATTTTTCTGTGCCATAAAAAAATTAAAAAAAAATCCTGGGAATGTTCAAGCATTTTTAAAAACATGCCTGTTTATTGCTCTTTCTTTTAAGGTATCACTCATTCACATTGCTTGCTAAATCTGAGAGAAAAAGTAAAAACCAAACTCGGGGGAGCACTCGCTAAGAATGCACTAGTATTGAAATTTCGCGTTTTTTCATGTAATCTATTTTTTTCTGATTTATCCGTATTTTCTGTTTTTATTTCATGTTACTAACATAGCTAATAAGATAATTATTACTAACACTATGAACGAATGTTTGAACGATTGAACAATATGGAAGAACTTTTTTCCACCCTTTTAAACAAAAAATTTTTTTTCACTTTGTTGATCCAAATGAATAATTTTGAAAAAAATATATGTAATAGAATATAAAATTGCGCATATTATATCAAAATATGGTAGGTGTCGCTAACTTGCAAGTAAAAAAAGAAAAACTAAAACAGCCAAAATTGTGTACTTTAAAAAACGCTAGAACTTTTATTTATTTTCCATAAATGTATCTTAAATATATGTACAAAATATCCAAAGGGCAAGTTAATTGGTAACGTTGTTTGGTTAAAAAAAAAAAAACTGAATTTTTATTTTTTTTATTTTTTCGCTAACCGTAAGCATTTAAGTCTTAATATTCATTAAAATTATATCTTATAATAAAACAAACAAACGTGCATAACAATATTTCAAATACAGCCAGGGGCGATTTTACTATTACCTTCCGGCCAGACCCTTCCGGCTATGACATTGTAAAATCCCTAAACTTCTTGATTCGAGTTTCTTCAGGATGTGGTCTTCAATAAAAAGTGGACTGTAGATTTTAGCTGGTATAATTCGGAAATAAATTGCAAGATCGTTACAGTCGTTATGAATTTCAGTTGAATCGCTAGAGAAGAAGATGACCAATGACTTTTTTACATGTAATGTTGCTATTATAAAAATATTTACATAAGCACTCCATTTAACGTAATCGAGTAATGTATATGTCGAATCAGGAGGCATAATCCAGGCATTTTCAGATACATTTTCCATCCTTCGGTAGCCGTAGCGGTAGCGAAAAACAAATGAAAGTCTGTTTGCATCCAACGCTATATTACAATTTGAAATAGTAACTAAATCACAACACTTTGTCAACAATTGTCACTAACACTAAGCTTGACTTTAACAATACTGTTAATTGAGCAAACCGGTAGGTTCAGTCCACAAATCTCGTCATTTGCGCTTTTCATTTCAAGTCAACCAAATAAAACTCACTTAACCTCAAAACTAAATCTCCTTCCCGCTCAAGTTCTACGGGCAGACCCCCAGTCTCTTACTCAGACTGCTTTAACCACCGAGCGCCGCCATGACAGTCTGCTTTACCGACTCTACCCAGGCGTAACGCCCGCGTTTACTCAACAACAGTTTAGAATTTGTCCGACAGATGGCATTTAAGCTACAAGCTACAACTCATTGAACAGATAGTATTAATTGTAACGTCAATACAATAAAATTATCCCTGCTTCAATTAATCTCCGACACGGCCAGAACTGACATCTTACACGTCCTCGTGTATGCTTGTAGACAATCAAAATTAAAAAAAATACTGAGGCACAATTGCCTATAGCTCGGCCTACCTGACATTACACAAAAAAACCGATCAAACTAAACCAGTGTATTAAAATTATGAGACGTTCCCGTTGTCTAAGACAAAAATGAATAACGACACAGCGCAGCGCCCTGACCAACAGCAAATAAACTGAACACAAAACGTCTCTGCAGCTTGCCACTTTGACCCAGCCACTCCATGTGGATTGCCAAACGTGACCAAGCTATTACAAATCGACCTGCCACTTTGACCCAGCCACTCCATGTGGATTGCCAAACGTGACCAAGCCATTCCTCATCAACCTGCCACTTTGACCCAGCCACTCCATGTGGATTGCCAAACGTGACCAAGCCATTCCTCATCAACCTGCCACTTTGACCCAGCCACTCCATGTGGATTGCCAAACGTGACCAGGTTAATCGCCATCACATAATCAGCCCTCCATCGCCCCCTGCACAACACCAAGTTGCCAGTTACGACTAAAACCGATTCATGTGATGCATCAAGCCTCTACACTACACCAGTCCATTTATTTACAGTTCAGTCAAAGGGCCCACACCAGCGCTATCATTATCGTCATTCGACGCTACGGGATCACATTTAGGCATTTTCCTTAATTATCAAAATTCTAACTCAATATCGATAACCTAGCCTAGTTTTTGAAACGAAATACAATATCAACTCTACATGATATTTCTTTCGTGTACTAGATATTACAATATCAAGGCAGGTAATAGAACTGGATAACAATAATTCATCAAAATTAGCTAGAGCAACGTATGCTTGTAAGAGATGTCAACAAAATCTGCCAAATCATTATGACATCCACGAAGATCTAAACTTCAAGAAAGTCTGTTTCCCACACGGCCTCTCCTGACCATGCATCGTCCTCGACTGCATCTTGTTCAAGTTTTCGTTCCGCTCTGCGCTCGCCACCACGAGCCGTATACCAGCTGGGTAGAGCTATCTGATACTGCAGCAGACTTGGAGCCAGTAGCACCACCATGAGCATAGTTCACCAACACATGTAAGAAAAAAAATCATGTCAGAGCCTAATACCGTAAGTGGACACCAGAAACATACCTACTCAGATTTCTGTGCGGTAATACCAGCACTAACGAGTGCTCACAAATTACTAAAAGACATGTACACTCTTTGGTTGTTTTATTTTTTTATTTTTTTCTTTATTTTTCTCTTTTGCCCTTTGTCAGTTTGTTTTCAGTTGACAGTTGTGTACGTAAGTGTTTTCTCTTTCAATTAATTTCCTTTTGCCATAAAATCATCTTCTAACCATATTAAAACAAAAAAATCAGTCATCATACCGTACGCTTTAGACCAGGACAGAATAAGCCTAAAACATTATTAAGACATTACTTACAGAACTTTAGATTTCTGAACGATACTGAAAACTAGATCACATAGAAATAAAAAAACAAACGAAAAAGTAAAGCCGCCGCGAATCGAACCCGGATCCTCATCATTCCGTGATGCGTGCTTTTACCTCTACGCCACCCATAGCAGATCATTATTACACAGCTTGTTAAATTGCAAAGGTATAGTTTATCTTAATAAGTTGCTGACGCCATCACTAAGCAGAGGTATTGCATTCGCATGCATTTAAAAGATAGGCGATACCAGGTCGACTACCACTTTTCATGAAGACACATTCATTACACTGATGATCTATTTTCGTGTCTGTGTTTTGTTTTAGGGTTGAGTACCCAAAGGTAAAACGGGGCCCTATTACTAAGACTCCACTGTCCGTCTGTCTGCTGTCTGTCACCAGTCTGTATTCTCATGAACCGTGATAGTCAGACAATTGAAATTTTACAGATAATGTAGTTACCTATTTCTGTTGCCGCTAAAACAACAAATTCTAAAATCCGAATACTTTTACGTCTGTCTGTCTATGTAAGCAACTTAAAAATAAACGAGCTCACACCGCTTACCGTAGAAGAAAGAGAAAAGTTGAAATGGCATGTGAACGAGACACGCGTGCCACATTTATGCGCAAATAGCACGTACGAACGTCAGTTGCGCCTCAGTCTTGTTGCGACTTCATAACAGAGTGGTACCATAAAGTTCATCAATGTCATCAGTTAGATTTTCAATCACCGAAACCTAAATCCCATTCAACAGAGTCCATTCTGCAACGCAGTTATTTCAACGACATCTGTTGTGCAATCGCAAACAATTTATTTAGACATTTTCAAATTATAATACCGATTCAGAAGTTATTACATTTTAATAATAGAAAAGCTACAACCAATAATTGTCAAAATTTCAAGGTAGGAGTAAACTGACTAAACTGTCGATATGCTAGTTTGGCGACACCGGTTTTCCTAGCAAAATAACGAATTTATAGCACTTCTATTTTCTCTTTGTTCTGTGCCGCCTACAGCTTGCCAAGGAGGCAGGGCTCTCCTA
Source organism: Pandemis heparana (assembly GCA_963854515.1). NCBI lineage: Eukaryota > Metazoa > Arthropoda > Insecta > Lepidoptera > Tortricidae > Pandemis > Pandemis heparana. The sequence goes on from OY978024.1 coordinate 14,300,373, forward strand.
ACACCGGATTCCACACTCACTCGCCGAACCTGCACGGAACCCTCGGTGCGCGAGTCCGACTCGCACTTGTCTTGTATTTGTCTTTATTTTATTTTATTTTATTTTCCTTCTTATGTATACCTAACGCAATTATATAGGGTCAACTAACATTGACAAAAATAAGTTAAGTACCTGTTTAGCACAGTGAATCGAAGACCAAAGAACAAGTTACATTATTAACGTCACGTCGCGACATGTCACATCACAGGATAAGGAGCGACTACTGTTGTAACTAAATCAAATTTGTTTTGTCATTAGGAGCGACTAGTTTTACTACTTTAAGCAGATTTACTTCATCATGACCAGCCCTGATTACACATCGCCCACAACTGCAGTGTCTGCAGTTTTGTTTTACAGCTGTCCGCGGCCGAGTTTGTTATCCAGGGACCAAAGACGGTTGAACTTCTAACCGCACCTTGACGCACACACTCACTCATTCACCTGATTGCGCGAATGCGTCGTGTTGTCTCGCGCCTTGTGCCGACTCAGTATCATTTAGCAATAGAGCACTAGAACTTAGACATACAAGGCAAAATGCACCCACGAAAAGACTACATTCAAAGACTTGGTCCACGAGTAGGTATTTACGAGTACGCGACCCAAACCCAACGAGTAAAATACGTACATTCCGTACTTAAATGTCTTGCGAGTTTTGTATTGTATCGCGCCGTAGGCACCACCAAATACTCGTACGCTAAAAGACGCCCGGACGTGAACGCGTACTTAACACGTCCACGATAAAACCTATTCCAGTAAATACGTCTCAACTCTACAGAGCACCGCGACATACCTACACCGAATCAGCTTCAAAGTGAGCGCACGCTCTTGTCGGTCTCTACTCTATCACCTATTATCGGTCATTGCTAGAATCAAAACGTCTGTTTATTAATTTTACTTTAGTGATTCAATTTTGTCTAATTTTGTGGGAACTTGATAGAAAGTTTTTTTTTTTTTTTTAAACACTGGTCGTCATCACCATCACCATAATCATGACAACATCATAATGATCACCATCATAACAACCATCATATCGGCATGTTTACGTAGCCGTTCTTAGTAAATTTTGCAATCTTGCTGACGCAATTTAAATGAAAACTATTTCACGCCCAAATTAAAACAAAATGAAAACGACTCACAGGCAAAATGCATTCGTCCAATGCAGCACGGATCCATACGACGCCAGCAACGCACTAGTTCGGACCGCAGATAGACGCATAAGGATATTCATTTGCGAAGTGGCCCAACAGTTAAGCCAAGACCTGAAAAATACAAAACTCATCGCGTTTGATTGCTGTATGGTTTTAAAATACGATCTTTGAAAATGGAACAAGCACATGACCTTTTGGAATCCTGGGATCGGTAGTCGGTACTTCAATGTCTTATCTTTCCACACAAGAAGCCACGTACAGCATGGCTCGCTTGCAGAGTCAATTCCATAATAGCAGCAGGCTCGCCCGGTTTGCTTCGGTCACACACATCATTTACTTTCAATTGTTTTATTTTCTCCATACAAAAAAAATTTGGTACTTCACCAAAACATGTTACTATTCTGCGTTTTCTTCATGTAGGACGTGCAGTAAGAAACCCAACTTCTGATGTCGAATCAGGAGGCATAATCCAGGCATTTTCAGATACATTTTCCATCCTTCGGTAGCCGTAGCGGTAGCGAAAAACAAATGAAAGTCTGTTTGCATCCAACGCTATATTACAATTTGAAATAGTAACTAAATCACAACACTTTGTCAACAATTGTCACTAACACTAAGCTTGACTTTAACAATACTGTTAATTGAGCAAACCGGTAGGTTCAGTCCACAAATCTCGTCATTTGCGCTTTTCATTTCAAGTCAACCAAATAAAACTCACTTAACCTCAAAACTAAATCTCCTTCCCGCTCAAGTTCTACGGGCAGACCCCCAGTCTCTTACTCAGACTGCTTTAACCACCGAGCGCCGCCATGACAGTCTGCTTTACCGACTCTACCCAGGCGTAACGCCCGCGTTTACTCAACAACAGTTTAGAATTTGTCCGACAGATGGCATTTAAGCTACAAGCTACAACTCATTGAACAGATAGTATTAATTGTAACGTCAATACAATAAAATTATCCCTGCTTCAATTAATCTCCGACATATATAATTGCAGTTAGGTTGATTTAATTTGATTTACAATTTTAATATTATTCTTTCTTTAACTAAATTTAATTAGCTTTTAAGAAATATGATTATATAATTTTAATAAATGTGTAAATAAGAAATTAGGATTAAAAATTATAATTAATTTTTAAACGATTCTTAACATGCTGCCACCCTTAAAATCTACTGATTTTAAATAGAAGAGACTGGCAAGGGACAGATGGTGTTGAAAGCACGGCGGATGACGCCCTTCTTCGTCCTGATGTCTGCGACCCGCGCGATGCCATCAGTTCCCGGAATGACATGGATGATGCGACCAAGCTGCCAAAGGAGAGGGGGTAGAGTCTTGTCCTTGATGACGACCAGAGTGCCTTCCTTGAGTTCTCCTGTGGATGTATGCCATTTGGTTTTCTGCTGTAGCCAGAGAATATATTCATTAGAAAACCGATGCCAAAACTGTAGGCTTTCGGGTATGGCTCAAAATCCTCAAACATACCTCGGCTATCACCCCCTTAAGGCTTTGCCCCTGGCTACCAAACACCCTGTAGATCGACTTCGTCTTCGTGCTACTCTCGATACATTAACATTATTAACGTGTCTGTAGATCGTTACGAACGGAATGCGCTCTGACTGCGACGCGACCGCGACCGCCTGCCACGAGACTGCGATACAAAAGTGTGCGGACGGTCGACGGTTGGCGGTTACGTTGTAGTCAGAATGCGTTCGGCCCTTTTATCGGTACGGACTACGAACGTGAGAACGCGATTGATTTTCGATTTTTGTTAATCGACTATAAATTTAGGGTGCGACCAAATCGCCGCGTATACGCAGTGACGTGGCGTATGCGTCACGTTTTCTCACCGTTTCTTCACACATTTTGTTGCGATTCCGTAACGTCACCGTTTTTCAAGCGGCGGTGTGGTCGCACCCTTACCGACTCCATAGCTCCTTAAGGACGCCGGCGATGCACACTCCCGCGCGCCGCCTGCGGCTGTGTGTATGGTCGTGTAGAGACGTGTCTGACCAGTGCGTGTGTTGCAGCGAGGCGGAGCCTAAGGGCAGCGACTGCTACGACAAGTTCAGCGACATGCAGGGCTGCATGGCCGGCTACCCCGAGCTGTACGGCAAGGACGACGACGACGACGTGCCGCTGCCCGGCGCCGGCCCGGCCGCCGCGCCGGACGCCGGCGCCGAGCCCGCCGACACACCCAGCCAGCCCTAGCGGCCCTTCACTTTACGGTTTATGGACTTTTATGTTCCGAGGTGATTAGGTACCTACTTTAGTTTAGTTTCGTTACGTTCGTTCGACGATGATTAATAAATGACTTGTTAGATACGAATTGTGTGTTTTACTATATCTTGTATGCGTGTCGCTCGACGACGACGCCATAGGTCGAGTCCGAAGCCCTCCTGACTTCCCAGCTGGCTGAGGCGCATGTAAATCGGTTGGACGGGAACCCGGCAAGGTTGGAGCCTGTTCAGATGACGCGTCTCAGGCGCGAGACTAGAGGAGGTAGAGTAATGTCGCCGCATGTCGGCGTATGAACGCGCGTAAAAAGCGGCATCTGGACGGAAAGCAATTCGTGGATGAGTAGATAGACGGACGACGGACAGAATTGACGTTTCTGCCAAGGCATGCATAGTGCTTTCATTCAACAAGGCGAGGAAATAAAATGAAATTTTAACAAAATATTTCACTGACTTGAAATTGCACAAAATCGACGCTACGTTGTACCTACTCCCGCAAAAGTAACAGCCTACTTGTAATTTCCTATTTTTCTTCTGATAACTCCATTTCAAACCGCCGGCAACACACGTGACGACGACGACTCCTGCTATCCCGCTGACCCATGAAACAACTTTTTCATCTCTCATACTCTGAAAGTAGGTCATTGATTATCTGGATATAGGGTTGAAAGTGACTCATCGCGACCCTTGGGTTGAAAGTAAATTTTTTTTCTAGCTAATCCAAATGAGGGACATAGCAATGGAAATACGTATACAGCCATGTAATCTGTTTAAAATAAAAATCTATACTAACAATTCCTTTTTAATTGTAAAAGGCAAAATAATCTTAAAATAACATTCCCGCTAAATATATAAGCTTATACAAGCGTATACAACGAGAATTAGTAGAAATTATTACGTTCGGTAATTTTTTAGCTTGAAATATTTAAGTCTACAATTAATTGATAGCGACCTCCGTGTCTGCAAGTTTAAAAAAAAACTAGCCGGCCGCCATTGGTGCGCAGAAGAAATGCGCAATGCGCGTAAATCGCGCAATAGAAAAAAGAGCGGAAACAGAGAATGACAAACGTAACGAATATTAAATGCGACCATGCGACGTTAGTGAAATTTTAATTTCCTCATATTCGAAATGAAAAGTAAAGTGTTCAACTCGTATGAAATTACCCATTTCACCTTCGAACCTTTGGTGCCCTCACTTCGTTCGGGCACCAGAAATATCTCAGGTGAAATGGGTATATTTCAACCCTTGTTTATCAATCTACTATTAAACACTTTAGATGAATATATGGCACATTGCATCGGTCGCACCTCTTTTATTAGGTTAAAATGTTGAAATACACTCCGTTAAAAAAAAATTGCTAGTTGGAAAATATCAGGCGTCAGAACGAACTGTTGGTCAGGCACAGGCCCAATTTCGAAAATTGATGGTCTGGAAACAGCTCAACAGTAAAACTCCAAACTACAGCAGTGGGCTTGCACTGGGCGGAGCGCGTCGCGGTAACCACGTGACTTTCGCTACGCCGTGGCGTGGCTATCAGTTCATGGCCGGCATTGACCCAGCGCGCGCGTCGTTTATTTTTTGTGCTCGTCAGTTATTTGATTTGATTGAATATTTTGATGTTGAATTAGCTTACAATGAAATGGAAATACTGTTGAGTGTTCGGGTGCATGAGGAAATCAAGGGACAGGAATTTATCTTTTTTTTCGTTGCCGGTGGATAGTGACCGGTGCGTTTATTATTTCATTACCTACTTAGTAATAAACAGTTACTAGATTTGAGCGCAACAGTTTCTGTGACAACACTACGCAATTTCAATCTTAATTCATAATAACGTCAAATATTAGGTTACGATGTTAATCTTAACAGGAATTCTATGCGAAATGTCACATTCGTTATAGTACGAATTTGACTATTCTTTAGTACCTAAGTACTAGTATTAGTATATCGTATACCTTTCAACATGCAACTACCGTAAGAATCAATCATAATTACACAAACGGATAACTAACATACTACACACTTCTACTTCTTCTTCTTAGCGGTATCCGGTTAGTTAACATTAATTGCCCTTATCGAATATATTCAGAACGGGACGTGACAACCCTAGCGCTACACGTGCCGCGAGTGAATGAATACGAGCTATACGTTAAACAGTGACGCATGAAGTAGGCACGTATCTCATGCCTAAACGCCGTTTTCATTAGGGAGTAAAATTTCTGTACTTTAGTACTATTATTTATTCTGTGACTACAGGCTAATTTAAAGCTGCCCCAGCACTATCCACTGCAAAAATTTGGCAGGGGTCGGACCACGGGTATGGCTGCTGCGAAAACGCAAATTGTAAAAGTTTTACTAATGTTTGAATTAATTTCGTTTCTAGTGCGAAATCTGAAACCGAAAAAACCAGTCTAGTCAATACCAAGTCAGCGTATCGAATAGAGCCGAGTCATAATAGGGGCTAGCCGCAGTTTGTCTGCGTCTATACCACCAAAATCGCCAACGAAACCGTCAATTGTGAATGTTCCCACCCGATTAAACTCCTCCGAGTGAGTATTCACTAAAAATTAGGACGTTTCTAATCGAGATAAGCGATATGCGTATTCCATACAGTTTATACAGAATTAAAGAACTTGGTGAGCTCTTCCTTTCGACGCCAAAAATAGAATTGTTGGTCAAGCCTCTGGATTCCTGGGAATCAATTACGAAATTGCTAATTTAAAATTTCAGGCGACAAAATGAGATTTTCAACAGGCGCAAAGGCTATTTCTAAAATTAATTTCTCGGAAGCCGCTTGATGTAAAACTTTTAAAATGTGACAGAATGTAGTACGTCCGCAGAACTACACAATATAAAAATTTCATCACGGTGGGATAACGGGTAAAGCCGCTACAACTATCCAAATAGTAAAAGTTTTACTAATGTTTGAATTAAATTCGTTCAAAGTGCTAAAGCATAAGATCGAAAAAACAAGCGAAATCAACGTTTTAAGTTGTGACCGGGACATTAAATGCGAAGCCAAAAGTCGTTTGCATCTACACTCTGAATATCTCTCAAATCTATTCAGTAGCCTTCTAAAAAGTAAGAAAATTTGCCATTTTTTGAGTCTAAATTAGATAAAAAGTCGAATAACTGAAGATTACATTACCTTATGCAAATAAAACTAATGTGAAAAGGTAAACAAAAAGCGCTTTTAACTTTTGGGTAAAATTTGCGTCTCTAACAAGAAGATATTTGGTCATAATTTTAAAAAAACTGTTAAAATACTACCGACCGAGGTGATGTAGCTAAACGTATGACTGGTGGGTGGGAGTGGCGGGCAAATTTTTTTCGCGATTTTCGCAATAACGAAAATTGAAATGAATGCGTGGTTGACATGACATTACGAATATGTGATTGTAACAAACAAATTTTCACGGAAACACTCTCAAAAAAATTAAATCTTAAAAAAATAAATATCTCGAAGCGAAAAATTGTTACCTAACCAACTAAAACCAAGCAAATTTTATAATAATTATCATAAATAATTCGTACCTAACAACTGTGACCTGAAAATTTTAATCCTAACAAACTTGAACCTAAAAAAATGAACTTAATCGATTTAAACGTAACAAAATGAAACAAAACCAATTTAACCTAAACAACTTGAACCTAACCAACTTGAACCCGCCTGAGTCAACCAGTTTGATTGAACCTAACCAGTTTGAGTCTAACCAGTTTGAACCTAACAAGTCTGAACCGAACAATCCTCAACCTAACCAATTTGAACCTAAAAAAATTAATTAGATACAACACACCGGATAACTACGTATAAAAGCCGAAGGATTGCTCCGACAATTATTGTTTCGGCTTTTATTCGTGAGTTATCTGGTGTGTTGTAATTCTTTTTTTTGTAACTTTTTATGTGTGAGACTCACGGTAGTTTCATGTTGAAAGTAAAAAAATTAAACCCAATCGGCTCGACCCAAAACTAAACCTGAAACTTGACCAACATGAACCTAACAAAGAAGCTAATCAATAATATGAACCTAACCACTGGAACTTAACAAATGAAACTGATAGAATTGAATCGAAACGATTTAAACCTAATAAACTTAAACCTAACCAATATGAACCTAATAAACTTAAACCTAACCAATATGTACCTAATAAACTTAAACTTAACCAATATGACCCTAATAAACTTAAACCTAACCAATATGAACCTAATAAACTTAAACCTAACCAATATGAACCTAATAAACTTAAACCTAACCAATATGAACCTAACTAATTTGAAAAATTTTCGCTGGTCCCGGACTCGACCGTTTTTAGGTTAGGTTAGGTTAGGTTAGGTTAGGTTAGGTTAGGTTAGGTTAGGTTAGGTTAGGTTGAGGAAAAATTTGAGCTGTCTGAGGAAAAATTTGAGCTGTCTGAGGAAAAATTTGAGCTGTCTGAGGAAAAATTTGAGCTGTCTGAGGAAAAATTTGAGCTGTCTGAGGAAAAATTTGAGCTGTCTGAGGAAAAATTTGAGCTGTCTGAGGAAAAATTTGAGCTGTCTGAGGAAAAATTTGAGCTGTCTGAGGAAAAATTTGAGCTGTCTGAGGAAAAATTTGAGCTGTCTGAGGAAAAATTTGAGCTGTCTGAGGAAAAATTTGAGCTGTCTGAGGAAAAATTTGAGCTGTCTGAGGAAAAATTTGAGCTGTCTGAGGAAAAATTTGAGCTGTCTGAGGAAAAATTTGAGCTGTCTGAGGAAAAATTTGAGCTGTCTGAGGAAAAATTTGAGCTGTCTGAGGAAAAATTTGAGCTGTCTGAGGAAAAATTTGAGCTGTCTGAGGAAAAATTTGAGCTGTCTGAGGAAAAATTTGAGCTGTCTGAGGAAAAATTTGAGCTGTCTGAGGAAAAATTTGAGCTGTCTGAGGAAAAATTTGAGCTGTCTGAGGAAAAATTTGAGCTGTCTGAGGAAAAATTTGAGCTGTCTGAGGAAAAATTTGAGCTGTCTGAGGAAAAATTTGAGCTGTCTGAGGAAAAATTTGAGCTGTCTGAGGAAAAATTTGAGCTGTCTGAGGAAAAATTTGAGCTGTCTGAGGAAAAATTTGAGCTGTCTGAGGAAAAATTTGAGCTGTCTGAGGAAAAATTTGAGCTGTCTGAGGAAAAATTTGAGCTGTCTGAGGAAAAATTTGAGCTGTCTGAGGAAAAATTTGAGCTGTCTGAGGAAAAATTTGAGCTGTCTGAGGAAAAATTTGAGCTGTCTGAGGAAAAATTTGAGCTGTCTGAGGAAAAATTTGAGCTGTCTGAGGAAAAATTTGAGCTGTCTGAGGAAAAATTTGAGCTGTCTGAGGAAAAATTTGAGCTGTCTGAGGAAAAATTTGAGCTGTCTGAGGAAAAATTTGAGCTGTCTGAGGAAAAATTTGAGCTGTCTGAGGAAAAATTTGAGCTGTCTGAGGAAAAATTTGAGCTGTCTGAGGAAAAATTTGAGCTGTCTGAGGAAAAATTTGAGCTGTCTGAGGAAAAATTTGAGCTGTCTGAGGAAAAATTTGAGCTGTCTGAGGAAAAATTTGAGCTGTCTGAGGAAAAATTTGAGCTGTCTGAGGAAAAATTTGAGCTGTCTGAGGAAAAATTTGAGCTGTCTGAGGAAAAATTTGAGCTGTCTGAGGAAAAATTTGAGCTGTCTGAGGAAAAATTTGAGCTGTCTGAGGAAAAATTTGAGCTGTCTGAGGAAAAATTTGAGCTGTCTGAGGAAAAATTTGAGCTGTCTGAGGAAAAATTTGAGCTGTCTGAGGAAAAATTTGAGCTGTCTGAGGAAAAATTTGAGCTGTCTGAGGAAAAATTTGAGCTGTCTGAGGAAAAATTTGAGCTGTCTGAGGAAAAATTTGAGCTGTCTGAGGAAAAATTTGAGCTGTCTGAGGAAAAATTTGAGCTGTCTGAGGAAAAATTTGAGCTGTCTGAGGAAAAATTTGAGCTGTCTGAGGAAAAATTTGAGCTGTCTGAGGAAAAATTTGAGCTGTCTGAGGAAAAATTTGAGCTGTCTGAGGAAAAATTTGAGCTGTCTGAGGAAAAATTTGAGCTGTCTGAGGAAAAATTTGAGCTGTCTGAGGAAAAATTTGAGCTGTCTGAGGAAAAATTTGAGCTGTCTGAGGAAAAATTTGAGCTGTCTGAGGAAAAATTTGAGCTGTCTGAGGAAAAATTTGAGCTGTCTGAGGAAAAATTTGAGCTGTCTGAGGAAAAATTTGAGCTGTCTGAGGAAAAATTTGAGCTGTCTGAGGAAAAATTTGAGCTGTCTGAGGAAAAATTTGAGCTGTCTGAGGAAAAATTTGAGCTGTCTGAGGAAAAATTTGAGCTGTCTGAGGAAAAATTTGAGCTGTCTGAGGAAAAATTTGAGCTGTCTGAGGAAAAATTTGAGCTGTCTGAGGAAAAATTTGAGCTGTCTGAGGAAAAATTTGAGCTGTCTGAGGAAAAATTTGAGCTGTCTGAGGAAAAATTTGAGCTGTCTGAGGAAAAATTTGAGCTGTCTGAGGAAAAATTTGAGCTGTCTGAGGAAAAATTTGAGCTGTCTGAGGAAAAATTTGAGCTGTCTGAGGAAAAATTTGAGCTGTCTGAGGAAAAATTTGAGCTGTCTGAGGAAAAATTTGAGCTGTCTGAGGAAAAATTTGAGCTGTCTGAGGAAAAATTTGAGCTGTCTGAGGAAAAATTTGAGCTGTCTGAGGAAAAATTTGAGCTGTCTGAGGAAAAATTTGAGCTGTCTGAGGAAAAATTTGAGCTGTCTGAGGAAAAATTTGAGCTGTCTGAGGAAAAATTTGAGCTGTCTGAGGAAAAATTTGAGCTGTCTGAGGAAAAATTTGAGCTGTCTGAGGAAAAATTTGAGCTGTCTGAGGAAAAATTTGAGCTGTCTGAGGAAAAATTTGAGCTGTCTGAGGAAAAATTTGAGCTGTCTGAGGAAAAATTTGAGCTGTCTGAGGAAAAATTTGAGCTGTCTGAGGAAAAATTTGAGCTGTCTGAGGAAAAATTTGAGCTGTCTGAGGAAAAATTTGAGCTGTCTGAGGAAAAATTTGAGCTGTCTGAGGAAAAATTTGAGCTGTCTGAGGAAAAATTTGAGCTGTCTGAGGAAAAATTTGAGCTGTCTGAGGAAAAATTTGAGCTGTCTGAGGAAAAATTTGAGCTGTCTGAGGAAAAATTTGAGCTGTCTGAGGAAAAATTTGAGCTGTCTGAGGAAAAATTTGAGCTGTCTGAGGAAAAATTTGAGCTGTCTGAGGAAAAATTTGAGCTGTCTGAGGAAAAATTTGAGCTGTCTGAGGAAAAATTTGAGCTGTCTGAGGAAAAATTTGAGCTGTCTGAGGAAAAATTTGAGCTGTCTGAGGAAAAATTTGAGCTGTCTGAGGAAAAATTTGAGCTGTCTGAGGAAAAATTTGAGCTGTCTGAGGAAAAATTTGAGCTGTCTGAGGAAAAATTTGAGCTGTCTGAGGAAAAATTTGAGCTGTCTGAGGAAAAATTTGAGCTGTCTGAGGAAAAATTTGAGCTGTCTGAGGAAAAATTTGAGCTGTCTGAGGAAAAATTTGAGCTGTCTGAGGAAAAATTTGAGCTGTCTGAGGAAAAATTTGAGCTGTCTGAGGAAAAATTTGAGCTGTCTGAGGAAAAATTTGAGCTGTCTGAGGAAAAATTTGAGCTGTCTGAGGAAAAATTTGAGCTGTCTGAGGAAAAATTTGAGCTGTCTGAGGAAAAATTTGAGCTGTCTGAGGAAAAATTTGAGCTGTCTGAGGAAAAATTTGAGCTGTCTGAGGAAAAATTTGAGCTGTCTGAGGAAAAATTTGAGCTGTCTGAGGAAAAATTTGAGCTGTCTGAGGAAAAATTTGAGCTGTCTGAGGAAAAATTTGAGCTGTCTGAGGAAAAATTTGAGCTGTCTGAGGAAAAATTTGAGCTGTCTGAGGAAAAATTTGAGCTGTCTGAGGAAAAATTTGAGCTGTCTGAGGAAAAATTTGAGCTGTCTGAGGAAAAATTTGAGCTGTCTGAGGAAAAATTTGAGCTGTCTGAGGAAAAATTTGAGCTGTCTGAGGAAAAATTTGAGCTGTCTGAGGAAAAATTTGAGCTGTCTTGGACGACACCTTGCGCTAAAACACTCAAATTTATTACTTGCCTTTGCTTTTCGCACAACTTTTTTTTCCTATTGCCTTCTGCATTAGACGCCCGATTTTTTGGCTATTTTTCTGGTTTTCTAGCTTCTCTGGATACCCCAAAATTAATTTTTGAAATTTCACCCCAAAAACCTTCTGTTTTTGCGGTCGCAATTTCAAAACACATCTTTTGTAAATTTTTTCAAAAATTCATAACTTTGTTTCGGCTTAACTTTTTTAGAATCTTTTTTCGGGGATATAGAGCGTAAAGGTAGCACTACCGTTTGCCGCTTACCGAATAATTTTTGGACTTACCATTCAAAAGTTATTCGGTAACCTAACTTTGGCAACATTGCTATTTTTTTCGCCATAGGCGCACACGACTTTTTTCTTAAGTTTGTCGGGGCTTTTGAAAAATCGTTGCGCCTATACCAAAACGGTCAGGGATTTGGTAGCAGGGGGGTCGAATAGGAGGTAGTTTGCGCCGCCTAACGGCACCTCACACGACCCTGTAGCTGCTATAGTCTTGTCAGAATCTGGCGAAAACTACCAACTTTTTATAAGTTGGTAATTTTCGCTGGACCTGGACTCGACCGTTTTTAGGTTAGGTTTTGCCCTTCTGGCAAACCAACCTGGTAGGGGGGGGTTTTGATAGGTGGGGGGGGGGAAGGAACCTGGAGAGGTTCGAGGGGGGGGTTCCGATTGGGAATCGGACGGGGGGGGGGGGAGTTATGGGCGACCGTAACTCCGAAGTTAGGCCCGGAGTTAGGCTCGGGGAGAACTCCCAGATGGGGGGTTCTGAGGGGGGGGTTAGTTCGGGGGGGGGGAAGGCTGTTCTGCCAGCCACGCCTGAAGGGCATCAGGTGTCACGCCCTGTCGATGGTTCGCAAGCTGCGGATTTTTCTCCGAAGGCGGGGAGTTATGTCCTGCAGTTTCCAACGCTTAAGCGCGGGGGGGGCTATGGGAAGCGAACGGGAAATGGCTCGCTCTTGGAGCCTGGAGTGGAAGACGGAACAAGCCAGTCTGAGGCATGTGGGGGGGTGGACTCGGAGCCTGAGTACGGGTTCCAGTCTGGGTTCCAGTCCGTGAACCTGGCCGAATCCTCCGATATGGAGGCGGACAGTCTCGAGGCAGACTGCCTTGAAGTCGGGGATACTCGGAGGAAAGTCCCTCTTAAGCGGACTATATCGACCAAGTCTGGTGATGCAGTGGAAGTCCCTGTTAAGGTGACGACCTCCAGCAGGGGAGGATTAGGGAAGCGTCCTATGGGCGCTCATACCTTTGTTGCCAAGGCAAGGAGGGAATTAGAGGGACTCGGCACTGACGACTCCTTTGATTATGAAGATGCCCAGGACGACCGGACTTACCGTCCAAAGCAACTCCTTCGCCGGAAGAAATCGCCCGCGGGCGAGGACAAGAACTTGCGCACCTCCCAGGATCAGACCAGGGAGGAGCTTGCTGCCTCGGCACTTCGCAATGTGCTCCTCATAAGAGGGGACATTGCGAAGTGCTCCAACATTAATGGGAGGGTGAAGCACCGCCTTAACGAGGCTACTGCTGAGGCCCTGGAGGCCATAGAGGAGTTGCGCGTAGTCTCTTCCGCTGAAGAGCAGCGCCGAATCCGCGCGGAAAACGCCCGGCTCGCTAGAGAGCTGGAGATCGTCCGCGGGGAATTGAAGGCGTTCAAGGCCGCATACGCAGAGGCGCAAGGCTCGGCCATTGCGGCAAGAAAGGAGGCTGCAGATGCTGAGATCGGAGGGGGCCTTAAGGAAGCCATTGAAGACCTGAGGCGCGACCTCTTGACATCCCTGGGTGGGATGATCAATGCCCGCCTGGAGGAAGTCGAGGCGCGCCTCCCGCCGGAAGCTGTCCTCAGACCGTCGCTTGCTGCGGACAGGAGGACGACGCCTCCCCCCCGTCCCAAAGCCCCGTCAGGCCTGATAGGGGGGAACATGAAGGAGCCCCCAAAGGTTGTCCAGCAGAGGAAACAGGTGGCAATCCCTTTGCCCCCTCCGACCCAGCCAGCCCAAAGTGGCAAAAAGGCGGGCAAGGAGGCGGGCAAAAAGACTGGCCCAACGCCGGCCCCTAGGGCTAAAACAGCTAGTCAGGTGCCGCCCAATCCCCCTCCTCAGGCGGGAACAAGCGGCGAGAGTGGGCAGCAATCCCAGGATGCCCCGAAGGCACAGGAGGCTCCCTGGTCTGAGGTGGCAAGGAGGAAGGGGAAAAAGAAGGGCAACGCCAACCCCCCCCCTACCTCCTCGGGCCCTCCCCCCAGGACGGCCCCCAAGCCGAAAGCGGCGAAGGTGGTGGTGCCTCGCACCTCGGCAGTGGTGCTCACCCTCAAGGAGAGGGCACAGAGGGGGGGCAAGGCTACCACCTACCCAGAGATGATGGTCTGGGCTAGGGATGGAGTCAAGTTGGCTGACTTCGGCTTGGAGTCGGTCAAACTGAGGACCACTATGACCGGCTCCAAGATGCTGGAGATCGGGGGGGATGCCCCTGAAGAAACCGCGGACCGCATGGCGGAGAAGCTCCGCGAGGTAGTGGGGGATGTGGCCGAGGTGACCCGGCCCGTAAAATTCGCCGAGCTCAAGCTCACGGGGCTCGACGACACAGTGGGCCGGGACGAGATAGCGGCGGCTATTGCAAACAAGGGGGGCTGCAGTGTAGCCCTCGTGAAAGTTGGGGCCCTAAGTGAAAGAGCTTTTGGGCGGGGCACTGTCATTTTGCGGTGCCCAGCGACGGCCGCAAAGACCATCGCAAAGGACGGCCACATCCAGGTCGGATGGGTGAAGGTGTCGGTCACGCCCCTCGTGCCCCTGCCATTGCGCTGTTTCAAGTGCATGGCGCTGGGGCACACCAGGGCCACGTGCCCCTCTGCGGCGGAGCATGGAGAAAAATGCTTCCGATGTGGAGCGGAGGGGCACCTAGCGGCGGCGTGCACAGCGCAGCCTAAGTGCGCGGTATGCGCGGAGGCGGGCCGGCCGCACGGCCACGTGATGGGAGGGGAGAAGTGCTCCCCGCCCAAAGTAAGGGGGAAGGCCAGGACCCAGGCCAACACCTCCGACGCCGACAGCCTTAGAGGCCATGAGGAACTCGTAATGCAGGTGTCTTAATGCCAGTACACCTGCATTACGAGCTCCTTCAGGGGAACGTGAACCACTCCGCCCGCGCTCAGGACCTGTTTATGCAGGCCATGGCGGAGTGGGGCATAGCACTGGGTGTAATAGCGGAGCCGTACTACGTCCCTCCCCAACCAAATTGGGCTGGGGCGACGGATGGCGGAGTGGCTCTGGTGGTCCCGACGTCTGGAGATTTCCCTCCCCTTTACAAGATAGGAGAGGGGCCTGGGTACGTTGCGGCCAGATGGGGAGTACACGTTGTCGTGGGGGTGTATTTCTCCCCCAACAGGCCGCTCTCCGACTTCGAGTCCTTCCTAGAAGGCTTGGGGAGGGTGGTTGGAAGGGCTGCTCCGGCCCAGATCGTGGTCATGGGGGACCTGAACGCTAAGAGCGCTGCGTGGGGTTCCCCCCATACCGACCCGAAGGGGGCGGTCCTCCGGGATTGGGCGGTGGCCACCGGGCTTCAGGTGGTCAACCGGGGCGCGGCCAACACGTGTGTGCGTCGGCAGGGGGGGTCCATCGTGGACATAACGTTCGCGACCCCAGCCCTAGCCACACGTATCCAGGAATGGCGCGTCCTGGAGGAAGAGGAGACCCTCTCCGACCATACGTTTATTCGGATGAGGGTCTCCGAGTCGCCGTCGCAACCACCAGCGTCGAGGAGGACAAGCTTCCCTCGGTGGGTCTTGACCCGTTTCGACCCGGGGATGGCGGAAGAGGCTGCGGTAGTGGAGGCGTGGAATGCCCCCCCAGCTAGCACCCTGGGGGTGGACGAAAAAGCGGTCCGCTTCCGCGAGTCCCTCACCGCTGTCTGCGACGCCTCCATGCCCCGACTTAGGAGGATGCCGGGAAAGCGGAGTGTATACTGGTGGTCGGAAGAGATTGCGACTCTCCGAGCCACCAGTAACCGCGCCCGCCGTGCCTACACACACTACAGGCGGAGACGGCAGCGCGCTGACGAGGAGGAGGAGCGTCTCTACAGGCTTCTGAAGGAGGCGAAGGAGGCGCTACAAGTGGCAATAGCCAAAGCAAAGGACGAGGCTCATGAGGAATTCCTGGCCACACTAGACCGGGATCCATGGGGGCGTCCGTATAAAATTATACGGAATAAAATGAAGCGCGCCCCCCCCATGGATTCCCTCGAGCCGGAATTCCTCAATAGGGTGGTGGAGACCCTGTTTCCGCCGGCGCCGGCCTTCGATCCTCCGAGGATGGCAGCCCCTCTGGAGGAGGAAGACCCACCACCACTCGTCCCGAGAATCAACGACGACGAGTGGATGATGGTGGTGGACCGCCTCCGGGTATGTAAAAAGTCTCCGGGGCCGGACGGAGTCCCGGCTAGGGTAATTCCATTTGCCCTAAAGCACATAGGGGGGCGTCTCAGAGGCCTCTATGACCAGTGCCTGGAGGAGGGGCGCTTCCCTAGTGCATGGAAGGAAGGCCGGCTAGTCCTTATACCCAAGCCGGGAGGCGCGCCAGACTCGCCCTCCGCTCATCGCCCCCTGGTCCTCCTCGATGAGGCAGGCAAGTCGTTTGAGCGAGTGATTGCCTGCCGAATCAGGAAGCACCTGCAGGAGGTCGGCCCTAACCTGTCGGAACGGCAGTACGGGTTTAGGGTCGGCCGATCGACGATGGACGCTCTGGGGGCGCTTAAAGAATGCTGCGACCTGGCGGCCAGCAAAGGGGAGGGGGTGGTGGCGGTGTCTCTTGACATCGCCAACGCATTTGGCACCCTCCCCTACTCGGTCATAGAAGAATCCCTCAGGTACCATCAGCTGCCGGAGTACCTGAGGAGGATCATAGGGCACTACCTCGTGGGACGGGTAGTGCTCTACGACCATGGTGGAAGGCGCAGGAGCCGGCAAATGGCGTGCGGGGTACCCCAGGGTTCGGTCCTAGGTCCATTATTATGGAACCTAGGATTCGATTGGGTGATCCGAGGGGTACAGCTTCCCCGCATGGCCACAATCTGTTACGCCGACGACACGCTTGTGGTCGTGCGGGGAGCGGATATGGCGGAGGCCCTGCGAAGGGCGGCTGTAGCGGCCCAACTGGTCGTGGACCGCATAAGCGCGCTGGGGCTGAAGGTGTCGGTCGCGAAAACTGACGCCATGGTGTTCGGGGCCCCTCGCTGGCGTATACCGGCCGGCACGGAGTTGAGAATTGGAGGCGAACCTGTCCAGGTCAAGGCCAATATCAAATATCTTGGCCTTGTCCTGGACAGAAAGTGGGACTTCGGGGAGCACTTCACCCGACTTGCTCCCCGCCTGGTAGGCACTGCCTCGGCGTTGGCTCGGCTCCTGCCAAATGTGGGCGGCCCTAGCGCGCCCTGCAGGCGTCTTTATGCAGGAGTAGTACGCAGTATGGCGCTCTACGGAGCGCCAATCTGGGCCGATAGGTTGACCCAAAAAACCAAAGCCCTCCTCCGGAGACCGCAGAGGGTGTGTGCCGCCCGCATAGTGAGGGCATACGTGACGGTGGCGCACATGGTGGCCTGTCTACTGGCCGGCACTCCCCCGTGGGACATTGACGCTAGCGTCGCGTCTGAGTCCTACAGGGAGCAGCGGGAGGCGCAATCGAGAGGCGACAGGCCGGCGCCGCAAGAGTTGCTGCATGCCCGCCGAATGGCTGCAAGACGCATGCGGGACAGGTGGAAGAGTGAGCTGGAGGATTGTCGCTATGGGACGCGCACTATAGCGGCACTCCTCCCCTCACTCGACCTGTGGCTCGACAGGGAGTTCGGTACACTGACATACCGACTCGTTCAGATCCTGTCGGGCCATGGGTGTTTCGGTGCATACCTGTTCCGCATAGGTAGGGAAGAAAGCGCGCAGTGCTGGAACTGCGGCGCCCCAGAGGACACTGCCCAGCACACGCTCGAAGAGTGTCCCTGCTGGGAATACGAGCGTCGGCAACTTGTTGCGGCCATTGGGCGGCAGGACTTGTCACTCCACAGCGTAGTGCAATTTATGCTGGACAGGGGTGACGAGTCCTGGGAGGAGGTGGCTTCCTTCTGCGAGTCTGTAATGCTCCAGAAGGAAGCCGAGGAACGGGAGCGCGAGGAGGATGTCCAGGCGCCCCCGTTCCGGCGCAGACGAACGGGGCGAAGGCGGCGGCACTTTGCTGCCCGCCTGAACCCTTAGTGGGACCAGCGGGCGCGGGGCGGGGGCCCCACGCCCGCATTGCACGGTCCCACACGTCTGGGGGGGGAGTCGAAGCGTTGCGGCTCCTCCCTCCTTGGCGCGGGTGGCCCTGGCGAAAGCCGGGGCAGCCGGGGGGCGTCGTCGGCTCGAATCTTCGGGATCCCACGGCGCCTTCCTAAACCCGGCGGGCGGACAATGCCGTAGTGTTTTTAGTGGGTATGCTCCCCCCTCCCCTTTCCGCAGGGAAAGAGGTCGGGGGAGAGAGTCCCACATAACCCCCGGGCCCCCCCGGGCTCTGGGGTACTCGTAAAGAGTTTTCACTACGTTAAAAAAAAAAAAAAAAAAAAAAAAAAAAAAAAAAAAAAGGTTAGGTTAGGTTAGGTTAGGTTAGGTTAGGTTAGGTTAGGTTAGGTTAGGTTAGGTTAGGTTAGGTTAGGTTAGGTTAGGTTAGGTTAGGTTAGGTTAGGTTAGGTTAGGTTAGGTTAGGTTAGGTTAGGTTAGGTTAGGTTAGGTTAGGTTAGGTTAGGTTAGGTTAGGTTAGGTTAGGTTAGGTTAGGTTAAGGCAAAAGTTGATGTTACTAAGGCAAAAGTTGATGTTACTAAGGCAAAAGTTGATGTTACTAAGGCAAAAGTTGATGTTACTAAGGCAAAAGTTGATGTTACTAAGGCAAAAGTTGATGTTACTAAGGCAAAAGTTGATGTTACTAAGGCAAAAGTTGATGTTACTAAGGCAAAAGTTGATGTTACTAAGGCAAAAGTTGATGTTACTAAGGCAAAAGTTGATGTTACTAAGGCAAAAGTTGATGTTACTAAGGCAAAAGTTGATGTTACTAAGGCAAAAGTTGATGTTACTAAGGCAAAAGTTGATGTTACTAAGGCAAAAGTTGATGTTACTAAGGCAAAAGTTGATGTTACTAAGGCAAAAGTTGATGTTACTAAGGCAAAAGTTGATGTTACTAAGGCAAAAGTTGATGTTACTAAGGCAAAAGTTGATGTTACTAAGGCAAAAGTTGATGTTACTAAGGCAAAAGTTGATGTTACTAAGGCAAAAGTTGATGTTACTAAGGCAAAAGTTGATGTTACTAAGGCAAAAGTTGATGTTACTAAGGCAAAAGTTGATGTTACTAAGGCAAAAGTTGATGTTACTAAGGCAAAAGTTGATGTTACTAAGGCAAAAGTTGATGTTACTAAGGCAAAAGTTGATGTTACTAAGGCAAAAGTTGATGTTACTAAGGCAAAAGTTGATGTTACTAAGGCAAAAGTTGATGTTACTAAGGCAAAAGTTGATGTTACTAAGGCAAAAGTTGATGTTACTAAGGCAAAAGTTGATGTTACTGAAGGCAAAAGTTGATGTTACTAAGGCAAAAGTTGATGTTACTAAGGCAAAAGTTGATGTTACTAAGGCAAAAGTTGATGTTACTAAGGCAAAAGTTGATGTTACTAAGGCAAAAGTTGATGTTACTAAGGCAAAAGTTGATGTTACTAAGGCAAAAGTTGATGTTACTAAGGCAAAAGTTGATGTTACTAAGGCAAAAGTTGATGTTACTAAGGCAAAAGTTGATGTTACTAAGGCAAAAGTTGATGTTACTAAGGCAAAAGTTGATGTTACTAAGGCAAAAGTTGATGTTACTAAGGCAAAAGTTGATGTTACTAAGGCAAAAGTTGATGTTACTAAGGCAAAAGTTGATGTTACTAAGGCAAAAGTTGATGTTACTAAGGCAAAAGTTGATGTTACTAAGGCAAAAGTTGATGTTACTAAGGCAAAAGTTGATGTTACTAAGGCAAAAGTTGATGTTACTAAGGCAAAAGTTGATGTTACTAAGGCAAAAGTTGATGTTACTAAGGCAAAAGTTGATGTTACTAAGGCAAAAGTTGATGTTACTAAGGCAAAAGTTGATGTTACTAAGGCAAAAGTTGATGTTACTAAGGCAAAAGTTGATGTTACTAAGGCAAAAGTTGATGTTACTAAGGCAAAAGTTGATGTTACTAAGGCAAAAGTTGATGTTACTAAGGCAAAAGTTGATGTTACTAAGGCAAAAGTTGATGTTACTAAGGCAAAAGTTGATGTTACTAAGGCAAAAGTTGATGTTACTAAGGCAAAAGTTGATGTTACTAAGGCAAAAGTTGATGTTACTAAGGCAAAAGTTGATGTTACTAAGGCAAAAGTTGATGTTACTAAGGCAAAAGTTGATGTTACTAAGGCAAAAGTTGATGTTACTAAGGCAAAAGTTGATGTTACTAAGGCAAAAGTTGATGTTACTAAGGCAAAAGTTGATGTTACTAAGGCAAAAGTTGATGTTACTAAGGCAAAAGTTGATGTTACTGAAGGCAAAAGTTGATGTTACTAAGGCAAAAGTTGATGTTACTAAGGCAAAAGTTGATGTTACTAAGGCAAAAGTTGATGTTACTAAGGCAAAAGTTGATGTTACTAAGGCAAAAGTTGATGTTACTAAGGCAAAAGTTGATGTTACTAAGGCAAAAGTTGATGTTACTAGGCAAAAGTTGATGTTACTAAGGCAAAAGTTGATGTTACTAAGGCAAAAGTTGATGTTACTAAGGCAAAAGTTGATGTTACTAAGGCAAAAGTTGATGTTACTAAGGCAAAAGTTGATGTTACTAAGGCAAAAGTTGATGTTACTAAGGCAAAAGTTGATGTTACTAAGGCAAAAGTTGATGTTACTAAGGCAAAAGTTGATGTTACTAAGGCAAAAGTTGATGTTACTTAGCGGTTAGCCTTGCGATTTGTGGAATATTTTGATTGTAGTGGATAGAAAACGACCTTGGCTTTCGTCCCCTACCTCGATCTTCTTCCTAACACGTGATTTGGCTTTTTTATTAACGGATTTCTGATTTTGCACTTTGATAAAATTAATTCAATCTTTTTGCTAACTTTTACTATTTGGCGTCTAATAACTTCCATACCCGTGGACCTACCCCCACCAAATTTTTGTGGTGGGTAGAGTTGGGGCTGAAGTTATTACCCTGCTAATTAGCATTCTTAGCAATAAGCGGTTACCGAGTTATGAATTTTTGAAAAACGCTTTGCGCCTGCACTTTTCTTCATAATAGCGCCTAAGAAAGTGTCAGGGCAATCTTTTCAAAAATTCATAATTTATTCAGTTGACGTCCAAAAATTCTGTTTTTGGCGTCAATAGATCGGGCTCGTCGAGCACAATATTTCCGGCTTGAGTTGTGGGTGGGTATCTCCGTCGTGTACGGAGATACGAATTTTTTAAGTTACGCCGAAATAACACCTTTTGGTGAAATTTTCACCTTAGTGTGCGTATGTGAGAGGAGGCTTGTGGGAACTCGGACGACCAAAAATTGATATTTTTGGCCGGGGAAAAAGGGGGAAAAATCGGTTTTGGTCGGGAAAATCCCGGAGTGGTCTCGGACGGCAGGGGTGGCTTAGCCCTATCGTCTGAAACTACTTTCTGGACCCCGAACCTCCCGGAAAAGGGGAATTTGAGGTAAAAGCCTCAATCCTCTTTCCGACTTCTGGGATTTTTTAGGTGTCCTGCCCCATCAAGGGGCTTCTCATATTAACGGTTTTTTCCGCTCTCCCGTTGAGGGGGAAGAGTGGAAAATGGCGGATAGTGGTGGAGATGGGTTTTCGGACGCCATGGAGTTGGTGTCCGACCCAAGTAAGAGGGTGACCACGGAGGGAACCTCTATTGGGGAGGACGTGTTCTCCCCAAAAGCAAGAAGCTCAGTCAGAGGGCGCACGCCTGCAGGTTTCGGAGCTTACTCCGGGCTGGCTGCCGCCAAGGCCAAACTGCGGAACTACGACAGCGAGGACTTCCGTTCCCAGGCGGACAAAATTAAATCCTTCCGCCTGGAGTTCCCAGCACTGCGTTCCCTCTCGCAAGGGAACAGGAAAGCCATTAAGAGGGATCGGAGCCCCGTTCGCCCCGTAACGATGGTGGATGCGTCCGAGGACGAGGACGAGGACGACTCCCGCCACCAGCAGCATAGCAAGCGCAGCCCGGCTTCGGAGAATGACCGTTTGGTGTCCGAAGAAGCCGGGGTAGTAGAGTGTGCGCGCAAGGCGGCATGCCTTGTGCTCTCCGAAGCTGCCAAATCGGGCAACTTGAACGGAGTGGTGCGGAAAAACATAAACGCGGCCTGCCGAGAGATTCTCCAGTGCATGGAGTCTCTCGACGGCCGCGTTGAGAGCGAAGAGATCCGCAAGCTCAAGGCGGACAACAAGAGGATGCGGGAGCAGCTGGCCTTACTCACGGAGGAGACCAAGGCGCTGCGCACCGCATTCTCGGAGCGTCGGGGGAACGCCCAACCCGCGATCCCGGGACTCCCTGATGGACTGCAAGAGGCACTGGCAGTACATTCCAGAGAGCTGTTCCTCAGCTTGGGGAACATGATAAATGCTCGTCTTGAGGCAGTAGAGGCACGCCTGCCTCCGGAGCCTATCATGCGCCCGTCGCTGGCAGCGGATAGGGCCAGCCGAGCGCAAGAGCCCCCAAAGGCAAAGGCAAAGCAGAACAAGAAGGCTGGGGGGGGCCGTTCCGCCAGCCAACCCGAATCCAGACCGCAGACGCAAACAACGGTTGAACCCAAAGTTAGGCCTCAGCCCAAGACCCAGCCAAAGGTTCAGCCTAAGGCCCAGCCGAAGCCTCATGCAAAGCCGGATAACCGGACTGAGAATAGGCAGGAGAAGGAGCCAGTGCCCTCAACCTCCACAGCGCAACCCTCGTGGACAGAGGTAGTAAGGCGCAAGACAAAGGCAAAGGCCAACAGGCCTCAGCCACCTGAGCCGAAAGCAGCAGCCAAAAAGCCCACCAAGAGCGTTAAACTGACCACCCCTAAAAGCTCCGCGGTGGTCGTCACGCTTAAGCCGGAGGCCCAGGAAGCCAAGGTGTCATACCTGGACATCATGCAGAGGGCCACCGCGTCTCTCCGACTTGCGGACGTTGGTCTTGAGAGTGTGAAGATTCGCAAGTCGGCGACGGGAGCTCGTTTAATTGAGGTTGCGGGGGCCGATAGTGCCCGAATTGCAGACGATTTGGCCACAAAGATCGAAGGGGTGATTGGCGAAGTGGCCACGGTCAATAGGCCTTTTAAGACGGCAGACCTCCGAGTTACCGGCTTTGACGAGTCGGTAACCTCGGAGGACGTCAGAACTGCGGTGGTCCTCAAGGGCGGTTGCGCAATGGACCAGGTCAAGGTGGGCCCGATCCGGATCCTGGCCAGTAGTACCGGATCAGTCTTGGTACGATGCCCGGTGGCAGCCGCCAAGAACCTAATACAAGGAGGGAAGCTACTAGTAGGATGGTCGGCTGCCAGGGTGGCTGCACTTGAGCCCCAACCGATGCGGTGCTACCGCTGCATGGGAACGGGACACACGAGGGCGCGGTGCCCATCAGCAGTAGAAAGGGGTGAGCTGTGCTTCCGGTGCTCGAGGCCTGGACACAAAGCCACAGACTGCACAGCGGAGCCATTCTGCGCGGTGTGCCACCACGCCAAGAAGCCAGCGGGTCACGTGATGGGAGGGCATGCATGTGCTCCCCCCCCCACAAAGGGACGCGATGAAGGGCAAAAGACCCCTCAAAGCCCCGCGGCTCCCCAAAGGGGAACAAATGAGGAGGAAAGCATGGATGTCTAAATGCCAGTACACCAGCATTTAGACATCCTGCAGGGCAACCTGAACCACTCCGCCCGCGCTCAAGATCTGCTCACGCAGGTCATGGCGGAGTGGGGCATTGCGGTTGCGGTGGTGGCGGAGCCATATTTTGTCCCTCCTCAACCCAACTGGGCTGGGTCAGCGGATGAGAGAGTGGCAGTGGTGGTCCCTGTCACAGGAAATTTCCCCCCTCTCTCCAAAATGGAGGCAGGACCAGGGTATGTAGTGGTCAAATGGGGTGGGACCATAGTCATAGGGGTCTACTTCTCCCCCAACAGACCACTCTCCGATTTCGAGTCCTACCTCGAGGGCTTGGGGAGAGTGGTAGCAAGGATGGCCCCGGCACAGATAGTGCTACTGGGGGACCTCAACGCCAAGAGCGCGGCGTGGGGATCCCCCCAAACAGACCTCAAAGGGGCGGCCCTCCGAGACTGGGTGGTGGCAAACGGGCTGGAGGTCCTGAATCAGGGCAGCGCCAACACGTGCGTGCGACGGCAGGGTGGGTCCATCGTGGACATCACGTTTGCGACCCCTGCCCTCGCCGCACGGATTGTAGATTGGCGCGTCCTGGAAGACGTAGAGACCCTCTCTGACCACGTATATATTCGGATGAGGGTCTCCGCATCGCCACTGCCACAGTTGCAGCTGCCTGCAAGCGGTAGAACGAGCTTCCCACGATGGGTCCTTAAAAAGTTCGATGCGGGCATGGCTGAGGAGGCTGCTATCGTGGAGACGTGGCACGCCCTCCCATCGGATGCCTTAGGAGTGGACCAAAAGGCGGCTCGCTTCCAGGAGGCAATGACGGCGGTGTGCGACGCGGCAATGCCGCGAATTCGCAGATTCCCGGCCAAAACAAGCGTGTACTGGTGGTCTGAAGAAATTGCGAATCTTCGGGCTGCCAGTAACCGCGCCCGCCGAGCCTACACCCATTGCAGGCGGAGAGCGTCGCACACCGCGGAGGAAGAGGAGCTTCTCCACGGCGCCCTCAAGGAGGCAAAAACGGCTCTCCAGCTGGCCATCTCACAGGCAAAAGACGCTGCTTACGAGGAGTTCTTGGCCACGCTGGACAAGGATCCATGGGGGCGCCCGTATAAAATGGTGCGCAATAAAATGAAGCGTGCTCCCCCCATGGACTGCATGGAGCCGGAGCTCCTTAACAGGGTAGTAGGGGCCCTCTTCCCGCCGGCGCCGGACTTTGACCCCCCGAGGATGTCGCCCCCCTCGGAGGATCAAGGAGAATACGTCGTCCCAAGGGTCAACGACGACGAATTCATGTGGATAACAGATCGACTCCGCAAATGTAAAAAGTCTCCGGGCCCAGACGGTGTACCTGCTAGGGTAATACCAGTTGCCTTAAAGTACTTAGGGGGGCGCTTCCGGGACCTCCTCGACGAGTGCTTGCAGGTGGGGTGCTTCCCTCAAGTGTGGAAGGAGGGGCGATTAGTCCTTCTGCCCAAGCCGGGACAATCACCCGATTCGCCCTCCGGCCATCGGCCCATTGTCTTGCTGAACGAGTCCGGCAAGGCATTGGAGCGAATAATTGCTTGGCGGATACAGAAGTGTCTGCAGGAGGAAGGCCCAAATTTGTCGGACCAACAGTTTGGGTTCAGGGCGGGCCGGTCCACTATGGACGCTCTGAAGGCCCTGAAGGACTTCAGCGATCTAGCGGCAAGCAAGGGGGAGGGAGTAGTGGCGGTGTCCTTGGACATCGCCAACGCGTTCGGCTCACTCCCCTACGCTGTAATAAAGGAGGCATTGCGGTACCACCGACTACCACCGTACATTCAAAAGATCGTAGGGCACTACCTCGAGGGAAGGGTAGTGCTCTACGATCACAGAGGGAGGCGCATGAGCCGGTCAATGTCATGCGGAGTCCCCCAGGGTTCCGTACTCGGCCCGCTGTTGTGGAATCTTGGGTTTGACTATGTGATACGCGGAGTGCAGCTTCCCCGCATGACCACCATATGTTACGCGGACGACACAATGGTGGCCGTGCGGGGAAAAGAATTGGATGAGACCCTTCGCAGGGCGTCTGTCGCGGCCGAGTTAATTGTAGACCGCATCAGCTCACTCGGCCTAAGGGTGTCGGTCGCCAAGACCGACTCCATGGTCTTTGGTGCACCCAGGTGGCGTGTTCCGGCCAACACGGTGCTCCGGATTGCGGGTGAACCTGTCCAGGTCAAGGCTAACATCAAATATCTTGGCCTTGTCCTGGACAGAAAGTGGGACTTCGGGGAGCATTTCGCCAGGCTTGCTCCCCGGTTGGTCGGTGCCGCATCGGCTCTTGGCAGATTACTGCCGAACGTCGGTGGACCCAATGCGCCCTGCAGAAGGCTATATGCGAGGGTGGTCCGTAGTATGGCCCTTTATGGTGCACCAATTTGGGCGGACCGGCTGTCGGAACGAACTAGGGCACTCCTCCGACGGCCTCAAAGGGTCTGCGCTACCCGGATGATACGGGCATATGTGACCGTCGCGCATATGGCTGCCTGTCTAATAGCCGGCACACCTCCCTGGGACGTCGACGCCAAGGTCATGGCGGAGTCGTACAGGGAGCAGAAAGAGGCTCAAGAAAGGGGAGACAGACCAGCCCCGCAAGAGGTGCTGCATGCCCGCCGGCAGGCAGAAAAACGCATGCGCGATAGATGGAAGGACGAGCTGGAGGGTTGTCGATATGGCACGAGAACCATAGCGGCAATCCTCCCCTCGATGGACCAATGGTTGGACCGACAGGGCGGGTCCCTAACGTATAGGCTCGTCCAGGTCATGACGGGCCATGGCTGTTTCGGCCACTACTTACACCGTATCGGTAAGGAGGGCAACGCGCAGTGTTACAACTGTGGCGTACTAGATGACACGGCCCAGCACACATTCGAAGAATGTCCCTGCTGGGATTATGAGCGCGGCCAGCTAATGGCAGCCCTTGGACGCACGGACTTGTCGCTCCACAGCATAGTCGAGGCTATGCTTGAGAGCGACGAGTCCTGGGAGGAGGTGGCCTCCTTTTGCGAAGCGATAATGCTTCAGAAGGAGGCCGAGGAACGGGAGCGCGAGGAGGACGTCCATGCGCCCCCGTTCCGGCGCAGACGAACGGGGCGAAGGCGGCGGCACTTTGCTGCCCGCCTGAACCCTTAGTGGGACCAGCGGGCGGGGGGCGGGGGCCCCACGCTCGCATTGCACGGTCCCACACGTCTGGGGGGGGAGTCGAAGCGTTGCGACTCCTCCCTCCTTGGCGCGGGTGGCCCTGGCGAAAGCCGGGGCAGCCGGGGGGCGCCGTCGGCTCGAATCCTCGGGATCCCACGGCGCCTTCCTAAACCCGGCAAGCGGACAATGCCGCAGTGTTTTTAGTGGGTATGCTCCCCCCTCCCCTCTCCGCAGGGAGAGAGGACGGGGGAGAGAGTCCCACATAACCCCCGGGTCCCCCCGGGCCCTGGGGTACTCGTAAAGAGTTTTCACTGCGTTAAAAAAAAAAAAAAAAAAAAAAAAAAAAAAAAAAGGTTAGGTTAGGTTAGGTTAGGTTAGGTTAGGTTAGGTTAGGTTAGGTTAGGTTAGGTTAGGTTAGGTTAGGTTAGGTTAGGTTAGGTTAGGTTAGGTTAGGTTAGGTTAGGTTAGGTTAGGTTAGGTTAGGTTAGGTTAGGTTAGGTTAGGTTAGGTTAGGTTAGGTTAGGTTAGGTTAGGTTAGGTTAGGTTAGGTTAGGTTAGGTTAGGTTAGGTTAGGTTAGGTTAGGTTAGGTTAGGTTAGGTTAGGTTAGGTTGGAGGAAAAATTTGAGCTGTCTTGGAGGTGACCTTTTTCTAAAACGCTCAAATTTATTTCTTGCCGGTGCTTTTTTGCAACTTTTTATATCTTCCTGCCTTCCGCGTTAGATACTCGATTTTTTGGACATTTTTCTGGTACTCTAGCTTCTCTGGATACCCCAAAATTAATTTTTGAAATTTCACCTCAAAAACCTTCTGTTTTTGCTGTCGGAATTTCAAAACACAACTCTTCCAAATTTTTTCAAAAATTCGTAACTTCTTTTTGGCTTTAATTTTTTAAAATCTTTTTGCTGGGGAATAGAGCGAATTAGTGGTACTACCGAATACCGTTCACCGAATAATTTTCGAACTTACCATTCGGAAGTTATTCGGTGAAACGTCGGTTGCGGCTAGATTCGCCATAGGCGCTAGTGACTTTTTTGTTAAGTTTGTCGGGGCTTTCAAAAAATCACTGCGTCTATACCGTAACGGTCCGGGATTTTGTTGCTAGGGGGTCTAATAGGAGGTAGTTTGCGCCGCCTAACGGCACCTCACACGACCCCGTAGCTACTATAGTCTTGTGGGAATTTGGGGAAAACTACCAACTTTTTGATAAGTTGGTAATTTTCCACGGTTCGCACTTGACCGTTTTGAGTTTGGTTTTGCCCTTCTGGCAAAACCACTCGGTAGGGGGGGGGTTTTATAGGTGGGTGGGGGGCTTTAGCCCGAAAGGGTGTGGGGGGTGTCTCCGATCGGGAATCGGACGGGAGGGGGGGAAACTATGGGGGACCATAGTTCCGGAGTTAGGTCTGGGGGTAACTCCGAAACTGCGGGTACTACGGGGGCGGGTAGTATGGGGGGGGGGAAGGCCGGTCCATCGGCCGTTCCTGACAGGGGTCAGGATCCGCGCCCCAGCAACGGGGCAATCTCTGGGAATTTTTTCCCGGGGTCAGCCGGGTACCGGCTCACCTTCCCAGAGATCTCCAAAAAGGGGAAAAAGGGGCACATAAAAAATGCCCCCATTTTTGAGGATTGCGCGGTGGAAACGACTTCCCAGTCGGAAGTCTTTGAGGAGACCTTCCAGGAGCCACCCGAGCTGTTTGAGACATGGCCTGAACCTGATGAATCCGATGTTCAGATTGTCGACCCCTCCGAAACCTCCGATATGGAGGAGGAGTTGGCGGGGGCTGTTGCCTCCAAATTTTTCGTGGGGGGATCCAGGGGGGACGCCCAAAAGGTCCCTCGGAAACGGGTCTACATGGGGAAATCTGACGGTGCGGAAGAGGTGCCCGTCAAAGTAACGACGAGCAGCAGGGGGGGCCTCGGAAAGCGCTCCATGGGGGCCTATTCCCTCTCGGCCGCTGCGAGGAGGGAGCTAGGGGGGCTGGGTTCGGACGAAGAGTCGGTCGACGCCGAGGATGTTCGGGGCGATATAACAAGCCGCCCCAAGCAATATACTCGCCGAGGGAGAAAATCACCCAAAGGTGATGATGAGGAAGACCCCCGCACCCCCCAGATGCGGACAAGGGAGGAACTAGCGGCCATTGCGCTCCGCAACGTCCTCTCTGCTCGTGGGAACATCGCCAAATGCTCCAACGTGAACGGACGCATAAAGAACCTCCTCAACTCTGCGATGGGTAAGGCCCTCGAGGCCATCGAGGAGATGAGGTGTGTCTCCTCAACAGAGGAGCAGAGGCGGCTCCGCGCGGACAACGCCCGGCTCGGAAGAGAGCTGGAGATTGTCCGAGCGGAAGTGAAGGCGTTCAAGGCGGCCTACCACGAGGCGCAAGATAGCGCCTCCGCTGCGCGGAGGGAGGCCGCAGGGGCCGAGATCGGTGGGGGCCTCAAGGAGGCCATCGAGGACTTGAGGCGTGACCTCTTGACATCCCTGGGTGGGATGATTAATGCCCGCCTAGGGGAGATAGAATCGCGCCTCCCGCCGGAGTCTGTGTTCAGGCCGCCGCTCGCCGCGGACAAGAAGAAGCCTCCACCCGCCCGTCCCAGAGCCCAGTCAGGCCTGGTGGGAGGGGACACGAGGGAGCCGAAGAAGCAGGTGGCAATCCCCTTGCCCCCTCCTCCGACCTCGCCAGCCCAAAGTGGCAAAAAGGCGGACAAGGAGACGGGCAAGAAGACTGGCCCAACGCCAGCCCCGAGGTCCAAGGCTACTAGCCATGCGCCGCCACCCAATCCCCCCCCCCGGGTGGAAACAAGCGGCGAGAGCGGGCAACAACCTGAAGCTGCCCCCCAGTCCCAGGAAGCTCCCTGGTCAGAGGTGGCAAGGAGAAAGGGGAAGAAGGGGAACGCCACCCACCCGAGTCCTCCCCCCAAGACGGCTAAGAAGACCCAACCTCAGTCTCAAGCCGCTGGGACCAAAAAGCCCGTGAGGACTAAGCTGACTGTCCCCAAAAGCTCAGCGGTGATAATCACCTTAAAGCCGGAAGCCAAGGTCACATACGTCGAAGCGATGCAGAAGGCCACTGCGTCGCTTCGGCTTGCGGATATTGGCCTCGAAAGCGTCCGTATTCGCAAATCGGCGACTGGGGCCCGCCTGATTGAGGTGCCGGGCTCAGACAGCGCCCGAGTTGCGGACGATCTGGCCGCAAAGATAGAGGGAATAATTGGGGAGGTGGCCATAGTCAACCGACCCTTCAAGACAGCGGACCTCCGAGTTACCGGCTTTGATGAGTCGGTAACCTCGGAGGATGTTAGAACGGCGGTGGTCCTCAAGGGAGGCTGCTCGTTGGACCAGACCAAGGTGGGCCCTATTCGAGTCCTGGCGAATAGCACCGGATCGGTGCTGGTGCGATGCCCGGTGGCCGCCGCCAAAATACTGACGCAAGAAGGAAAGCTGCTTGTTGGCTGGTCATCGGCTAGGGTAACGGCCCTAGAGCCCCAACCCATGAGGTGTTACCGATGCATGGGGACGGGCCACACGAGGGCGCGTTGCCCATCAGCGATAGAGAGGGGAGATTTATGCTTCCGATGCTCCAGGCCAGGACACAGGGCATCGGACTGTAAAGCGGACCCCTTCTGCGACGTGTGCCACCAAGCCAAACGCCCGGCGGTCCATGTCATGGGGGGACACTCATGTGCTCCACCCCCCACTAAAGGACGTGATGAGGTCCCACGAAACTCCGCGGCTGCCCCAAGGCCTGAAGAAGAGGAAAACCGCATGGATGTCTAAATGCCAGTACACCGCCAACATTTAGACATCCTGCAGTGCAACCTCAACCACTCCGCCCGCGCTCAAGATCTGCTCATGCAGGTCATGGCGGAGTGGGGACTGGCTATGGCGGTCGTCGCGGAGCCGTATTTCGCTCCCCCTCAACCCAACTGGGTTGGGGATACAGACGGAACAGTGGCGATGGTGGTGCCAACGACAGGTTACTTCCCTCCTCTCTCTCGAGTCGAGAACGGGCCGGGGTACGTGGCGGCCAAATGGGGCAAGACTGTCGTTATCGGCACGTACTTCTCTCCCAATAAGCCGCTATCGGACTTTGAGACATTCCTCGAAGAGATAGGACGAGTGGTGAGGAGAGCTGCCCCAGCACAAATAATAGTGATGGGGGACCTCAACGCCAAGAGCGCCGCGTGGGGTTCCCCCGTCACTGACCCGAAAGGGGTGGTGCTTGGAGACTGGGTGGTGGCTGCCGGGCTGGAGGTGCTAAACCGGGGTGACGCCAACACTTGCGTGCGTCGGCGGGGTGGGTCCATTGTGGATGTCACGTTCGCGACCCCCGCCCTAGCCGCACGAATAAGTGATTGGCGCGTACTGGGAGACGTTGAGACCCTCTCCGATCACCTTTACATAAGGATGAGGGTCTCCGTCTCGCCCTCGCCGTCGCAGCAGCCGCAGCCGCCGGCAGGAAGGACGTCTTTCCCACGATGGGTGCTGAAGAAATTTGATGCGAGCATGGCCGAGGAAGCGGCAATTGTGGAGACGTGGTGTACCCCCCCATCTGACGCCCTGGGCGTGGAAGGGAAGGCGGCTCGCTTCAGAGAATCCCTGACGGCGGTGTGTGACTCCTCAATGCCACGAATCCGCAGGTTGCCGGCCAAGACTAGCGTGTACTGGTGGTCCGAAGAAATCGCGAGCCTTCGGGCCGCCAGTAACCGCGCCCGCCGCGCCTACACCCACTGCAGGCGGAGGAGGGTACACACCGCGGAGGAGGAGGAGCTGCTGCACAGGGCCCTGCAGGAGGCCAAGCAGGCCCTTCAGCTGGCGATCTCGAAGGCGAAGGACACCGCCTACGAGGAGTTTCTGGCTACGCTTGACCGGGATCCATGGGGGCGCCCGTTTAAGATGGTGCGCAACAAAATGAAGCGTGCCCCCCCTATGGACTCCCTTGAGCCAGAGCTCCTCAACAGAGTCATAGAGGCCCTCTTCCCGCCGGCGCCAGAGTTTGACCCCCCGATAATGTCGGCCCCTTCGGAGGATCAAGAAGAGGGAAGCACCGTTCCGAGAGTCAGCGATGACGAGTTCATGTGGCTTGTGGACCGTCTCCGGGCCTGCAAAAAGGCTCCCGGCCCAGACGGGGTACCGGCAAGGGTGATCCCTGTCGCCCTGAAACACCTGGGGGGGCGTTTTAGGGACCTGCTTAACGAGTGCCTACAGGTAGGGCGCTTCCCCAGAGTGTGGAAGGAAGGACGGCTCGTCCTCCTTCCTAAGCCGGGACAACCATCAGACTCGCCCTCCGCCCATCGGCCTATCGTCCTATTGGATGAGTCGGGCAAGGCACTGGAGAGGGTGATTGCCTGGCGTATACTCGGCCACCTGCGGGACACAGGCCCAAACCTGAGCGAAAACCAGTTTGGGTTTCGGGCGGGGCGGTCAACTGTGGACGCTATTAGGGCCCTCAAGGACTTTTGTGACCTGGCAACCAGTAAAAGGGAGGGAGTGGTGGCGGTGTCACTAGACATCGCCAACGCGTTCGGCTCCCTCCCATACGCTGTGATTAAGGAAGCCTTGCGCTACCACCACCTGCCGGCGTATATACAAAAGATCGTAGGGCACTACCTTGAGGAGAGGGTAGTGCTCTACGATCACGGAGGGAGGCGCATGAGCCGTCCTATGGCCTGCGGAGTCCCCCAAGGTTCTGTACTCGGCCCACTATTATGGAACCTTGGGTTTGACTACGTCATACGAGGAGTGCAGCTTCCCCGCATGACCACCATATGCTATGCCGATGACACAATGGTGGCCGTCCGGGGAAGCGACATGCGGGAAACCCTCCGCGGAGCAACAGTCGCGGTGGAACTGGTGGTCGACCGCATTAAGGCGCTCGGCCTTAAGGTGTCAGTTTCAAAGACCGACGCTATGGTCTTCGGGGCACCAAGATGGCGCATCCCGACCGACACCTCGCTCACAATCGGCGGCGAACCTGTCCGGGTCAAGGCAAACATCAAATACCTTGGCCTTGTCCTGGACAGGAAGTGGAACTTCAGCGAGCATTTTACCAGGCTCGCCCCTAAGCTGGTAGGTGCTGCATCGGCTCTGGGTCGACTGCTGCCGAACGTGGGAGGACCGAGCACGCCTTGCCGCAGGCTCTATGCAGGAGTGGTCCGTAGCATGGCCCTATATGGCGCTCCGATCTGGGCAGACCGGCTGTCGGAGAGAACTAGGGCCCTCCTCCGACGGCCACAGAGGGTATGTGCCACCCGCATAATTAGGGCCTATGTGACGGTGGCACATATGGCCGCCTGCCTTATTGCCGGGACACCTCCCTGGGACATTGACGCCATCTGCATGGCGGAGTCACACAGGGAGCAGAAAGAGGCTCTTTTGAGGGGAAACAGGCCAGCCCCGCAGGAGATTCTGCACGCCCGCCGACAAACAGAGAGGCGCATGAGAGACAGGTGGAAGGCAGAGCTGGAGGATTGCCGTTATGGAACAAGAACCATAGCGGCAATCCTCCCATCTATGGACTTGTGGCTCGACAGAGAGTTCGGGCCACTAAGCCATCGATTGACCCAGATCTTGACGGGACATGGGTGTTTTGGGCACTATCTACACCGCATCGGCAGGGAGGCGAGCTCCCAATGCTATAACTGCGGTGCGGCAGATGATACGGCCCAACACACCCTAGCAGAGTGCCCATGCTGGGACTTCGAGCGGCGGCAGCTCGAAGTGGCCCTTGGACGGCAGGACTTGTCACTCCACAGCATAGTGCAAGCTATGCTGGATAGGGGTGACGAGTCCTGGGAGGAGGTGGCCTCCTTTTGTGAGAGCATAATGCTCCAAAAGGAGGCCGAGGAACGGGAGCGTGAGGAGTGTGTCCACGCGCCCCCGTTCCGGCGCAGACGAACGGGACGAAGGCGGCGGCAGTTTGCTGCCCGCCTGAACCCCTAGTGGGACCAGCGGGCGGGGGGCGGGGGCCCTTCGCTCGCATTGCACGGTCCTACACGTCTGGGGGGGGAGTCGAAGCATTGCGACTCCTCCCTCCTCGGTGCGGGTGGCCCTGGCGAAAGCCGGGGCAGCCGGGGGGCGTCGTCGGCTCGAATCCTCGGGATCCCACGGCGCCTTCCTAAACCCGGCAAGCGGACAATGCCGCAGTGTTTTTAGTGGGTATGCTTCCCCCTCCCCTCTCCGCAAGGAGAGAGGACGGGGGAGAGAGCCCCACATAACCCCCGGGTCCCCCCGGGCCCTGGGGTACTCGTAAAGAGTTTTCACTGCGTTAAAAAAAAAAAAAAAAAAAAAAAAAAAAAAAAGGTTAGGTTAGGTTAGGTTAGGTTAGGTTAGGTTAGGTTAGGTTAGGTTAGGTTAGGTTAGGTTAGGTTAGGTTAGGTTAGGTTTTTTTTTTTTTTTTTTTTTTTTTTTTTTTTTTTTTTTTTTTTTTTTTTTTTACAGA
Organism: Pandemis heparana; assembly: GCA_963854515.1. Lineage (NCBI taxonomy): Eukaryota > Metazoa > Arthropoda > Insecta > Lepidoptera > Tortricidae > Pandemis > Pandemis heparana. The sequence continues at coordinate 14,334,367 of OY978024.1, forward strand.
ACCTCCAACGTGATTGGAGCCTAGTTTTACTGTCCTAATTTTCCACTTTCATACCAGTTCTCGCTTATTTGCTTCTCGCACTTTCATTCTTCATACTATTCTTTCTTTCATTCTTCTTCTTTCTTATTTTTCCAGGTCGGGACGAGACCTTCTACTTTGCTACTGACTATTTGTCATAAGTTTCATTGTTTTTATGGGGTACTTTGGGTGTGGTATTTAAACACGTCAGTTCTTTTATTGATGCATTGATACATTTTTCTTAGTCTATTTTCTTAACCTATTATTTCATTGATGTATGATAACACATCCATATACTAATTATATGTTGCTATCATACTCTTATATTACCTTATTTCTATTGTTTGTCTTACTTACAATTTTACGACAGAAACCTAAGAATATGTCCCTTTGTTTGCTTTTTATGATCTCTGGTAGGTTCTCTGCTTTCAGCGTTACATCCATTAGATGCTCGACATCATACCTCTCTCTCGCGAAAATGGGGCAATTCAGGATTAAATGTTCCACAGTTTCCTCCGCTTCCGGTTCACATAGACACGATGGGCTCGCCTTGCACTTGAATCGATTCAAGTAAGAGGAGAACCCACCGTGCCCCGTGAATATCTGCGTTATTTGTCCATCCAGTTTTATTTTTCGAACGACGCTATAAGCCGCCACCGCGTCAGGGAAGAACATTTTAGTCCCTGATGCTGTTTCTTCCGACCTGTACCTCCTGTTCCATTCGTCAATCATTTCTGCACGAATGCATCTCTTGACATATGATACCGGGCACAGGTCGTACTCCGGCTTCTTTTTACTTTTCAGGGCAGCTTCTTTTGCCAGCTCATCGGCCCTCTCATTCCCTGTCAGTCCGGCGTGTGCTTTAATCCAAAACATGGATATTACCTTGCCTTGAAGTCTGCAGTTTCGGATGTTGTTTCTAGCCTCGACTGCCAGGGGATGAGAGGAACCGGGATTTGTTAGGGTCTCCAGTGCCGCCCTGGAATCGCTGTACATGGCAAAAGTTGTCTCCCCACGCCCGGCTGCGACCCCCGTAGCCTTGCACAAAGCGAGCAGTTCAGCCTGGTACACTGTGCAGTAGGACGGCAGAGCAAGCTTGTAGGCTTTGGTCTCTGCTGCACCCTTCCAGATGGATAGTGCCGCACCGACCTTGCCCTCGATCTTACTGCCGTCTGTATATATTCGCACTTCGTGGTCACAGTGGCGCGCGTGTTGTTCTTCATCCGCCAGGTTTTCGAACGCTAGTCTGAGTTGTTCCGCAGGGTGTGGGGCCTCCATCCTCGACGTCATTCGCTCGACCTCTCTGTCAGCCAACTCTCGTCTGGGTGCTCCCTTCTTAGCTTCATATAATGAGGCTGCCTCACGAACTCGGAGGTCTAGAGGGAGCATCCCCGTGAGTAGGAGTGCCGAGTTTAACGACACCGTCCGATATGCCTTGCACATTTTCAGTGCAAACCCTCTCTGGACGGCGTTGAGCTGTTTGCGGACGCCCAGTTTTTTCGCCGCTGGAACCCATGCCGCGGCTGCGTAGAGGATGACCGGTTCCACTGCCGCGCTGTAGATGGTACGAATGACTTCCGGGCTAAGGCCCCAGTTTACCCGAGCCGCACGGATCAGCTGTTTATAGATGCTAGCAGCTTTTTTGCAGGTGTTTGAGACGTGGGCGTTGAAAGTAAGCCCCTCGTCGATGGTCAGGCCAAGGATTTTTATTTTTGAGGACATTTCAATGTCGACCCCTCCCATGCTCAGGCGTGGTGTGTCAAATTTGAGCTTCCTCGTTACTACCATTGCGTTGGTTTTGTGAGGCGCAAACTTCAGCTTGTTTCTGACACCCCACTCCCGAACATGTTCAAGGGCGGCATTTGCCTGTTCCTCGATCTCTCGAGCTTCCCGACCATCGAACACCAGCACCACGTCGTCAGCGAAAGCTTGGCAGTGGAACCCCTGGCTCTCCATCCGCCTAAGGAGCGGATCCAACAGCAGGTTCCACAAGATGGGGCCGCCTATGGAGCCCTGAACGCATCCCTTCTCTGTTTGCCTGCCGTATTTTTCTCCAGCGTACCTGACCTCTACCGATCTGTCACTGAGATAGCTATCAATGACCCGCCTCAAGTTTACTGGACACTTTTCCTCAGCCAGTCTAGTCTTTATTGCTGGCCACCAGGCGCTGTCGAAGGCGCCCTCGATATCCAACGAAACCAGCGTCACTAGCCTTTTTTCGTTTCGCTTGGCTCGTATATGCGCTATAAGCGCAACGAGGGCGTCCTCAGTGCTCTTTTGTGGCATGAAACCATACTGGCGAGTACTCAGCCGAGGCAATATATGGAACTTGAGGCGGTTCACCAGCATCTTCTCGTAAACTTTTCCCAGGATCGGTAGTAGTCCTATCGGTCTATGGGATTTCGGGGTGGTATACGTCTCCTTGCCTGGTTTTTTGAGCACAACTACTACCGCCTCCTTCCAGGCCCTCGGGAAGTAGCTGTGCTCCAAGCACTTGTTTAGCAAAGCCAGGAAGAATTCTGCTGCTGCATGTATTGCGTGCAAGCAAATGTCAGCCGTGAACCCATCTCCCCCGGGTGCCTTTTTTGGATTGAAGGACTTCGCCACGACGTCCAGTTCTTCATCGGTGAATGGGGGATCGACATGTTCACCATGTCTTCCCCCGTTCACTGTCTCCGCCAGGGTTCTTATTTGGAGATGCTGTGCGTTGTCGCCATTCTTATCATCGCCGGGGTAGAACGTCTCCGCCAACAATCTGACCGATCCTTTCGCGTCTAGTACTTTCCCGTCTCTCCATAGCAGTGTGTCCTCCTCCCTCTGCGTAGTCCTTCCTATGACTCTATAAATTCCCTGCCACATTCCCTCTCTATCCTGCTTCCCGCAAAACTCCTTCCAACTTTTCTCCATCGCATCTTTGACCGCTAACTCATACTTTTCTTTCCTTTTCAGATACAGATTCACGACCATCCGTCTGCGATTTGGCGCTGCGTTCCGGATTCTTCGTCTTTGGGTGGCAACTTCCTTTTTCAGGACTGCCAGCTGCTCGGTCCACCATGGCATTGAGATTTTTTCGCTTTTCTTTTTGTTTGGGATTGTTTGCGTACATGTGTCTGTGATTGCTGTATTTAATTTTTGTATAATGCTATCTAATTCATTTGTGTTTTCGATTTTATTCAATTCTTCTATTGTAAGTTTGTGTTCTCGCATAGTCTGGAGCAGTTTCTCATGAAACTGCTCCCAACTTGCTTTCCTTGTGTTGTAACGTCTAGTTGTACGCTCAATATACATTCCCTTTGATTTTGCCAAATTTATACCAAATGTTATGCCATTGTGGTCCGAGCAGGTGAGTCCCTCAAGTACTTTCCACCCATCAACTAACGCCAGAATGTCTTCCGAGCATGCCGTAACGTCGACGTGGCTACTGTATCTTTTCCCTCCGCGTATAGTGTCAAAAGTTGGGATGTCTCCTTTGTTAAGGACTTGCATGCCCATCTGTTGCAGTATTCCATTTAGTTCTTCGCCCCTATGGTCCTCTTTGCTGCTACCCCACCAGACACTTTTGGCGTTAGCGTCACCTCCGATGACGAGCTTCCCCTTTGCCATTTCGTTTACCTTTTTAAGGTGCTCCAAGTACGGCTCTATTGGTTGATCGGGTTCGAAATAATAAGACGCGAGGGTGACTGTCCATGCCTTTGTTCGTATCTTAACCACCACGATATTGCTGGTGGTTAGTTCTGGGCACTGTATTACGTCAACGTTGTCGTCCAGCACTACAATCGACGCCTTCACTATCTCGTCTCCCGTTGCAGTGTTTTGGTAAATTTTTGCGCCTCGGTAACTTCTCATCCTTTTTAAGCTGCCAACGTAGGGCTCCTGTATTAGCACTACCGCCGCTTTTCTTTTCTGTGCTTCCAGGAGCACCTCATTCGTGGCCTGTTTGCTCCGTCGGAGGTTCGCCTGTATAATTTGGTATCTGGTGGTGTTTTTTGGGGTGCCCTCAGCAATAAGAAACTGAGGCTCTTGCTATTTCGTCCCATTTCCTTCTTATTTGGCATTCCTTGCTAAAAGCGTTATGCTTGCAGTTTGCCATTTTCGCCCGTTTGCAGTTTATGCATTCCGGCGCCTCTCCGATTACCCTGTCGGGGCAGTCATTTCCAAAATGCGGGCCCCCACAGTGGCAACAGACGTCTATGGCTTCCTTGCAGAATTTACGGCTGTGCCCGTAGCCTAGACACCTGGAGCATTGGAGCAATGGGGATTGATCTTCCACGGGCACTCTTTGGAGGTCTACCCGCAGGGTCTTGGCATCCGTCGCTCTTTTCCACAGTGCGGGAGACACCGTCAACACGGCATTGCACATGTGCGGATTTCGGGTTTTCTTCCTGTACTTTATATCCAGTCTGTCTTCCCCCTCTTCAAGGCCGCGGAACACCTCCCGGTTTTGGTTTCTGAGGGCCTTTTTCAGTTCTTCATTGCTGTGTACAGCCAGCACACCCTTCAGAATTATTAGAGGGTCCCTGTTTTTGACTTCTTCTACAACGAGGTCCACTCCTGTCGCTTCTATTCTTTCCTTTATTCTCCGCCTATCCTCCTGCGTCTCGCAGGCCATTACAATTTTCCTATCCTTTGCCTTCCGTACTTTCTCGACCTTGATCCACCCTTCCTTTGCATCTACGGCCTCTCTTACTCTTTCTAGTACTTCTTCTCCCGTGTCCTGCTCGTTTCTAGATGTGATCACTACCGAGTGGAGTGTGGTCCTTTCCGATGTTCGGCCAACGCTCTTTTCCCTTGCTGCTACACTCGCGTAGGTTGTTCTTTCTATTTGGCTCATCTGTTCTTCCACCAGTATCTTTAGTTCGTCCATTTTTCTTCCGTTTTCGACGAGTAGGCGGTTGTTTTCTTCGATTTTTGTCATCATCCAGTCACCATCCTTTTTCCCTTCCCTCTCATTTGCTCCTTGTCTTGCTTGTTCCTTTTGTATCACATCGGTTTGTGTTGTATTGTCCATCATCCTTTCGCTCCCCTTTCCCAGTTCCATCTCCAGATTTCTTGCCACTGGCACTGCCTTTGTCAGATCGTACAGCCTGTCTAGTGCTTTCTTTAGCTCCTGTTTTATATCTTTTCGTAGGTTTTGAAATCTACCGAGGTTTTCCAACCCTTTTTTGTGAATGGCCGCGGCTTCTGCCGCTGTGCTAGGGTATATTGTCTTATCCCCATTTGAAGTCTTAATGGGGGTCGGTGTTAATGGGTTTTTCTTGGCCTTCGTGATTGTGGCTGTCTCTATGGTAGGATGCTGAGGCTTTGTTGGTGTTTTGTGTGGAGGAATGTCCTTAACTGGAGGGGTGCGGCTCACGTTTTCATGTTTACTTGGTTTTTTATTCTTGTTTGCATTTATAGCAGGGGGAGACGTTTTCGCGTTTGTTGCCCTCTCTATATCCTCTATGGACTTTCGGACATTTGGGGGCCGCGTCGTTCCCGAAGGTCCTGCCTTAGTTATTGGTGGTGTAGTAAACATGTTTTGAGGTTGAAGTTCTGTATTGGGTTTGATTGCTCGAGTCTTACTTCCTATATTAAACCTAGTGTAGTTTATATAAATTGTATAAAGTTGTATAACTGTGTATATTGTATGTAAATATACTCGTATGTCTTTAATTCCTAATTTTCTGTTTCAAATACCCGTGTTGCAGTACCCGTACGCGGAAACTCCCCAGCCCTGGTCTTGACTCTTTACACCCGAGTATTTTGGAAGGTGTAGATCCAATAGGAGAAAAAAGGGGGGGGCGAGGTCAACGACGTCGAGGTCTCCAGATGTTCGCTAGCCGAAAGCAGGGAATCCCCCACGAGATATTTCCAAGGAGCAGAGTGACCTTACTATACAAGATTGTGCGCTAGGCTTCTGCAATTTAATAGTTTAAAATTAAGCTCGGAGTTTCAGACTCTGTCAATATCAAAAGTTGGTATGGTGATTTCGGGTATGTCGCTCTGTTGTAATATTAAAGTGAGTCCCAGACTCTGTCTTTTGTAGGCAGTTGTAAAGGGCTGCCTGTCACTTTGGTTACCCCAAGTTTTGAGTACCAGACTAAATACTATATTGTTTATACAATCAGAAAAGAAAAATGATTACAGTCACTATAGTCTGTACTCTTAATTGCATTTGTCTGCACTACACAGTGCTAGTCTTAAAGTACTTATACCTAATGAATTGTATAAAGTAAAATTGTCTATATGAAATTTACCTCCTATGAAATTTACAAATTCACTATATGAAATTTATTCAGTTTTTTTTTTTTTTTTTTTTTTTTTTTTAAAACCAAATCTTGATTTTTTCACAATTTTTCCATGTCCTAGAGCCGTAAAAAATTTTAAACGTTAAAGTCACTTTGAGCCACTTTTCCCGCAAATTATCACGGTGTCTGATCCCGCGCGTCTCTATCCGCTTGGGTACCAGGTAGAGTCAGAAATTTCACATTTACAATTTTATTGTCCAAAAACTAAAAGAGATAAAAATCAATGGCTTGCGGTTCCGGGCCACGGCTAATGCAAGGCTCCTTCCCACCAAGTTGTAGCGCTCTGTCACTGCCAGAAGTCCGACCACGCCGACATGTGCTTTTTGTTTTTCTTTAATTTCCGCCGGATTTCCTCAGCGAAAAATCCGTGAGTTGGCTCGGCGGATAGAGGGTGCTGAGGCGCACGCGGCAATGCGCCGCAACCAATAGGTCGCAGCGACTAATCGCGCGCCGCACACAGTCAAAGACGAAAAATTTCAATTTAACCTCTAAAAGTGAGGTTATTTCACGGAAAATTTCACAGTTTTCACAATTTTCAGTTGTTTTCACTTCGCCCACATGCGCGTTGATGAGTCGATCAAAACGGTCAGTCGCACTTTTCGCTACGGCTAAAATTGCCACTTTTATCGAATTTAAGGTGCGGAGCGAGGTAAATTCGTGGCGTTCGGTAGGTAAGCAACCGGGCTATTTTTGGTTAGGTTAGGTTAGGTTAGGTTAGGTTAGGTTAGGTTAGGTTAGGTTAGGTTAGGTTAGGTTAGGTTAGGTTAGGTTAGGTTAGGTTAGGTTAGGTTAGGTTAGGTTAGGTTAGGTTAGGTTAGGTTAGGTTAGGTTAGGTTAGGTTAGGTTAGGTTAGGTTAGGTTAGGTTAGGTTAGGTTAGGTTAGGTTAGGTTAGGTTAGGTTAGGTTAGGTTAGGTTAGGTTAGGTTAGGTTAGGTTAGGTTAGGTTAGGTTAGGTTAGGTTAGGTTAGGTTAGGTTAGGTTAGGTTAGGTTAGGTTAGGTTAGGTTAGGTTAGGTTAGGTTAGGTTAGGTTAGGTTAGGTTAGGTTAGGTTAGGTTAGGTTAGGTTAGGTTAGGTTAGGTTAGGTTAGGTTAGGTTAGGTTAGGTTAGGTTAGGTTAGGTTAGGTTAGGTTAGGTTAGGTTAGGTTAGGTTAGGTTAGGTTAGGTTAGGTTAGGTTAGGTTAGGTTAGGTTAGGTTAGGTTAGGTTAGGTTAGGTTAGGTTAGGTTAGGTTAGGTTAGGTTAGGTTAGGTTAGGTTAGGTTAGGTTAGGTTAGGTTAGGTTAGGTTAGGTTAGGTTAGGTTAGGTTAGGTTAGGTTAGGTTAGGTTAGGTTAGGTTAGGTTAGGTTAGGTTAGGTTAGGTTAGGTTAGGTTAGGTTAGGTTAGGTTAGGTTAGGTTAGGTTAGGTTAGGTTAGGTTAGGTTAGGTTAGGTTAGGTTAGGTTAGGTTAGGTTAGGTTAGGTTAGGTTAGGTTAGGTTAGGTTAGGTTAGGTTAGGTTAGGTTAGGTTAGGTTAGGTTAGGTTAGGTTAGGTTAGGTTAGGTTAGGTTAGGTTAGGTTAGGTTAGGTTAGGTTAGGTTAGGTTAGGTTAGGTTAGGTTAGGTTAGGTTAGGTTAGGTTAGGTTAGGTTAGGTTAGGTTAGGTTAGGTTAGGTTAGGTTAGGTTAGGTTAGGTTAGGTTAGGTTAGGTTAGGTTAGGTTAGGTTAGGTTAGGTTAGGTTAGGTTAGGTTAGGTTAGGTTAGGTTAGGTTAGGTTCAAGATCTGCTTATGCAGGTCATGGCGGAGTGGGGCGTGGCTATAGCGGTGGTGGCGGAGCCGTACTTTGTTCCCTCCCAGCCCAACTGGGTAGGGTCGACGGACTCAACAGTGGGGATGGTGGTAGCCTCGATGGGAGACTTCCCCCCGCTCGTAAAGACCGAGGATGGACCGGGGTACGTGGCGGCCAAATGGGGTGAGATGACTGTAGTCGGAGTCTATTTCTCCCCCAATAGGCCGCTATCGGACTTCGAGTCGTACCTGGAAGGTTTGGGGCGGGTGGTAAGGCGGGCCACCCCGGCACAAACGGTTGTACTCGGAGACCTCAACGCCAAGAGCGCCGCGTGGGGTTCACCGAGTACCGACCTCAGAGGAGCGGTTCTCCAGGACTGGGTGGTGGCGTGCGGTCTGGCGATCGTCAACCGGGGCAACGCCAATACGTGTGTGCGAAGACAGGGGGGGTCCATAGTGGATGTCACATTCGCTACCCCTGCTCTAGCTGCACGTATTGCGGACTGGCGTGTCCTGGAGGACGAAGAGACCCTCTCTGACCACCTTTACATAAGGATGAGGGTCTCGACCCAGCCTACACGGCCGCAGCCACCAAGCGGGCAAGGAAGGAGTGCCGGCAATTTCCCGCGCTGGGTTTTGAATAAATTCGACGCAGCCATGGCAGAGGAGGCTGCAATAGTGGTAACGTGGAGTGCCCCCTTGCCTGACTCCATCGGAACGGAGGAGAAAGCAGTCCGATTCCGAGCCTCTCTGACGTCCGTATGTGACGCGGCCATGCCCAGAGTAAGAAGGCTGCCGGCCAGGCAAAGCGTCTACTGGTGGTCGGACGAGATAGCAACTCTCCGCACCGCCAGTAACCAAGCGCGCCGCGCCTACACTCATTGCAGGAGAAGGCAACAACACCCGCCTGAAGAGGAGGAGCGCTTGCACGCAGCCCTTAAGGAGGCCAAGGAGGCCCTGAAGCTGGCCATTGCACAGGCCAAAGACGAGGCCTACGCGGAGTTCCTCGCCACTCTGGAAAAGAATCCATGGGGGCGACCATACAAAATGGTTAGGGACAAAATGAGGCGCGGCCCCCCCCCATGGATTCCATGGACCCAGAACTCCTGAACAGAGTGGTGGAGGCCCTCTTCCCGCCGGCACCAGATTTTGCTCCGCCGAGGATGTCGGCCCCCTCGGAGGAGCAAAACGATGATTTCCATCCTTTAACGGATGACGAATACATGATGGTGGTGGACCGGCTCCGGATCTGCAAAAAGGCACCGGGGCCGGATGGTGTCCCGGCCAGAGTCATACCGGTGGCCCTTAAGCACCTTGGGGGCCGGTTCAGAGCTCTTCTGGACGAATGTCTGGAGACCGGTTGCTTCCCCAAGGTGTGGAAGGAGGGGAGATTGGTCCTGTTAAGGAAGGAGGGTCGATCACCAGACTCTCCATCCGGATACAGGCCAATCGTGCTGCTCGACGAGTCCGGGAAGGCGCTCGAAAGAGTAATAGCCTCCCGGATTATCCGGCACTTAAACTCGGTGGGCCCGAACCTGTCGGAACGACAGTTCGGGTTCCGGGCGGGCCGCTCGACGATAGATGCTATTAAAGCATTGGAAGCGTTTAAGGAAGAGGCGGCAAGCGTGGGGGAGGGCGTAGTAGCCGTATCGCTGGATATAGCGAATGCGTTCGGCACCCTCCCCTACGCCGTGATAATGGAGGCCCTTAAATATCACAATATACCAGTGCATATTCAAAGGATCATAGGGCACTACCTGGAGGAGCGGGTAGTGCTCTATGATCATGACGGCCAGCGGAAACAAAGGCCTATGGCCTGTGGCGTGCCCCAGGGGTCCGTTCTCGGACCTCTATTGTGGAACCTGGGGTTCGACTGGGCGATACGCGGCGTCCAGCTTCCCCGCATGGCCACGATTGTCTACGCCGATGACACACTTGTGGTCGTGCGGGGAAAAGAAATGAGGGAAACGCTGAGAAGGGCGGCTGTTGCGGCCGAACTGGTGGTTGGCCGAATCGGAATGCTCGGCCTGGAGGTGTCCGTCACGAAGACGGAAGCCATGGTGTTCGGGGCCCCGGGCTGGCGCATTCCGGCAGATGCCGTGCTGCCGATTGGGGGAGAACCTGTCCGGGTCAAGGCCAACATCAAGTACCTTGGCCTTGTCCTGGACAGAAAATGGGACTTCCACGAGCATTTCGT